>JAFBJQ010001638.1:316121-368972 GCA_016785345.1 Trinectes maculatus | reverse complement strand
GTTTGTGGGCCCCTTCCCCATCTCCAAGGTTATTGGTCCTGCAGCGGTCCGTCTTCGTCTCCCCAGATCTCTTCGGGTCCATCCTACTTTCCATGTGAGTCAGGTCAAGCCGGTCAAGGACAGTCCCATGGGTGAATTCAAGGTGGGTGTTTGTTTGGAATTGAGACATGTAGTCTCCAGTTAACCTAAACCTAATACGCATGTCTTTGGACTATGGAAGGAGAAAATCCATGGAAGAGCATGCACATTCACACAGAAGGACTGACACTTGTGTGGCAATTATGCAATAGTCAGTAAGCCATTTCAGTCTGGCCTGAAATCTCATGGACTTGAAAATAGTTCATCAACAGGTGAGCAAGTGAGTGCTTTCTAAATGCCATGGCAGTCTGGTAAAAATATACTGTATATATATAGATTACATTTTCATGAGAACTAGTGGAAGCTTTGTCCTGAATGTAGCAAGAGGAAATAAGTCAGGAGTTCACCAAAGTCATCAGGAGTCATTACTGTCACTGTGAATAAGAATAGCCTGTAGAGGAACAACGATAAATGAAATCCTGTGAATGTGATTGACTCACCAGGTTAAAGTTTGTGTTCATTATTACAACATGCATCTGTCGTAATAATGATCTGTCTGCAAGATTTATGGAAAAAAAACCATTCTTATCTAAACCTGATGCAAGCAGGAGGGACAGGGAGGAAAGGGTGGAGTTAGATCAGATGGTCAACACGTTTAGCTCAGCTAAGGTTACGCTCAGAAAAAAAAACATGTTGATGTCATCTTCAAGTGAGGCCAAGACAGGAACATGAGAGGCAGGGAGAAAGGTCGCCATGGAAACACAAGTCCTGTAAGTGAAGTTGTGAACTGCAGTTACTACCTTTTAGCCCCAGCTCCAAGTTACTGTTTTTTTTCCCACATCTTTTCAAACGACAGTAAAACAGAGTCATGGCAGGAGTGTGAAATAAGCCCAGTTCTCCTGTTAAGGGCTTCCAGGAATGTGGAAATAATCTCTTCACTCAGAGCGAACACGGGGCAGGTTTGAGAGAGAGGTCTGGGAAACTCATTGAGAGTGTGAGGAGTAGTGTTATGTCAGGGACAGAGAGGCTTAAGGAGGAATTCATGCAGCTGGTCTCAGAAACACCACCTCCAACACCACGAGGCTCTCACACACACGCACAGACAAACCACTGACTCTCAGTTTGGGTGTGGATGTAATGATGATTGCATCTAACTGGTTGCTTTAGTAACAGCACGCACACACGCACACAGGCACACATGCTCACTTACACAAGGAGGTCATTTTACTTCATATACTTAGGAATGTGTGCGAAACATCTGTGACGTACTGTAGCACTGACAAGTTCCCAAATGCAAAACGAAAGAGAGCAAATAAAAAGATGGTGATTTTTTTTTTTAACAAAATGGAAGATCTATACTTTCTGGGTTTATCACAGTATTTGAAAAGCCAGTGACCCACAATTCATAGCGCCAATATATGGCCCTTCTAATGTTGGTTAACGTGTGTGAGCAAACCTTATTTACCTATGACCCAAATACAGTCATTTGGTTTTAGTAGCCAGCAGTAGTTCTGGCAAAGTGGCAGGTTGAAGTGCCAGGTATAAATACAGAGGAATAAATAAGCAAACTAGCAATGTGTGTATGGCAGAGAGCAGGCGAGCCACTGATTGGTGGACAGTCAGTGAAGAGTGCCAGTGGGTGTGTGTGGTGACTGGGGAATGAGCAGAGGGGTGTATGCAGAAGAAAACAGCAGTAGGTGTCAGGCCGATATAAAGAGAGGACCCAGGAGCAGAGACTTGATTCACAGTCTTTTATTTTTTCAAAGATCTCTTTCCCAGAGTGAAAAAACAAGGCTATGAAACTTGACAAACTAACTTTCTATATTCTAAAGCGACTATCAAAGTAACAACTCAAAATCTACAAAAAAGCTCATAAAGGGAGAAACACACACACACACACACACACACACACACACACACACAGACACAGAGATTATGGTGTGTGGTTTTAAGGACATCCAACATTTTTTTTAGAAAAAAAAGGGATCCTATGTGTGTTAATGAGCCTGGCTCCTTGAGGAGATGTGGTTTTCATCAGGATAGAGGGTGGGTGCTGGAATCCAGAGCAGTTGGGGCTAATGCTGTCAGCTATAAATCACACAAACTGGCACTGAGAAATGATGTGCGGAGATAAAGGTGCTGCACACATCGAGCGGGGGAGGGAGCGTGGGTAAGCAGATTTGTAGCAGCTGGATTCTCAGTATTTTGTATTATTTTATGTCATACTTTTATTTATTTTTGGAAATAACAACTGCAATCTGTTTGGAGGCTGAAACCTCCCATCTTGGGACACACAACCTCCCACACAACTACACAACAAAGCAGGGAAAGCACATGTCTGCCCTAAATCTCTGTTATTACTACACAGGCTGTCGTCTTCATATGACAGCAGCAAGAGGCATCTGTTTCAAAAGCTAGAATTGGATATTTTAATGGTTCAGCTGCAGCGTGTTGGATTTGGTACCAGAGAGGAATGCATTGCACTTTACTCTCCCTTTGTGCTGCATGTAGTGAAACATGTAGTAAAACCTATGGAAACCTCCCCTGTAGGAACAGAAAAGTGCAACATGGCTGCCCCCATAGATGAGGAGCTGCTCCCATTGTAGATATAAGAGCCTTATTTTAAGGTTATGAAAACACACACAAAAAAGCTGCACGTGAGAGGACATCAGCGATGTGATAAGAATGATATGCTGTAAATCTGTGAATGATGTTTTTCATCAACAACCAAACACCAAATGAATGAGTGTCATATCTTCAGACTTCCAGCAGAGGGACCCATATCCATATGCAACTGGGATAAGTGAAGCAGTTATTTGGGCTCATGGGGAAACGGCGTCTTACCCAGATAATATAGTGCAGCTGTTGCTGAATTATGTTCACCGTGCACCCCCTGGTGGTAAAGGACAGAACTATTGTTTGTTAGAAGCTTCAGAGCCTGTTTTGCTTGTAGAATTTCTCACAAGTGATCAACCGAATAATAAAACTCGAAAGCAGATTGACTCTAAAGCATCTTCATTATTTTACAAGTCTGTGATCTAAATGTAGAGACTGCCCTAAATGTAAGTACTGAATCTTCCCCGTGTTGCAACCATAGCTGAAACTGGTCAAATGAACCAGGCACTCACTCCAGTGTTGTTTTACATTGTACAAATATGATATTGATTTTGAGGCATGTGCGATAGTGTGTAACAAGAGTCTTCTCTGTTGTTTATTTATATTATTCCTACATCTAAATTGTAAAGGTCATGATTTATAATCTAGTATGATGGGCAAAATGCCAAAAGTATTTGTTTATGAAGTGAAATCAATAAATAAACATTAAATTTAAAACGTGAAGGGGGCTGAATATTTTCAGGGCCACTCATATTCATCAGCCATGATGGACTGTTGTACTGCCCGGTTATAGTCACTGTATAAAGTGTACATCTAGGATTCAGACTTGCTTGACAAAGTTGCTTGGTGACGTTATACTGTAGAAACAAATATTATAGGAAAAGGAAAATCACAGCACCCCTGAGGGTTTTTTTTTTGTAAGACCAAGTCATGTGCCTGGTGGTAAAATACAGTCATGCTGGCATAGCTTCCACCATCTGCCACACCCCAACACTTTGCTGAAGAGTGCGCTGCAGTATTTGTACTGTCCTGGTGTAGTCCTCAGTCACTGTGGGTTTAGTTTCATTCATCCGCCCAGTAGTTTCAACTGGATTCTTACAAGTCCCATGTTATTGAAAGAAAAAGTCGAGACCAGGTAAATATTTATTTGTAAAATACATTTAATCCCTTTATATTTGGGCAAACCAAAGTCTACAAGAGTAGAGAAAGGTGGAGATTTTAGTGGCAGTGGGGCCTGAGTGTCCATTATCAAATTCGTAAGGCAGCCATGTGGACATTAGTGTCAGAAAAACAAGGCTCGTGGCCTCAGCATGAAGGAATATTGGACTGATGGGTGTCATTTTGTTTGGTTAATGATCACAGGGCAGGAACTAGCTGATGCATTGAAGGTCTGACTTCCTCTCAGTCAGCACTGCCACCAAATCTCTCACCCTTTTTGTTCCGACTCATTGGACAACGTACCAGACAAAGATATCACAATACAAAGAGGAAAAATGCATACATTGTCTTTTTACAGCCTTCATTATTTTCATTAGTACTATACGTCAGAGCCGTAAATATTACAAGACACTTTTTTTTAATGGTTCTTAAGTTTCAGTATGAGATGTTAACAAGACAAGGTTTTAGTTAGATGGCAAATGCTGTTATAATATGAAAGGTTACGCAAAATGACACAATTTGATGCAAGCGTGCATTTATAATGCGTTGCAGAACGGTGCCGTTATGTGTTAGTGTCAGCGGCAGCGGTGATTCTAATAGGAACAGACCTTGGCAACAACTATTTCAAGCCTGTGTGGTGGAATAAATCCCACTGGACTAAATACCCAGTAGTTCAGTTGTCAGGTGTTGGCCTTCTTCTCGATGGAACTGTTGTGTTAATGTATCACCACTGCAGTTAGCCTGAGACTATTAAAAAGTAAATGTAGAAGATCAGACACGAGCAAAAACACTTTTTAATATCTAATCTTATACGATAGCCCTGAAAAACATTATAGATTGATGACGGACAGATGTAACAACACGGGCAGTGAGTGAATGGATGGTTATTAATTAGGAGTTACAGGTAAAGAGAGGGACACACTGGAACAAAAATCTTGCCAGGTGTGTGTTTTCATTGGTTGTGGAAGAAACCATTTCCTTTTCTTCCACCCCCGATGCTAAGCTAAGCTAATCACCCTGTGGCTCTTACATTCAGCTTCAAGACATGTCAGTGGTATTGACCCTCACGTCTTACTTTTGATATGAATGTGAACCAAGACAGTGAAGTGGAGGTTGGGGGACATGAGTTTGTTGTGTTCACCTCGATGTGGCATGGGGAGGTGAACACTACTATCATCTGCTTCAGTCTAGGGCAAAGACGAATGAGCACAGAGTGCAGGAGGAATACAGGAAACGGATGTACGGTCATATCCATGCTCATGCAGTCATAAAGCACTGTTAATATATATATTTATATACAGTTTATACATAAAACATTGGAAAAAACATCCATAAAATCATGAATATAAGAGCATGTTCATAGGCAAGGAGGCAGTAAACAACTAAAAAATCCCTAAAGGATTAAAGCACCAGTATTGGTGTGTGACACTGTGATATAGTATGATTCTACACATCAGGTTACGATAGCACTGGTCAAATTTGCAGAACAGCATCTGTGACTCTGAAAAATTCACTGACAGTGTAATTAAAATTCAGCAAGCTTTTTATATATATATATATATAGATATATAGATATATCTATATATATATATATTGTGAGGGTTGCCACTTTGAAAAGAGAAGAGAATGAATGAGACAGACTGCAAGGTCGTCCTTCCTTCATTTGCATGTCTGCTGGCAGCCTCAACACTTTAGTACACGGGGCTGTTGCGGATCCCACAGCACAACACCATGCTGAAGATCATCTCAAAGATCTGGTACACACAGACAGAAGGGATGATGAGATATTACATTCCAGCCTTAAAGTGCACTGCAAGCATCCAAAGAAAACAGTTTGACATTTTGGAAAATGCACAATGCTTTTCCTTTTCTTCCTTCCTTTTCGATAAAGGTAAAAATGATACTGTGAGTTGCAACCTGCAGACTTGGGATTAACATGATTACAAATAAAAGTAGTTTAACTCTGCCTCGTATACAGTGTAAATTAAAAACATGCACTCAAACTGTGAGACAGCTAAGCAGCAGGCCACTGACCGAGTAGGAAGGTCACAAAATGGCTTAGAACCTTGGGTTTGATATTTTTCAGGAATTTGTTTACAAAAATGAGGATTTAAACTGCATTTTATCCATACAACTGGCAGGAAATTACAGGAAATACTTACCTTTTGAATGCCATTGTTTGCAATGTACTGTTAGTGACCTTGTTTTTCAGTTTGTTTTGTCTTAGTTACAGTTACGGTCAATATGCTTAAGTCTTTCAGTTACTGATGCAGCTGAAGCAGCATTGATTTTACTGATACATTTTACCATTTACCACAACACCTCTGGGTGTAGGGAAGTTTCCTAATCATAATATCCTGTGTCTTACATAACAGTATACACCTTCTGATCGCTTTTGGATAGAACTGAAGAAATGCACCATATTGGATTGGGTTATGCGATGTCTGTGATGAATAACTTCATGTTCTCACCATAATAACTGCAACCACCAGAGCGGCGATGCCAATCAGGTAAATCTTATCTGAGAACAACTCCTGGATCCTCTTGTGGCAACTCTGCAAAGGAAAGACATCAAAACATGAATTTCGATCGCCTTCAAAACAGCTAAGCTATAACATCTTGACTTTGCTGTGTACGAAGGGTGAGGACACAGAGAAAACAAATTCCCATTAGTTACTGTGGATCATCACTCTCAGACCACAGGCCTTCTTTTTCAGGCAGGGTTATAATTAAGTGTGTTAGGGTAAACACATATAAGGAGGAGTTGATACTATAATAGCTGCACGAGACTGTTTGCAATGCCCTGCTCCTTTGTTTTGTTTCTCACATGGGACTTGTGCAGTTTATACTGACATTAGCGGGAAATTCTCCATTTTAATGTCTTTTTAATTTTTTTAAACAGTGGTCAGACTGCAGGGAAGACGAAGATGGCAACAACTGTAGATCTACATGTATTGATGTTCAATCATCTCTGCAGTTTGATTTGAAATGTAAGTATGGACAGGCTGCAAATTTTAGAATGGATGCCGATTATGCGTTGTTGTTGCCACCAGGCTAGAAACTATGAACCATCGACATGCAATTTTGCGATGAAGTGATAAAGATGACTTAAACTCTTTATTCATCTTGTTTGTTTAAATTAATTTATTTTCCCATCAAACACTTATTGTCTATTTTAACATTTACCAATCTAATGTGCTGTAAGTGGCTATATGTATAGAGGGACAGGAAGCAAAGGGACCTTCCCTAGTTCAGTTACAGACATGCAAACACAGCCGCTCGGCACTGTGCCCTCATCAAAACATAACATTCTGGTTGCTGAATCAATTCAAAAATCTGTAAAAACAAGTTGTGGTTCAATGGGTACATGGAGACCAGCTGGGAGTTGTGACTTGCCTGAGTTTGTCCAGCATGTGACGCATTACTAAACTGCAAATTGTTGTTTATACATTTCTGATGTACATGGAAACAAAGAAACACTGATGCAGGAACACGTCTGTTCTGTTGTGTATGAATTAAACATGAACGGCAGCATGTTAACTAAGGAGAGAGGAATTGGTGGGTGCATTTTTTGACAGATCAAAATTAGACGTCATTAAACTAAGCAAATCATCTCAGGGCTCTAGATCTGTACTGTAATCACAATAATGTATATGTATATGAGTGTTTTGTATAGTAATGATGTGAATACCACTGCACCATCTAGCCAGGCTGCTGTAGCGTGAAAGTGAAGATAAAACTATAGGGATGGATGATCGCACTTACAACTTTTAGTTCATCCGTGCGGCAGACGTCAGTGATTCCAAGCGTGTCTGTTAATTGTGTCAGAAGAGAGGTCCCCTGGCCTTTACCGCAGCAGTTCAGCTGAAACATAAAAACAAAACAGCAAAGCTCCTTTGAATGTGTTCTTCACAATTACGTAACATTTCACCATCAAAAAAATGTAGATGTGTCTGGCAAAAGGTACAATTAATACATGTTTTTCTTTATAGAGTTCTTTGCCTCTTCTGTGGCCCTGTTTCTAATGTCAACCCTGTAAACCCTGACACATTGACACACTGTAACTGAGATGTTTATTTAACCTTTTAACAAAATACCCCTCCATTTTTTTTGCCACATCGTTTGTTTATTATATGTTTATTATATAATTATGGTATCACATTGAATACCTTGGTTGTTTTTGGCAACTTTTCTCTCACAAGAGTGTTAATTTTAGACACAAAACCAAAATTTGCCTATAACACATTCTAGAAAATATAGAACATTTCAGGCCGTTCTTCTCTTTGTAACTTGCGTAGCAAACGGTTAAAAAGATAATTAAAAAGTCTCAACACAGAGACCCAAAAGTCCCCTGTATAATGCAACTGTACGTTAGGGTAATTTCCCAGCCAGGAGTTTTAATTAATTGAATTTTACATAAGAGAAATTGACATTGTAAGAAATTGTAATATTTAAAATTCAGTCAGTATAAGAGATTAGTTTAAAATTGTTAGTGACCACGTAATTTTAATCCTAAGCCTCTGTAGGATGGTTACCATGGTGTAGTATAAGCAGGACAATGTGTTTATGAGTGGTTTCTCTGTGACAACACATCAGACATTATTCAAACATTTCCTCTGTTTTGACATCAGATGTATGAATGGCCTTTTTTCTTACTTCATATTGTTAGCATTGCATATCTATATCCTGATGGCCTGCCATTTATACTCTTTCTATCTAATTTCTTGACAATAGTCTGTCCTCCCCACAAAGACAAATTCATATTGCATTAATGTAATCTTGGTAGTAAATAAGATAATAAGATCATATTATTCAAGATTAATGTCAAAATTAGGAAAGAAACAGTCAAACAGCTCGGATGTTTTCTGGATCAGTTCCGCGCGCGTCATCACCAACCTGGACTTATCACTTGTTTACACTCACTGTCTACAATTCACATAGGCTGAGCTAAGTTCCCAATGACTGTATGAGATTGTAACTCGTTCTATGCTCACAACTGCGACAGGGAAATCTCTGTGACGTTTAACAATGTTTAACAGCACAGTAATTAATGTGTGCTGGGGGGCGTGGCATCGCAATGTTGGTTTCCCATGTTGGTCAAAAATCGTGATGATCGACACAACCCTACTGAAAGATCAGGCATATTGACCTTTTTTTGCCTCCAGAACATGGTTTCGGTTCAAGTTAATGAACAGCATGTAACCATGATGGGATCTATTCCGTGGATCTGTTCATGCAGTGCAGTGCTGCTGCAGTGCTCATGAAGTGCTGCCTTCACAACTTGACCTGCAACATGGAACATGAAATCTTGACTATGCTGTTGCTGTCTGGGCAGTGTGTCTGTATTTAGCACGGCTCTGCATCGTGGTGAGGTTTATGCATTACACGTCATATGTATCTAGGTTATCAGAGTCCCAGCCACAGAGTCACATGTTTACTCCTCCCCCCCAGCACACACACACACACACAAGTAATGGTTTGGACAGTGAATGTTCATACCGTCTCATGGAAGACCTTCAGCACGGTGACGGCAGCTTGCTTTTTGTTCGGGTCAGTAAGACTTTGTGCCATGCCCTTGTCGTATACAGAGTCATAAAAGTTGATCATCTCCTTTGCCACCTATAAATACAACATATAAGGTTTCCACAGACTCACAATGTTCAGAGGTTCAAATTTCAATTCAGAGACATTTTTTTTTGTATTTTGAGTGATTTCAAGCAAAACTAGTAGGTGATTACTTGAAAAAGTAGTATTCGGCATACACAAGCAACTGGACTTCTTAGGGTAAGTGATAATAAAACTCAAATCTTGCTTCATGTACAAACCAAGCCTTGACAAATTTCTGGCAACAATATTTGGATGTGGTGTGCGAAATTGTATTTATTTTTAATCAGAGATGGTAAGAAGCAGCTTTGAGTATTCTGAAAATATAAATATAAAATGAGGAGAATGTCTCTAACTGATCCTGAAGGACCAACAGACTCAGTCATTAAGAATTGCTAAAAACATGTGTGATACATGTAGCAACTTGCTCTACACTATATTAAAATCTGTGAGAGCAGGTGGATTTCAGTTGTTAATTTAATGAAAAAATTGCTAAAATTTCCTACATTATTATTGTCATCATGGGTTAATTAATATTGAATGTATTTATTTAAAAATAAATCTAAAAAGGAAGGGGACTAATTACTTTTAAAAGTGACAGTATATAATGTCCTTTCTAAGTATGCCATGATTACTACATATTATATTATTAAAACATCCAGCGTATGTTTGCAGTCTTACAGTGTCTTTGTGCATGAAGCCCCAGATACCAGCTGCAACTTCGCAGGCGAAGAGGATGACAAGGCAGGCAAAGAACTGTGGGATGGAAAAGAACCATCAGATAGTAGTCACTATTAGGATTTGGCCGAGGTTCAAGACAAAATTCATTACAAATGGGCAAGTGTCCACCATAGTTTTCATGCTTTTTGAGAATGTAACAAAATGGAGTAAAATAATTGTGTTTAGCTGGGAGTCACGTTCACGTCAGTGGTTTTCTGAGATGTGTAAAAAACCTTTACACCGCAAAAAACCTGGGACTTGCCAAGATTTAAAATCTTATTTTTTAGATCTCGTAGATAAATGTTAAATTGAGCATTGAACATCTTATTTCAAAATTTCTTATCAGGTCAAATTATCTGTCTGTGGAACAAGTCAAATTTACTTACTTCTTCTGGCAAGTCCTAGATTTTTTGCAGTGTACATTATTATGAAACTGTGGTGGGACAAATTAGACTATAGCAGACTTCTACAGTCTTGAGTGGCAAAGTGTAAAATAATCCTAATATATATAATAACAGATCTGAAAATGTATATCACATGACCATTCTTATACACAGGACATATGCAAACTAGTGTAAACAGGAAACAGATTGTGTATTCCATAGTTAATTGCAGAAAAACCCATGAACTCGAAACTAGAAACAGAACATTAGACAAAACAATGTTACACTGATTGATATAAATACAAGTCCATAGCGGTACTACAGGTCTAAACAGCAACATGTGAATGTGACTCACAGTTCCCAATAGACACTGGGACTCCTGGATGGCACCATAACACCCAAGGAAACCAACCACCATCATCACAGCGCCAACAGCAATCAGGATGTGGACACCTAGACAGACAGAAGAAACAGTATGTACTGACTGAGTTGTATCCCTGACAACACACAGACATTAACAGCCATTAGAGTGCTGGGAGGAGACCTGCAGAGAAACCCAGCATGGTGGTCACACTCAATGATTCTACTGAGATTACTGAGAGTTACTAGAATGGCAACAGTGTAAAAGTTCGGACAACACTAGTCATGTTTATTTTCCGATTATGGCCACAAATGGTTGTTTTGTGTTTTTTCTTTTTATATAATTTTCTTTTTTGTTTTTTTCCTTCCTTCCCTCCACTGGGTTATACAGCTTCTTCAAAAATCGCACATTGTTTGGTTTATTTTATGTCTTGCAGTTGTGTGATTGTAAATCCAAACCTGTGCATTTTAATTTTGCTTTTAAAAAAAGCTGGATGGGAAGACCGATATGAGAGGTGAATTTTGACTGTACCTGATTCCAAGGTTTACAATATAAATTTAAAAATATTTGAAAATACATCTTTTTGACTTTGTTTGGTTGTAACTGTGTTGGAAAGCCTGTGAGAAAGAAAACTGCAAGTTGTACCCCTTTAAACATTAAGACTGCTCAAGAGATTCCTTCACTGTTAAATTGGTTTTTCCATGGAACGCTTTAGTTTCTATTCATTGCAGTTAACATAAAAAATATACTACAAGTCGAGTCTAGCAAAGTGTTTCAGTGAGGTCATTTATTACAGAGATTACATTTGGAGCCTGGTCACTTGGGAAGTTGAATGGTAATTGGTGGTGCATTTGTGTGTCAATAAAAGGGTCCGAAAAGCGATATTAGCGTTAGCTGGCATGAGTTGCTTCCACTAACACAGTTAACAAACGCACCCATTATGAAAAGTGATAGGTACTTTTACAAGAGCTATAACAAAGTATTACATATTCAAATGAGAATATGGACATGTTGTGTAAAATATTTAATTAACTTATTTGTTAAATTTGAAATATTTCTCTAATAATTGTCAGCTGTACTCTCAGGAAAATATTAAACCAAAAAGTATGTGCATGAAACGTAAAAACAAATACAGTGAATTTTCATGTGATCATACCATTGTTCAACAATGAGCACTGTCTAGCTACATCAATAACAAATAATAAAATGCCTAACTTAGTTCCAGCTAAATTATCTTTGACATATAAATCGGGAAAACGGATGTACAGAGCTCAGTGAGCACCAGGCCCTCATATCATGCTGGGAATGCAGCTCTCACGATTCCTCCTGCTTCTCAGCTCAGACATAATTCGATTCTGGACCACTAACTGATCCTGTAGCTTGAATCCTAACCCACAGCTCTCTCCTACCCACAAAACCACACACACACACACACGCACGCACACGCACACGCACACGCACACACACTAATTTACAAATTGATATTTTGGCGAATGACCAAGTGCTCCCTCAGTCTCTTGCATTGTGGCTCTCTTGTCTGACACAGTATCCTGCAATGCTGTTGGAAATCTCAGTCTGTCCGGCTCTTCTGGCTGTTCCATTTAATCCATTTTCTCATTCTAAGTTGTGCTCTCAATAATTCCATTTACTTAAATTTATTCTCCTGTCTGTCCTGATTAAGTTTGCTCACAAATCCACCCTACTTCCATCCATCAGGCCCCTTGCATCTCCCACTTTCAATCTGAGGAGCCGATCGCCATGAGATGCTACAAACATTAAAAGGCTGCCTGCAGTGCTATCAGTCAGCAATAATAAGAAAGAAATCAGTATGGGGTAATCACTACTGCTTCTTATGAAGTCAAAGTACCTCAGCTAAAGTGGCTGCCACAAAAATATCCCAATACAATACCAGTATCGGAAATGGCTTGAATACTGGCAAAAATTCATTGTATGAATCTATGCACTGATAAGATACCACATCTTTAAAGAATGTTTCCCTCAGATAAAACAGCTGTTTCCTTCACCTGAAATCAGTTCTTTTTCGAGGCTGCTAAAAGATCAGTGCTGTAGTATGGTCTTTGCTGTTTTTAAAGGAGTACGATGTCTATTCCTAAATGTATTTGTGTTCTCTTTTAGGTATGACTGATAAACACACTAGCAAAACAAGTTCTAAGACATTGTTCCGGAGCCATGCCGCACAACAGTAATAGTAATCATCACTTGAATGGACTGGTAGTGGATCAGTGCTCAAATCAGTTGATACACAGTTGTATCAAATTTAGTATTGCAAAGACACAAATGGCATCAAAACATATGGACTTGTCATGGAGGGGGGTTGCTGCATCTCAACTTGCGGAAATTCACAAATGAATGAATGAATGAATAAATCATTCACAACCACTTTGTCCAGCTTGCTTGCAGGTAAAAACTAGTTAAATGTCAGAGCAAGTGCAGGGTCATCAGAGCTCGTCCACACAGGAAAAGCATTATTGCCCCATCTGTGGCTACACAGGAAGAATTCAAGCAGTGTACTGAATGGGGGTAAACCATGAAACACTCTGAGCATAATGTGCAGTCAAGTTACTAAGATGAAAAAGTAGGAATCCAGACTTGGTATCATCAACCACCTAAAAACAGGTGTGCATGTACCCAAGACGCATTCAGGACACATTTCAGACCCAGTCACTGAGACCACATTCAGAGGTTGTCTGAGACACACATGGCCACACTTTGTTAGCAATGTAAATGATAAAGAGTCCTGTCCTCTGAAAGAGATTCATAATGAACCGAAAATATGTTGCCCCTTGAGTTTCCTATACACTGACAACAGATTAATCTGCCAGAGTTGGACGAGCTGAAAACATCACTTAGTCTTTAGAAATAGAGTTTCTGTGCAGATGTATTTGTATATAAAACACAGCATATGTAAAACTGTCCACTTGTTATCAGATCACCTAGGATGGATGTTATTATCAGATCTAAACAGGGTGAGTGATATTCTAGTTATGAGCAACTGCTGAAATGCTTTCAGTGTTGACATGCTAAAGAGGATTGTGGTAAAAGGCAATATGAAATAACCACATCTACCTGTACAAGATGGATGGAGAAGGGGGAAGGAGGTTATAAATCAGACACAGCTGTGTGTTGGAGGAGAAGGCAAGATGGTAGAGGACAGACAGACAAGTGAAAAATAGGCAGTCGGCCAATGGGCGATTCTGTGCAATTAGACTATCCCCCATTCCCTACAGGCGTCTTTTCCTTAAGCTGATGTTGCTAATGTGACAAGGAACTACTTAATTTTTTATCCAGATGCAAATAATTACTTTGCTGACATCATCCGAGTATTGTCCATTATATGAAGCCTTCCTTTCTGATTCTTCCTGTTTCCTGCTTTGGTAGATGAAACTGACATAATTAAATAACTGTGAGTAAACATCTATACAATATGACAGACATAAACACTACAGTGGCCAAAAATGGAGTGGAAATAAAACATAAAACTAAATATCAGCATATCTTGCCTTGGAATTAACTTCCAAAACTCGCATGATTTAGGCTTGGTGTGTATTATCAAACACATGCGACTACGAGTCACGGAGAAACCCACACCACACAAAAGAGATAGTATGTGTTATGACATTTTTCACTATCAAAACTATAACACACATCTACCCAAATTCAGTACATTGCTGCTGTTTTTAGGTGGGGAAAGTCTGTGGAACAGACTTCAGGAATAGCCAGAGTAGAGTATGTATAGTATGTGTTTAATTAGAACTAGAGGCTGGTCGCTACTGGGTAATTGTGTCTGTGAACAAGTAGGGTTAAGAGAAAGAAGAGATGCAGAGGAAGAAATAATATTGAAAGTTTCCTGGCGGCAGGAGACAAAGACTGGAGGGGCCGGGAGAAGGAGGGAAAGAAAGGGTCGACAGAAAAGGGAGGGAAAGACTAAGAGAAAAATGAGAAGTGAGACAGCGCGACTGGAACTCTAACCGCAACCAGATGGGAAGTAATGGGTAGCGACAGTGGAAAGAAACCAAAGCGAGTGAAGGAGAGAAAAATGTTAAAGAGGAGGGAAGAAGAGGGGTGGGGCCAGGAAAGAGAAGGGGGGGCTGGTGAGGAATTTTTTCCTGTACCAACTAGACTTTTCCCCCCTTCTTGGGAATGAGAGGAAGGCTTTATGTAATGGGTAGGAAGCAATCACAGGGGCTGTTTGAGAGAAAGTCCCTCAGTAGTCCTCGTCTTTTTACTGAACACAGCTCTGCTGCCTCGGAGGACAACAAAAACAGTGGTCGAAACTCCCTCAAGACCTTTTGTGGCTGATCCATGACTAGATCGATAACATCTGTCTATCTGTCTCAAATTCAATGACATTTTGGACAAACTTGTGCTACCCTCTGTTTCAGAGGTAATCGGTTCTGCCCTCAGAGCTGAAGGCAAACCTCTATTTCTGTCTACGCAACTGAAAGCTTTTCACTGTGCGTTGTGTGTGAGACACAATCATGTGTTCTACTAAATGTGGTACTGCACAGTACCGAATGAATGCAATGCATGCTTGAATCCCTCCCATCCCCTAGTGTCTTATTTTTTAAACACATAGGCATCAACACTGTTGTTTTAATATCTAAAAATGCATTGGCTCAGGTGTTTATTATTATACGAGAGGCAATGTCTGTGGTGATGATGATTATATTTATCCTTTAGATTTAATTTCTTTGCCATCCTGGCAATATGGTGGTTCTAAACCACACAAGCACGTGTTAAATGTAGTGGCTTATGCTTAACTCTAGAATGTTACAATGTTTCTGACTCCAGATCTGCAAGATCCAGATCCGACACTACAATTCAACAAAATTATTATTATTACAATAGTAGCAGCCGTACTGGCACTGGCATTACCATTACTCTATCACTAAGGTTCCTACAACTTTGCTGCCGCCATTAGGAATAACATTGCTTCTGTCTATTTTGTTATCATAATAACTAGTCAAATGGTGCTTCATTAGCTGGCCTTTTCTCTTTCTCTCCCAATGTCACTCTCATTTAAATGTTTCATTTTGTTATATTCTGGATCCATTGCACTTCTATCCATCCTGGGAGAGAGACAATTCACTCGCTCTCCATGAGGTTTTTGCTTCTTTTAACACTTTAAAATGTTTTCAGCAGTTTCCCCTCATCCTTGCTGACAAGAGTGCAAGGCAAGTCATATGACGAGCTGTGTGTGCTCTCTTAGGCCCGGTCACAAGTACCTGGTGATCTGGGTGACGTGGGACGGCCCAAATTAATCATAATGTTTTTCACACTTGTTTAAAATTCTCACATCTGGGTTACTGAGGGTCAGCTCTGCACACTGTGCACTGTACAAGTATGTGTTAGTGCAGGCCAGGAAGCTCTGATTTGCTGGTTATAATGCACTGCAGGGAATTAGAGGCAAGGCTCCATGCGATTGATGTGTGAGTGACAGTGAGTGGGGTTGAAATGTGATGGAGTGTCAGATATTGCAGAACTATCGTGGATTGAGATGTACAGTTGTGTAACATAAATACAACAGATTTTTGATTTGATTTCAATCAGAACTGGGAGGGTGTTGCAGCACAATTTTGTGTCCCTCAGAAATGTTTTTCCCCAAAACCAAATGTATTTGTCATAAACAGGGCTGTAATTTCCTGGTTACATTTTAAGTTTTATTAAAAGTAGTAATCACTGAATGGTATGTTAAAATGTAACAACAAAATAAAAAACTCTTTGCATACATACAGGGCAACCACTACTGTATAAACTATTCATTAGTTCTTATAAAAGTAACCATCAATATATGTATAATGAATATCAAGCCATGTTAATCAATAGACTCAAGTATATCCACTTATTCTGGGCATTAATAGTTAATGTAGACCTATTATTACATATGTTACGTCTCTGCTGTTGTCTTATCATTCAACTTATTTTAAGAAAAACTGATAAAATGATATACAAAGAAGGTCTCAAGATACAGCTGTGTTGTTGTATGTTGTTGTTGTTCCTGAGTCGCATTTCCCCACTTTATGGTTTATGTCCCCTTAGTTAACCTACTTGACCTCGGTCAAGATTGATTTTGATTTGATTTTAACACTGATGTATGGCCTGTTATAGTGATCAGGATCATTTAAATGGCAGCTTGAATTTTGAAAATTGTTTTTTTTCACACATACAGTAGACATGGTAGTTTACTATGTGGTGGGAGATGATAGATGTTATTTAGCATTAAAAAACAAACAAACATTAAAGCAGTGTTACACGGGTCCATGCACTAAAAGAGACAGATAAAACAAGACAGTGTAAACACAGACACATAGACAGACAGCAGAGTACATGATATACATACTTATGTAGAAGGTGCTGGGGGCTTGGGTTCCTTCATATTCAAGCTCCAGCAAGCTGCTTGTCTTGGGGTCATGTCTCAGCCACAGGGCCACACCCAGGATCACACCTCCTGCAAGCTACCACATACAACACAACATGTAATGTTGTAATCAGTACAATTCATTCGGTGAAATGTGCTGACATCATTTACAACTGATAACACTGAGGGAGATCCAGTGAGGTCCAGAGCCACAGCCAGGACATCTCAGTTTTGAGACATACACTACATAATCACAAAAATATCACTGTCGGACACTGGTACGCCTGTGTTTTCCTTTTGTTAACACTACTATTGCACTGTAAGCTTTGTCTTTGCTGAAACGGGATACAAACATTTCAGGTAATGTTTAACATCTTGGGAAAAAACAACATGGAGGGATATTTGAGTGCATAAAAGCTGGGAATAAAGCCACCAACATCTGAGAAATTCTTTGTTGAGGTTTGTTCTTTATTCACTAACCACCTTCCTTGGGGAAACCCCACACATTTTGTAAAGTGTAACTGTTGCAGTGTTTTGTTATTTATTCCTTCCTTTGGCCCAGGACAAAGAAATCCTAAATATAACAGCAGGCACACAGGAACTCTGTGTGTGTGTGTGTGTGTGTGTGTGTGTATATGTATCATTTTTAATTTCAAAAAATAAAATGAGTCAGTGCCTGTTTGAACCAGAACAGGCTCAGTCATCCTACTCCTTCCCCATACTCCTCTCAAAGTGAGGTTCATTCCAGAGCTGAGGCCAGCTGCTGCCTGGCAACAACCAGATCAACACCATAACTGGAGAGAGCGTAGACATTTCAACACACACACACTAACACACACACACACACATATACCACAGAGTGACTCGAAGTGAAGTCCCCACCTCCTCACCATGTGAATCACCACTGAAATGAGTCACTGAAATACACGGGGTTAAAGCTAATTATGTGAGGGGATTTAAGTTACAGCATTTTTTTACATGATGAATGGATGGAGTGCCCACACAGTTCACAGCTGAAAACCACCATTTCAACAGAAGTAACAGGGCCCAAAAGCTAGTTTCAAGGACACCTTCAAAACACACACACACACTTTTTTTTAGAGAAAGTAACACACTAGTTAATCACAAATGCATAATATGGCTTTTATGATCAGTGTAACTTTTGGAAACTATAAACCACAAATCTTCAACAAGACTTGGATTTAGAACATTTTAATTCAAAAAACATGAAAGCTTCTCATATTTACACACATATATTGACGCAGTCCAGTAGTATGAGAATGCATTTAGCAATGAAAATATACATTATGTGTAGCCCATAACAACATCTCACAATCAGGTAAGAACATGTATTTTGTTGCAAACATTTGTCACACAATGTTTCATACTGACAAAAGCAGACTGGTCTCTGAACTGACTGCATTCAACTCAACTGACTTCAGTAACAAAGGCATGGTATTGTGCATGCTGGTTTCCTGGCACAGCTCAGTTGGAAATTCTGTCTATAAAAAGTGATGGGTGACATTAAAAGGGCCATTTTATATGGATGAAAGTTGTGGAATGTAACATTGCTTCATTAGTTAATTGATTTTATTTTGAATTTACACTAGTCAGTTGCAAAAAGACAAAGTTTTTAAAATTTGTGAAGACAGTCAGTGTGCTAGTTTGTCAGTTCTTAAATCTTGTTATTGTAACATTAACCCTTTTTTCTATGTTTAAAAGGGCAAAAAGTTGACCTTGGCCTCAATATAAACTTACATTTATTTCCAGAACAGCGGAAAACAGCTTTCCCCCGAAATGGGACGCAGGTTTTGTTCTCAATTGGCAAAATCTATCCCAGCTAACTGCTTTTAGTCAGAAATATGTCCAGAAAGGTTGCTTATAACAGAAACACACCCACAACCTTATAAAATATCCTGTATATTTTATAAGGACTCAGGACTCAGTCCAAAGTACTTTATCCTACTACCATGAAAACATGCACCATTTACTCCTGTTGGTGTTCTGATTACAGCTTCCAGCTGTTTTTACGGAAATGTATGAGGATTGTCTTTGAACAGTTACCAGCCTTATATTGTAGAAGGGAAATCCTCAGTGTAATATTTTACACAGGTATGACTTAACCTTGTTTGCCATGACTAAAATACTATTTGTTGGGAAACATTTTGAGGTAAATAAGCTGAATAAGATTATGAATGAATACATATAAAATGAATACAACCGCTAAACTGTGTTCTACTTGGGTGATGTTATTTTCAACACAAGATTTTTACTGAATTCACTTACACTTATGAACATCACCAAGAATGGAGATATGATCAGCATTAACAGAAATAAAAACATATTTATTGATGGAGTCTAATCATATAGCACCCTGAAAACAGTGAAAATATAAAGCTGCTTTAAATATCACTGTTTAAGATCATCTTGGCCCAAGTTTCCCTGCCAACTCTCCCTAAATGTTCTATTTCTGCCTGCAGCCCAGTGTGCGGGGGGTTGTAGAATGTGGGGCATGTTGGTGGCGAGTGAGTGGGGGTGGGTGTTGTCTGCTGTTCCCATAAAACTCCCAAACCACCAGCACAGTGGCTTTCCCCTCCCCTCTTTCCCCATCCCCCAACCCAACTCCTGTAGCCTCTTAACCCTCTCAGGGTCCAGCATGATTTATTGAAACAGGAGGTCTTCCTTTTAAAGAGGCAGCATCTACTTATGACTGCTTACCGGCCACACATCTCACTCAAAGCATCTTTGCAGATGGACTGGACATGTCTGCCCTGACACTTCTTCTCCCAGAGCTCCCCAGAGCAGCCAATAAAACTAAAAGGGCTAATGTGTTAAGAGGAAAGGAGCCAAATGGATGTCGTAATGCAATCACATCCCAGTCACTTATCACATGTATTACCCACACTTCATATCAGTCTTGTACGAGTACGACTCCCGACCCTTCACTTATTCCGTTATTACAGCAGCTTTATTCCGTGACAGCAGAGATTTCTAAGATAGACTTGTGTTTATACGATCGCATGAATCCAAAGCTGTTCAGTCTGAGCTTATGACACATGTGTTTATACAATAACACGTTGTATAAACATCGCAGAAACCACAGGGAAAGTCACAGTGACGGATTCCCCTCCTGGGATGGACAGAAGTGCAAAGGATGCCACGTGTACACAACACAATAACAATATGTTTTTAAAAAGAGAGAGAGAGAGAGGGCCGAGAGATGAAGCAGAGTATAAAAGTTTGTTTTGAGAGCAGAATTTTACTAATTATGTGGTGTTGTTTATAATAATAGTAGCAAGTCTGTCAGAATCTTCTGTATACATAATAAAAATAGCAAGTGATGATAATAATAACAGTTGTTGGGTCATGGTGTCAAATCTGGATCCTGCAGCTCGGGAGCAACTCCCTGACTATATTTGAAAGAGAATATGAGATTCAGGGGAACAAAAGCATAGCAAAGACATTATGGAATCAAAGCAGGGATACGACAAAAGCTGGCTGGCATGAAGAGGAAGAGGAGTGTTCCCTCTGTCCGCCATCCTAGCACATAGCTTTTCAACCACATGGCTGAAACCACAGAGGCTGCAACAAAACGTTTCCACCTGGTTTTTAAGTTCTAAGCTCAGATTTTCCATTTGAATCAAGTCTGTGCCAGGTTTTTCCTGAGTTAACAGACACATAGTGGGGACACTCCTAGAAAATGCTGACATAACGCAGCATGTTGCATTTGGCGCTGGTCAACTCTGACAGCCATTTCTCTTTACGAGTCGGGGAGAACACAATGTGTGGCAAGACACGAGACTGGACAGGCCTGAGTCTAAGTATTCTTGATTGCTTTCTCCCTCACTGTCCATGCCAGATAGTGTTGAGTGTGAGCCTGCTGCTCACTTTTTAACACCAACACTTTAGCTGCCATTCATCACTAATAATGGCTGTCATGGGGGACGCCATCGGAAGTTACAGTATTTCCTGATGGGCTCTTCAGCTATTTTGCTCTCAGATACTTGATGTGTATAACAGCGTTAAACGCGTTTATATATTTTAACACTAAAAGATATTTTTATAATTATAATAAATGTTGTCTTTTATCTTACAATAAAGTGTTGCTTCTAAATACAAATTTAAAAGAGGTTATTCATTTATTTAAAGGGATGACTGTGACACTCGTGTACCAGCCAGCCTTGCTAGTTTAGTTTACCTGGTTTAGTCCTGCAGACATTCTGTGGTTGTAATTCATTTACATGTTGTTTATTGCATTTGCTGCTGGGTGTTATTACTGTGAATATATTATCTTTGGGTTGTGACTCTTGAGCAGCCAATGCAAGATATTTGTAGAAGTGACCTCAGACACTAAGAATGCGTGGGCTTTTAAAATTTTAGAATACACATTTAATCCAAAACGCAGATTAATCAGTGAAATTAATCATCTGTTGCGACACTACCAAGTGTCTGCAGTTGCTTGACTCACAATCCTGCAGTGTGCACTTTCATAGGGAATATCATGAATCATGATGACTGCAACACTTTGAAACTCTCCCGGCTAGTTTCCTAATTTGTTACTGTAAGTATTACTAAACTGAGGAACCAGTGTGTATCATGTTGACCCCAAGAGACGTGGTTCAGAAAACTGTAGTGACAACAATCTTCAGTGATTTTCATTAAGCGCCACCACAGGGTTGAATGCTGGCTTTGAGTCAAACATCTTTACTTAATTATTGGATGGCCAGCTGTGATGCAGATATTTATGTCCTCTTCCAGATAAACTGGCATTTAATAAGTGTTTCAAAAACATCACCCAGTCATTCAACTTGCTTCACATCCTGTTAGCATAGTTGTAATGTGTGGTAAGTCTGAGTCACTATCCCAATGTCATGTCTTATGATGCAGAAAATTTCACAATATTTTAACTTTCTTTCCTGAGAATAACTGGGAAAAAACATGATTATGCAGACTAAATTAAAAATGGATTACGTTTTTTTCAGATGTTTTTAGGGGGTAGTGCATATTTAATAATGACAATATTAATATGCAGAGCATCTGACTACTGATTTGACCATTGATTTCCATGGCCATGGCCAAAGTTTTGAAGCACTGAGTTAAGGTCTCCATTTGTCAGATCAGTAAAGTTATGGTAACTCAACATGTTGCACCTGCTGCAGTTGCAGTGATTTTGAGCCGTGGCTTTGCGTTTCCATATGCTGGTTTAAATAGACAACATTACGGTTTTGACCTGGCAAATAATTGCATCAATTACTTAACCTTGTTTTCATCTCACTTTGCACTGATCTCCAACTGTTTTTAGATCTATAACATATATAGAATGGAGACTGCGTTTCCAAAGCCCTGACTGCTTATTTTCAAATGAAGAAGGGAAGAAAAGCCTGGGCCCCACTGAAGGAACCATCTATGAACAAAGTAAGCAGCAGCTCTTACATAAGCAGAGTAAACTAAACACCCACAAACGTTTCCATGATCCATCACCCAGCATTGGGCCTTGCCTCAACTGAAAACCACCAAGAGTCCCCGACACACACACATACACACATACAGGGTGGAGGATTCAGTCCGAACAAAGCTATTTTCCAAACCTCCAGGCAACTGATAAACAAGATGCGTCCATTACCAGTTTAACATTTGGCTCACTTGAGCCTCTGTCATAAGATTTGATTCTTAGCTGTTGAAACACGTGTTTTTCATCGCAAAAAAACAACGCCGGACGAAAGGAGGCCATTTCACCAGTCTCATTTTACATGGATTTATTAACTCCTGTCGTGACACTATCTAATCTAACATGTACTAGTCTAGTCAACGGGCCTACACAGTGGAGCTGTGTGTGGTCAACAGACGGATTGTAGCGCTTTATTCGGGTCGCCTCTTTTCGCCCCTAGTGGCGAAGACGAGCTGTGACGCCGTTATATAGGTTAACGCGTATATTAGTGGCAGATACTGTTAGTTGCGTTACATTCGTGTTGCTGTGTCGCATATATTCATTAAGAGGCTCGGCCGCCCAAACAAACCCCGACCTACTCCAACGGCAAAGCGGGGCGGCGCTGCGCGGCGCCCACCACACGCG
Source organism: Trinectes maculatus (assembly GCA_016785345.1). Taxonomy (NCBI): domain Eukaryota; kingdom Metazoa; phylum Chordata; class Actinopteri; order Pleuronectiformes; family Achiridae; genus Trinectes; species Trinectes maculatus. The sequence continues at coordinate 345,600 of JAFBJQ010001638.1, read as the reverse complement.
AACCCACACACTGTCTCCAGCCACATGAAACAGTGAAAACAAAGGGAGCGTACCCAGAAGATGAAGTTGAAGAAGAAAAGCAGGTACTTGATGCATTTGGTGCAGCCTTCGACTCCCATGGCTCTTCAGTCAGGTATAGCCGGCACTGAGCTCACACAGCGGAACGAGATAGGGATAGAGAGAGAGAGTGTGTGTGGAGAGAGAGACAAACAGCAGACGACGGTAATGCGCTGAATCTCACTGAGAAGCCTGACTTCAGCTCGGAGTCTGAGGCAACACCCAGCCCCGCCCCCTCCCTTTCACCCTCCCGGCCCGAGCACCCCGCCATTATCCACTCACTGTCGCCGCCACTATTGCCAGACATACGACCAGTGTCGTGTGTGTACACTATATATACTTTAATAAAAAAAGACAGTACATACGATAGTTCTGATATTTGTGTGCACCCCAAAAAATAATAATGATTTCTGATCTCTGGTTGTGTTTCCAGTTAGTATGAACTCATATGCTCGACCTTCTGTGATAACAAACATTACGTGTCACGAGTTTCTCCTGTTGAGCCATACGGTGTGTAGATCCGGTGCCTTTATTTAGATAGTTAAGAACGGAAGCAGTGATTCACATTGACCGAGTCCCTCGGTTTATTTTTTAGGTTATTGCACTGCCCCAGTGTGGGTTTTATCAAGCTGTTTCACCACATACGATAGTTTGGGTCAAAATACAACCACTTTAAAGATACAGTACGAGATTTCTTCATTTCCCATTTAGAAAATGTTTCTGTCTTCCTGTGGTGTTTCCAGTCCGTACCCGAGAAGTGAAAGTTGTGGTAACGTACCGCATTTTAACCGTAGAACAGTCTGCTGGTTAGTGCAGGAAGGTTAACAGATAAATGTAAATGCAAGCAGTGGTAATAGCGCGTGTTTCTATTTCGATCACGCGGAGAAAGTACAGCAGCTGCTGCTGTTGTCATGGTGGTGCAGTTCCAGACCACTGTCCTCGGAGAACGCACTGACAACGCTCTTACACACACACACACAAATCAAATTAGGGCCCCCTGGAAGTCACGTTCCATAATATGACTGGCAAAAATCCAAGAATTTCATGCACGGGCCTGCAGTGGGAATATGTTTGAATCTGGTGGAATACAGTCAAAATGTCAAATATCACAACTTTTCTGACATTACACATGTCTGCACGGTTTTATACTGTAATGGTAGTGAGGTTAAAATGGGATCTTAATGGAAGTCAGTGTGGCATTTTTGGCCACAAAGGTGTCCAGAGGGAGTATCTGGAACTACTATAAAAATACTAATGCAATCAAATCAATTTTGTTGCTAATCTTTGACACTCCAATCACCACCAAAGCCCCACCCCCTACTATTTATTATATGGCAGTGGCAGATATAACATATATGTTTTACTTCTTCAATAACAAGATATAATGTAGACTGACAATCAATCAGATCGCAACTGAACCTTTGAAGAACATACAATGCTTTATTTAATGATCTGTCTTTTGCTTATTGGGCCGTTGATGTTTCACTGTGATGATGATGGTTTTGCACAATCTCTGTCACTTCTTTAACCACAGTGATGAGTGTGGGATTTGTGTACCACCCAGCCTTGCTAGTTTAGTTTACCTGGTTTAGTCCTGCAGACATTCTGTGGTTGTAATTCATTTATATGGTGTTTGTTACATTTGCTACTAAGCTTATTACTGTGACTATATTAGGATTTTAATTAGGATTTTAGATTAGTTATGGAAGATTGTCTCTTAGACACTTAAGTTTTTGTGAAGAGTGGTTTAATTATGTTGTTACATGTCTGTAAAGCCTTGAATATGGTTGGACAACAGACTGCAAATAAAAGATGGAAATCATGACAACTCCCAAAAGTAAAGCCAAAAGATCTTTGTCTCCCCCCTGTGGCTGCCTGCATTATATTTCATATTAGGTAAATGGGGACATGGATCCAAAAATGTCCAAACGTGTCAAATACATGTTCAAGTGCCCGTGTTTCTAATAAGTTATCCCCTGGGAAGTAATATGTTAGAGACTAGTTACTTTTAACTAGTCTCTCACAAGTATCAGTGTGACCATAATACCATGTTCTACAGTACTCATCAGCTACTACTGCACACCATCTGGCTTCAAATTACATCATTAGCACAAGATGGCAGCATCATTATAGTACAGTGGGAGGAAGTGGAGACATGTTATCGTTATTTATTGGTTTTAATGTTGATGAAGACCAAATTTGGGTTAAAATTATAGTGAATATTAGATTTGGACTGCTCACGACAAGATAAATTTGACTCCTGTGTGCAGGATTTGTCCACTGTGCATTTTAATCTGTGAACAGGCTACAGTGGTGTTGTAGCTACTGCTACAAGTGGTTAAAATACACCCTCAAAGCAGTGTTTCTTTTTAGGGCTGTGTTTCTTTTTTTATGAGAGAGCTCATCACAATGAGACAGCCCTATGTTTTTATCCACAACCGGAATACAAAATGCACCCTGAATGTGTCTGCTGTTATTAATTGTGATCAAATCTCACTCCAATTACCCTTAATAGTGACAGACAGTGTTTCCTAAATGATAACTTAGTAATATCTTTACTTTGCAACTACACTGCTAATACCCACACACACACATATTCATACATACATATATACATACATACATACATACATACATACATACATACATACATACATACATACATACACACTTGCCAACCCTTGACTTAATTTATTTCCTTTGTAAGTGTACCACTCCCCCAGAGAGGACAGGAGGACAGTTCTTTTAGGTTTTAGAGGATTCAGCACCTTAATCACTGTGACAGCAGATTTTATGTGTGGACCCCCATATGAAACAGACCACAGTAGAGAAATGCCACCTTGGTGTAGTTGGTAGGGTCACCGGTTTGGAACGCAGCCCTGCTGGGTAGTAGGGTACTAGGTGTAACCCGGGATGCGCTGGACGCAGCCGCAGCGTGTCCTGTTCCTGTCTCCGTCATATGTCTGGGTTCCCTGTGGTGTGCAGCGTTTCCTAGCTGTCTGACACAACATCTGTGCAACAAAGTTACTCCGCGTAGTCAAGCTGTTTTAATTATAGAAGCAGGGGTCGGCTCTTTAACAGGGAGTAAACACCATGCCTACAGTCTCTAAAGGGGACGGGATGCGTGGCCTGGCCGTGTTCATCTCTGACATCAGGAACTGTAAGTTTGTTTATCACATTCACACACTTCTCGCTTTGGCTGCTAGGAACAGTTAGCTTGGTGTAACGTTGTTTTGCATTGCCGAACCGACAGGTGGTTTGGGGAGCATGTCAGTAGTGACTGTGTCTGTTGCTTTGTCACATTTTATTTTTCTGAGTTTTCTGGTTTTGATAACTTTTAAGTCAAAGTGTGGCAAAAAAACCACCCAGCGTAGCACACATTGACGTTAGTTAGCTGTTAGCTTCCAGTTGCTAACGTCATGTCGAAGGGCGTGGACCGCCCCGCTAAAGATAAAACCCAACTGACGTTTTTAATTTTTCTGTAGCGTTTCTGTGCTTTAACCTCCTCTCAGTATTCAAATGTTTTCTACCCCAAATGTATCGAGTTCACACTAACTCCATTTACAACTTTTCTCTAAAGACCTTGAATTAGATACGATATAACTCTATTCATCCCGCACGGGGCAAACTCACTTGTCACAGCAGCAAACCAGTGAAGATGTCATGTAACGTTATGAACAGCTCTAGTGTGTTTGGAGTTTTTAAATTCAAGTTGCATTCCAGTTGCACAGTAGCTGGCTGTCAGAATAAAAAGATGCAAAGACAATAATACACATGTTTACTGTTGAGAAACAGACTGCCGATCATTCTCTATTCTTTGCCTCCCCAATTAGATTAAATGTGCAATAAGCAAGAATGGTCAGATCAAGATAGAACCTGACTTGGGCAGCCCTTATAATAATTACATAATTTTAGAATTGCTGATAATAATTATTCTGCGTTTGACTTTGTACAAATAAAAGTGACAACTTCATTCCTGACTTTCACTAGTGGTAATGATAAGTACTAATAATTTGGACAAACAATCAATATTATTATTGTTAATATTTTACAGTTTAATAGTGAATGAATTTCATGAGAATAAAAAAGTGGTCTCCCTGTATTAATGACACACATGGGCAGTTATCACCACTCAGTGTGGTTACAGTTGCTTTTATTTTTTATTGCCCTGAGCTTTTAGAAGATGAAGCAATTAACAGTTTTATCCATGTCAGCATTCCTCTGGCGTTTCTGTCAAAATATATGTGTCATCACAAGCACAAATGAAGCCTGAACTGAACTTCTGTATTTTCAGACCCCCGGTCTTGTGCCTGTATGTGATTTCACAATTTCAAACAGAAGTTTTGATCTGTTTGTGTGTGAGCAGCTATAAGCCTAAGTCTACAGTATACAGTAATCCATGAATTCATGGATGTGTCAATAATCACTGACGCTGATGGTATATTAACAGTGTGTGTATTTTCTTAGTATATATTAGACTACTCTATGCCAATTGGGAGTAGTTAAAATGCCACAGCCTACCTGTCTACCTTCCTGACCACTTGCATCAGTATACAGTATGTATACCAATGTTTCTATGTTTACTTCCAGCATGATAGCGCTCCACGCCATAAAGCAAGCTTCATCTTACAGTGCTATCTCCAGGACTGTGTTAATCTAGGCCATGAAGATTTGAGGCTGATCTAGGAAAGATAAATGAAAATGAAAATGTAGCTAATGTGTTTCCACATCATGGAGCTTCAGTGCTGGATTGAACACATAATGAGTGATATGTTTAGTCAGTATTATGGAAACAGTGCCGTGTAGTTTGTTCCTTCAAACACATCAAAAGGAACACAATGGTGCATATAAAGATGAATGGTTTATTGAAAGATGATTTACCACAGTGCTGTAACATACTGTAATGTGCAAAATGTCTTAATTTATTTGCAGGTAAAAGTAAAGAAGCAGAAATCAAGCGAATAAACAAAGAACTGGCCAACATTCGTTCCAAATTTAAAGGTAGGTAAACAACAGTATTGTTAAGTATATGACATTGAGAACTATGGGTCAACATTCTTATTCCATTAGAAGTTTCATAGTACATGAATGGAAAAAAGACCATTGCTTTCCATGCCATTTGTTTTCCCACTGCTGTGTCACTCACGTACATTTCGACTACATCTTCACATTGCCCCATTTTAATTTCTTTATTTTTTAAATGACTTGCTCTGTCTCTGCACACCTCACTGTGAATGTATGTGTTCAAATCTTCTGTCGGTGTTGTTTCTCTTGCCACCTGTTCCATGCTACCTATAATTAGTTTGCTCTAGAATGAGGCTGGCTCCTCTGCCCATTGCCGAGCATTTAGGTCCCTCCTCTCTTCTACCCCATGTTATACCAAGGATATTTTCCTTGATAATGATTGATTTAGCTGTGGTGGGCGCTTGTTTTTTGAAAAACTAAATCTAATTAAGAAAATGGTCTGTGCCTGTAACAGCAAATGCAATACCCAGAGTATGATTCATTGTAAGTCCAGCTATCCAGTACAACATAACTGTCACATGGAATGGAAAAATTAAAACTTCTGTAAATGTATTTAGTCTGTGGACATAAGACACTAAAGCCTAAATTGACCAGAAACTCTGATAATATGAAAATAAAAGGCTGGGTGAGGTCCTCAGTGCGCCTATTTTTTTTCACATTAGCATTAGCATGAATGTGACAAGTAACTGCAATATTACCAGGTCACGTTGTCAGCAATAAAAACAAGAGATCACCACTGTTTTCAAGTAACCATCCATAAACATCACTATCGACAGTGGTATCGTGTAATGACAGTATCGTCATTATACTGTTTCCCTACAATGTGTCCTCTTTCTTTAGATTTAGTCTTTGTGTCACAGAATGAGAATCCATCCATCCATTCATCCATCCATCTTTAAGGGGTCAAGCGGGTAGCTGAAACAAACTGGTTGAAAAGTTGGGTACACCCTTGACAGGTCACCAGTTTAGGATGACAGAATGCCAACTAACTGAACTATGACAATAATTCAGAGCTTCAAATTTATGTCAGCTGTCATAACAGTTGGATGTAGTACAGTTGCCCTGCCAGTACACTGCGCAGTATTGTCACAGGGTGGGGACCATAAATAATATACAAGTCAAGGCAGGCAGAGTGAAGGGAAGGGAAACAAATGAGTGTAAAATCTTTGAACAATACTTTCCATTCCACCTATGGATTATCATCTGAACCCCCTACCCGCCCCCTCCCTTCATTACCCATCTGACTGGGTATATAATTTCGATCCATCTTTTGTGTGGGTGTGTGTGTGTGTGCGTGTGTGTGTGTATTGGTAGGAGACAAGGCTCTAGATGGCTACAGTAAGAAAAAGTATGTCTGCAAGCTGCTCTTCATCTTTCTTCTGGGCCATGATATTGACTTCGGACACATGGAGGCTGTCAACCTCCTTAGCTCCAATAAGTACACAGAGAAACAAATTGTAAGTGTATTCTCATGTTTAACAAGCTTGTTAAATGTATGTTCATCTGAACATATATAGGTTCAAATGAATTAATTTGAACCTATATATGTTCAAATATTGAAGCACAAGTATGTTCATTTGAATTCCAAGACACACTAATACTAAATAGTGTGTAAGTAACTTTGACTTACATAGTATCATTTAATTCTAAAGCATTTTTCCCAAAAACATTTTTTCAGGGTTACCTGTTCATCTCTGTGCTTGTGAACTCAAACAGCGACCTGATTCGTCTCATCAATAATGCCATTAAGAATGACTTGGCCAGCCGCAATCCAACCTTCATGAACCTGGCTCTGCACTGCATTGCTAATGTGGGAAGCAGAGAGATGGCTGAGGCCTTCGCTTCAGATATTCCCAGAATTTTGGTGGCAGGGTTAGTACATAAATGAGATTGCTATGAATTTTTATGTGGCTCTAAGTCTGAAACGAGTCGAAACTGTCTTACACTGTGTGCACAATTAATAGGCAGGTGATTATTTTGACCATATCATCATTTTATCCAGGATTTCCAACTCCAAGCTGTATAAACTTGAATGGTCATTGGATTTTATGCATATCAGGTGATGTGTATTTGTGTAACAAGGGAGGGTGTGGCCTTAGGAGATCAACGCCCTATATCAAGGTGTGCATAATTATTAGGCAGATTCTTCTCCTTAGGAGAAATGGGCCGAAAAAGAGATTTAACTGTTGCTGAAAAAGCAAAAATTGTAAAATGTCTTTCAGAGGGATGCAGCACTCTTGAAATATCAAAGATATTGGGGCGTGATCACAGGTTCAAACATTTCGTTGCAAATAGTCAACAGGGTCGCAAGAAACGTGTCGAGATGAAAAGACGCAAATTAACCACCAAAGACTTGAGAAGAATCAAACGTGAAGCTACCAGGAACCCATTATCCTCCAGTGCTGCCATTTTCCACAACTGCAACCTACCTGGAGTGTCAAGAAGTACAAGATGTTCAGTTCTCAGAGACATGGCCAAGATAAGAAAGGCTGAAACCCGACCACCTCTGAACAAGACGCATAAGCTGAAACGTCAAGAATGGGCCAAGAAATATCTGAAGACCAATTCTTCAAAGGTTTTGTGGACTGATGAGATGAGAGTGACTCTTGACAGACCTGATGGATGGGCCTGTGGTTGGATCACAAACGGACACAGAACTCCACTTCGACTCAGACGCCAGCAAGGTGGAGGTGGGATACTGGTATGGGCAGGTATCATTAAAGATGAGCTAGTTGGACCCTTTCACGTTGAAAATGGGCTCAAAATCAACTCTCAGACCTACTGCCAATTTTTAGAAGACATTTTCTTCAAGCAGTGGTACAGAAGAAAGTCTGCATCTTTCAAGAAGACTTTCATTTTCATGCAAGACAACGCTCCATCACATGCATCAAAGTACTCCACTGCGTGGCTGGACAGTAAAGGCCTTAAAGATGAAAAAACAATGACATGGCCCCCTTCTTCACCCGACTTAAACCCAATTGAGAACTTTTGGGCCCTTCTGAAGAAGGAAATTTACAGTGAAGGTAAACAGTACACCTCTCTGAATAGTGTCTGGGAGGCTGTGGTTGCGGCTGCACAAAAACTTGATTGGGACCAGATCAAGAAACTGACTCCATGAATGGAAGGCTTGTGACTGTTATTTAAAAGAAAGGTGGCTATATTGTTTTTTTTTTTTTTTTGAAATTTCAGAAATGTTTGTTTGTAAATTTTGAGTTTGTTTATTCTTACTTTAACAGGTGAAAATAAACAAGTGAGATGGAAAAATCTTCGTTTTTCATTTAGTTGCATAATAATTCTGCACACCAATAGTTGCCTAATAATGGTGTACATAGAGATATTCTCTTAAAAAAGCCAACACTTCACTTTTACTACTCAAATGTTCAGGCTTGAGGTTTTGTTAACATTTTTGGATTGACCAAGAGCACTGCAGTTGTACAATAATAAAATTAATCCTCAAAAATACAACTTGCTTAATAATTGTGCACGCAGTGTAGTCAGTGGTTTATCTTTAGTCTTAGACCTTATTATCTTTTGGACTTTCTTCTGGAATTCTGGATTTTGTAGCAAGAGCATTTACATAAAATCAAATCATTCATTGATTCATTCATGCATTCATTTGTTTTCTACAGCTCATCCTCTTTTGGGGGTGTAGAGGCACGGTGCATGTCGGACAGGACACCAGACTATCACAGGCCCAGCAAAATCAAAATCAAATCTGTCATTAAATTAAAGCTATATGCCTTCTTAGGATTTTCATTTTGTCTGACTCTGTTTCTGCAGAAACTCTGTTACTACATCTCTGTTATTGCGTGTTGTATAGTCGTTTTAATTGCCAATGTTGCAGTCTCTTCTCTGTTCACATGTAGAGGGGATGTGGGAAAGCAGTGTCTTTGTTTATACTGCTTAAAAGGGCTGTTTACTGTTAGCTACTCCATGACAAAGCAAGATCTGGCTTGTTCTACTTGTATAGTGTAGATGTTTGTAATCCGTAGTTTTCTGTAGCTGGGCAAATAATTAATGCAACGTTAACGCTGTCCGAGTGTTGGATGCATTTAATTTTTGCATTAAACTTCTTATTGTTAATAGTAGTCACAGCAGTTGCCATAGCAACGAAAACTAAAATTTTAAAGAATTTGCTATGTGCTGGCTCATCATTATACTGTGTTGCTTCTATCAGGGACACCATGGACAGCGTGAAGCAGAGTGCAGCATTATGTCTGCTACGACTCAACAGGACGTCTCCAGACCTCATCCCAATGGGTGAATGGACAGCTAGAGTTGTTCATCTTCTTAACGATCAGCACCTGGTAAGACTGTAGCCATGTACCACGGTCCATCCTACATAATACGTTTAAAGCCAGCCATGCACATTAAATCCAGCCAACTTTGTGAAAGTGGTAACAATGAAGGCAGTTCTTACAATGCAATGCAGAAAGGAAATTAAGTTGTTTGGAAAAATAAAATTAAAAGTTTTAGAGATGCATTGCACATCCTGCAATGCACATTCAGTCAGACAATGCGAACTTTTTTTATATATTGTAATATTGCTGGCCATTGACATTGTCAGATTAACCATCAGCATTAGTGGTCGTAATCCAGTTTTATTACCACATCCCCTAAATTTCCTTAGTCCAACTGCATTTTTCTAATGACTTTGCAACTAGATCACGCTTGTCCAGGATGATGAAATGGTTAGTCAGTCTGTTTTTAATGGAGTGTCCATTTGCTTTCAGGGAGTGGTAACAGCAGCCGCCAGTCTTATTACCACTCTGGCACAGAAGAGTCCTGATGACTTCAAAACATCCATTTCACTGGCTGTGGCCAGGCTCAGTAGGGTGGGTGTCTGTCAGTAACTTCACTCGGTGTCAGCAGTCAGTGATGAAATCTGACTTAAACATCTGTGAACAAGTGTTTTCTTGTTCTTTCATATCCAGATTGTGACTTCTGCATCCATCGACCTACAGGACTATACATACTACTTTGTTGCGGCACCTTGGCTGTCTGTCAAATTGCTGCGTCTTCTACAGTGCTACCCTCCACCTGGTATGGCATAAGTGAAATTATGAACCAGTTTGTAAACGTATAGAAACTCACATAGAGAACTCATTTATGCAAACTGATACTGTGTACATATCATGAACAGACAAAAAAGACATGTTCTAAGAACTTTGGTAGTGAGAACCTGTTTTTTTAAAGAATTTTTTACGTGCATGAGAGCATGCATGAAATTGCAGGAAGTAATGTTAGACACTAGATGGCAGCAGAGTAACAGTAAACTGTTTACAGATGAAGAGTTTGCTAGATTATTAACAGTATTTGCCAGCACCATGGGCTTCCCACTGAAGTCTGCAATGTCTCTTCTTGTCAAGTGACTTATGGGGTCACTGTTAATATAAACAATGCATGAGGAAGTTGTACTGAGGCGGCGTCTACACTAGTGCGGTTTCAAATAAAGCTGAAACAATTCTGTTGCGAAAGCACTGTTCATCAACACTAATCCACCACTCTCGCTTGGGTAATCGTGGAACAATTTGGTGACGCCAGCTCCCTTCCATTTGAAAACGATTGCATTTGTCTGTGGTTGGATGGTTGGAAACAGAAACATTTGGATACGCTGACGCAGAAGCTCAAGTTGCTGTCCTGATTGGACCGCATAAGCAGGGACGGACTGGCCATCTGACATACAGGGCAATTTCCCGGTGGGGCGACACGCTATTTGGGCCGATAGTCTTGACACTTTTCACAATTTATATATTGGTCTGAACCAGTAATTCAGCAGCCCGATTGACGCTGGACTGGCCCAATTACATTGTTAAACACCCACCCCTTTCACTTTGCTCCTGCCTGTGTAATGCATTTGGCAAAAAAATTCAGCGCAAGAGTTTCCTAACCACTGGCCAGGTGGGCCGATATGGTCCAAAATTGTGTATAGTGTGATGTCAGTCATGTCCACTCCCTTGTTTATACCGGCTCGTGCATGCCCTGTATGCGTAAACGGTCACATGTGACCAGCGTCTCTGGCGGTTTGCCGTTTCTGTGTAGAAGACGAAGGCTTTGCTTGTGGATGTGTACAGATAGTGGATTGTTTTAAGACAAAAGACTGGGTGTTTGTATTATATATTGTATATTGTTTTTGTACATTGATGTATAAAGATGTGAATATTACTTTATTTTATTCTATCTTATTTTTATCTATTTATATTTTGTTTTTGCACATTCGTGCCCTGCTGCAGCTCCCATTTCACTGCCATTGTCTGCTGTCAATGTCATGTGATAAATAATGATTCATGATTCTTTAATTCCGATACCGTGATGCAAACTAGTATGGACATAGCCTAAGGGTTTGTGGAAGCCACGATGTTGACAAGGCTCATAGAGTGTTGAGAACAATATTTGTGTGGTTGTGTTGTTGCAGAGGATGCAGCACTGCGAAGTCGCCTCACAGAGTGCCTGGAGACCATCCTCAATAAAGCCCAGGAGCCACCCAAGTCCAAGAAAGTCCAGCACTCCAACGCAAAGAATGCTGTTCTGTTTGAAGCCATCTCCCTTATCATCCACCATGACAGGTTGTTCACATTCACCATGACAAGCTTTCCTCAATGAATGGTCACAGACTTTCTGGAACATTTGGGAATTCACAGAGGAGTCTTCTCTGGGAGAGAAAAACTGAGTAACTTGTAATGTGGCTTAGAACAATAAGAGCAGAACTGTAAGCTTGTTTAAGTTATACTACATTGTAAGACACCACAGCTCACCGGGCAAACCCAATAAGTTCACCTTTCTGTCTTGTGGGACGCTTTAGTATTTTTTTGAATTTAAAAACTGTTCAACATTTGGATGTTAAATCTCTGACTTCTCGTCTCACAGTGAGCCCACCCTATTGGTACGAGCCTGCAACCAGCTAGGCCAGTTTTTGCAGCACCGGGAGACCAACCTTCGTTACTTGGCTTTGGAGAGTATGTGCACGTTGGCCAGCTCAGAGTTTTCTCATGAGGCCGTAAAGACACATATAGAAACTGTGATCAATGCTCTAAAGGTGAGACAGGCTCTCGCAGGTTAATTTGAAAAAATTCTGTGTGCACCTTTTAAGCCATTTAGAAACTTGTCGTTGATAAGAAAATTTTAGCGCACCCCCTTTAAGAACCACTGTGTTAGATTTACGTGGTAAAGTTCCTTCATATCAGTAATTCAAAACTCTCATATAACTCTCAAATATTACATACAAAGTGAAATATTTAAGCCTGTTTGAGTGAGTCTATAATATTGACCAAATTTTCCCAAATACAAAAAAATGGTTTCATGAGCTGTAAGCCATAATTGTCAAAATTGTCTTGATATATTTCACTATGTATATAATGAATTTATGGTATATGAGAGTTTCACTATTTGAATTAAATTACTGAAATAAATTAACTTTACCACGTCATTCTAATTTATTGAGATGCACCTGTATAGGAGGGAGCATAATGTGGATTATGAAAAGATTGCGCACATTCGGAGCCTAGTTTTAATTTTAGTGTCCTTGAACAGTATGTGAAAAAGACATATTCTATTATTATTTATGTTAAGTGATGTGTATGACATGGGCATTAACCTTTAACAACATGGGTTTTGAGCTTTATTAATTTTAAAGAAACATTTTGGATATGACAGCAAGTGATTGCCATACTGTTAATGTGTAATTATGTGCTTATATTTCCTATTAAACAGACTGAGCGTGATGTGAGCGTTCGTCAGCGGGCTGTGGATCTGCTCTATGCGATGTGCGACCGCAGTAATGCCAGACAGATCGTGGCAGAGATGCTGAGCTACCTGGAGACCGCTGACTACTCAATCAGAGAGGAGATAGTGGGTCATTAGCACAAACTTGTACACTGCATAGTTCCTCTGTGTGTCGCTTTCATCCTCAGTCATTTCTCTTCCTCAGGTGCTCAAAGTGGCGATCCTGGCAGAGAAATATGCTGTAGACTACACCTGGTACGTGGATACCATCCTCAATCTCATCCGCATCGCTGGTGACTATGTCAGTGAGGAGGTGTGGTATCGTGTCATCCAGATTGTCATAAACCGAGATGATGTTCAGGGCTACGCTGCCAAGACTGTCTTTGAGGTAAATGACTGTGGGTTGATGACTAAAATCAGTTGTAATCTGCGGCCTGTGACGTCATCATGTACACGTGTTTTTTTTTGAGTATTCGCGCCATATCCGCTTCATTTAAAATTAGAGGAGTACTTGTATTTGTCTAGTGCTGTTCCGGGAGTTAAGTTGCTGCATTGTTTTTCAATTTTAATATGATAAACACAGAGGAAGGAAGAAATCAGTGCAAAGGTTTTATGTAAAATTAGCTCTTATATCACAACAGGAGTGAAAAAGAGCACTGCACAACTGTGTAGTGTTACATCCTTATTTGTAGTCAATAGTAATTTATGTTTCCATATTGTTCCTTCTCCAATGCTGTCATGCTTTGTGAACACTTGTAGGCACTACAGGCTCCTGCCTGCCATGAGAACCTGGTGAAGGTGGGAGGTTACATCCTGGGAGAGTTTGGTAATTTAATTGCTGGTGACTCACGCTCCAGGTAGGTTTGTGCATTTCATTGATGTTTGAGCCTAGGTCTCTCCTGTTTGCTCTTTAAAGAGCTAGTTCATTCAGTTTCAATTAAGCATTTTCTCATCTGCCTCTGATGGTATCTTAACATGAAGATGTTTTTTCCAGGGTTTTTTCTTGTTCTATACACAGTGCTCTAAATGAAATTTAAACTTAAACAGTGAATTGTCTTCTGGAAGACTGAGCTGCCAACACTGTCACAACAACTATTACTTAAACACAAAATTGCTTTAATGAAACCATCACTGTCTGTGTAAATCAAACCTTAAAACAAACACCTGACCTTAAAATGAACATGACACATTGACCCTACCTATTGTTGTGATTTTTCTTTCTCTCCGTTACTGTTAATGTTTTGTGTGTTTTTGTGTTGTCTCCTTCAGCCCGCTGGTCCAGTTCAATCTTCTTCACTCCAAGTTCCATCTCTGCTCTGTGCCAACTCGGGCACTGCTGCTGTCGGCCTACATCAAGTTCATTAACTTGTTTCCAGAAGTGAAGGCAACAATCCAAGATGTCCTGCGGTCGGACAGCCAGCTTCGCAACGCTGATGTGGAGCTTCAGCAGAGAGCTGTGGAGTATTTGAGGCTCAGCTGCATCGCCAGCATGGACATATTGGTCTGTGAATTATTGTGCAGGGAGCGGGCAGAATACTGACTACACCCCCTAGTGTTACTGATGGTCATATTAAAAAAACAAGCAGCTCCACTATTAAATTTAAAATAATACTTGAGTTATGCCAAATAACTGAAAATCACAATTGCTAACTATTCTGTGGTCCAGTAGTCATCAGCCTATTTCTGAAGCGCAAGACTTTACATGACTGTTTTGCTCTTTCTGTCCCATCATAGGCCACAGTCTTGGAAGAAATGCCTCCATTCCCAGAGAGGGAGTCGTCAATTCTGGCCAAGCTGAAGAGGAAGAAGGGTCCAGGTAATCTGCCTGATATCGATGACTCCAAAAGAAATGTCAATGGCATCGCTGAGCACAGTGAGAAAACCACAGAAGCCACCAACAAGGTAACTTCCCAGTACAGTGCTGTAATGAGAAGCTGTGAAACCAGGTCAGGAGCCACACAGGAGATCATATTCACTCCTCAACAAACAAAAAACATGTCGCAGACCTTTCTGTCCTACTGTAACATGTATCCCTAAACGCAGCCTGCATCATACATTGTTAGAGTAATGTGCTTTCTTTCATTTAATTTTCATCTTTACTTGTCCTGTCTCCTTCTCTCCTTGTCCTCACCCAACTGTACTCCTACTCTTCCTGTGACTTATTTCTTCCTCTGTCAGTCTTCTTTTTCGCTGTTGGCAGACCTTCTCCCTACCAACAGACCCCGTCCTGCCTTCTCTAGCCACACCATGCTCTCTGCTGGCACCACGGTATACTGATAGCTAGAGATAGCTCTTATCTATGTTGAAATGCATGGCTATTCATTGCTACAATGAGTGGCAGGTAATCTTTGTAATTATCTGGTTTGATCTCTGCATGACACACACCATTTACATTATTGGATTCAGAGGTTACTATAAAATCCTTAACCGGAACTGAAGCGTTTTCATACTTCACTGGTCATACAGTGTGGTATTCTTCAACCAGTGGCCCATCACAGAGGTTCACAACATTATGTTGATAATATATGTTGATGATAAATGTAATATGTTAATGTTGTTCATGAGTATTCAAATAACTTATGTTCAGGATTTGGTTTGGTGTGCTCTGTATGTATAAACTTGACGTTAAAGTTGATGTTTACTAATATTTTCCTCTCAGGGTTCCACTCATTCCTTCACAGACCTCCTGAATCTAAACTCAGCCCCTTCAACAGGAGCTAATCTGCTAGTCGATGTCTTTTCTGACAGCTCCACACTCCACGCACCCACAGATGTGTGCGAGGAAAACTTTCCCAGGTGAGACCACTGCAAAAGTGTCATTGATGAAATTAGCAAAGAAATTGAATTTATAGCTTATAGCAATTTACACATACCGGAATATATGTGTAAACTGATACAGTAGGGTCATCCACATACATGACACATTAAACAGGCATCCTAGTGGTTCGTTATCACAGTTTCACTTAGGGGTTTGTATACAAGAGTCAGATTAAAAAGTTATGTTTAGGTACAAGGTTGACATACTGTGTCATAACTGTATCATAAATAATCATTTATAAGCTAATTTTTATTCCTGGTCAGCCTTCTGCCTCTTTCCATGATGAATTAAAACCTGAAAAATATTTCCTCTTAATCACAAGTGGAACGGTTGAAAAATTATTTGTTGTAAATTGCTTGTAATTGACAGGTTTGTCTGTAAAAACAATGGTGTCCTTTATGAGAACCAGCTTTTGCAGATTGGACTGAAGTCTGAGTACAGACAGAATTTGGGTGAGCAGCTTTGTCTACAACAGCCTTAAGTTCTATTTTCACTACTGGGAAAACTCCAGTTATATAGATGTATATTTTTGAAAAGGATACAGCCTGAAATTGCCTGTTTGGGTTTTCTATGACAGTGTGCAACAGAACACACTGTTGTGTTGCACATCATGTCATCATGTAATATGTTAGCTTGTTTGGTTCAGTGTAATCTCTAAATGGCAATGGCAATGTATTTTCTGTATAAAATGGGCTGTTAGAGGTAATTAGTGATCATATGTACTGCTCAGATTTGATCATCTTAACTGGATGAACTCAAAGATAGTTGCTGTTGTTCCTCAGGTCGAATGTATGTGTTCTATGGCAACAAGACATCGACCCAGTTCCTCAGCTTCTCCTCATCGGTGACAAGTCCTGACATACTTAAGACTCATATCCTTTCTGTTACTGCATGGTTTCTTGTGATGCACACACAGCACAAGGGTTTACTTAGTGCAACTAAACCAGTGAGTGTAAGGACTGCTGTACAGTCCAGTATAATTATTGTTATAATTAATCTTCTCAGCTCTGCTTCCAACACAACAACATGGGCCTCACTTTTCAGTACTGATGCTTTAAAGCTAGAGTCCTTGACCCCTTCTCTCCACAGCTCAATGTCCACGCTAAAACAGTAGACCCCATAATAGAAGGTGGAGCTCAGGTCCAACAGATCCTAAACATTGAGTGTGTGTCAGATTTTTCAGATGCACCGCTACTCGACATCCAGTTCAGGTTGGTGTCTGTATCCATACTTGTTTTGTCAGGCATTGAATTAATTATGTGCTAATGGCTGACTCTGTGTGAAAACAGGTACGGTGGAACGCTTCAGAACATTGCAGTGAAACTCCCTGTGATGCTTAACAAGTTCTTTCAACCCACTGAGATGACATCCCAAGACTTCTTCCAACGCTGGAAACAGCTCGGAGCGTAAGAGTCACTTTGTTATCAATGCACTTTTTCCTATCATCAGTACCTGACGTGGGCAAAAACAACTGCTGTTTTCCGAGGCAGGTTAGTATTGTTATACGGCAGGTCAGCAGTGGCGTTTATTAGACGCTAATGTACATAAAAGAAAAAATAAACACTTAATACACTAGTGCCAGAATATACTGTATGATGTTAAACAAAGAGTGTGTGAGTTGAAAAATAAGCTGTCTGAATTTATTAGTTTTTGGGCAATTTATTTGACAATTTATGGACTAATTGTGGATTAATAAATTGGTACAAAAACAAGCATCAGATTAATCCATTGGTGTGTTTTGACTGTTATCTCTCCAGATCTCTTCTTCCTTTTGCTTTTATATACACATTGTATGTTATACCAAGGTACCAAGCTTTTTGTATTTTTAAGTGGCGTTTTATTTATCGGATTTTTCTGCAGCTTTGTATCAGTTGTAACAAATCCAAACTAGTACAAACTACTAAAGACCCCTTGTAAAGCAAACACACCACCATACACCAGACTGGAAGGTTTAGTATTTATTTTCTTTTCCCTCTCTCTTCGTGTTGTCAGGCCTCAGCAGGAGGTTCAGAATATCTTCAAAGCCAAACACCAAATGGACACAGACGTTACCAAGGCCAAGGTAACAGTAAATAAAAGAACAAGGAAAACGCTTAGCTGAAGACGTGGACCA
This sequence comes from Trinectes maculatus, assembly GCA_016785345.1. NCBI lineage: Eukaryota > Metazoa > Chordata > Actinopteri > Pleuronectiformes > Achiridae > Trinectes > Trinectes maculatus. Next base: position 327,865 of record JAFBJQ010001638.1, on the reverse strand, counting down.
TATTCTGTGTGAAACTTCATATGCTGTGTGAAGCTCATTTTGATGTGGGCTTGTGCTGTCTGATTACACACACATCTTCACATCATAGAAACAGTCTTCAAGGATGTTTTCTGGCGCTTGCTTTGGTTGTTGTTGCTGCCCTTTGCTCTTTCCTACTTTGTCAGAGGAACATTAACATGAGATTGTTATTTTCTTCAATTCATTAATGTCTTGTTCTATAATACGAATAGCTAATTCTCAAAACACACCCAGCAAGGTCTCCCTGAAGGTCCAATCCAAAGTGCTCACTTTACAGCAGCTATAAAGCTGTGCCTTTTTTAATTAGGTTGCTATACTAGATTTAAAATCTGTTGAAAAACGTCTGATTGTTTAAGGAGCTCACAGAAAGTATCATGTATTTGGTACGTTTCCATAAGAGAAATTGACTTCAAAATGAATGCAGGGATTTTTTCTGATAGTCAGGAAACAGAATTTGACAGACCTTAAATGCCAGTCAACAACTTCATATTGTGTCATATTTACATTTTAATGGTTTTGTATTATTTTTTCTCCGGCAAATAATTTTGTAGATCATAGGTTTTGGTGTTGCTCTGCTGGAGCGGGTGGATCCTAATCCTGAGAATTTTGTTGGAGCTGGAGTCATTCACACTAAGAACACACAGGTGGGATGTCTCCTTAGACTGGAGCCAAACGCACAAGCACAGGTAAAGACCCTCCCTTCATCATCATCATCATCATCAACAGAATCATCATAATGATCATCATATAGCCTGTGTAACTGTGTGTTCTCGTCTTCCGTGCAGATGTATCGTCTCACCCTCCGGACCAGCAGGGACTCAGTGTCTCAGAGACTGTGTGATCTTCTCTCTGAACAGTTTTAGATTCACTACAGCTCCAGCAGCTTTTACACTATTACTCTCATTAGTCTGGAACTGATATATTGTACTGTGTACATTCTTTTTTTTTCTATTACTGTTTGAAACAGCTTTACTAATATGTCACTGGTTTAAAGCTTGATTGTTCATGTTCACTCACAATGTGAACACCTTAGTCGTCATGTTGTGAACAGTGCTCAAGGCTCTGCGTGCTCCTCTGTGGTTATTCTGTGGCTCTGGACAGTTTAGAGACAGTGTCTTTTGTGCCGCTTGGGTACTGCCTGTCTGTGTGGAGGAGAGAATGAGACCCGTGTCTTCAGTGATCTCAAACATGAATTCACTTCTTCTGAGTGTTTCTAATAGACATTAATTGTCTTATCGTTTCAAATACATGTGGCACAGGACTGAAAAACTTTTCTCAGCTTCTCACCCAGAAACAGACAATAGATCACATCAGTTGATTTTGATTTACACAGCTCTAATCTCAAGAAGAAAACCAAATCTTTGCATTGTTTCATTTTTATGGCAAACGCCATGATAGAACACCACATTAGCAAATGAATATTAGTTTCTCAAAGTGAAGGAATACATTTTCCACCTTTTGTTTCGAGATAAATGGCTTCAGATTTCTGCCTTCCAACGTTTGTTACACTATGAATAACATAAAATCACTGAAAAAAGAGGGCCTAAGGCAACACAATACATTTTTATAGAGCTCGGCCAAACTGGTGATATTTCTGTATTTCAAACATTTCAAACATTTTTTGTGTTTTGGCTGTGGTTTTTTATTTCATAAACTCTACTTCCCTATACACGATGCTTTGACATTTCCAAAGATGGAAAAAAACAATCTTTCGGCGGTCACATTTAAGCAGGACAGAAAATGAACTCATATTCCTCATGAAATGTAATATAACATCATATTATTATTATAAATATATTATAATATAATATAAATATGTTATGTTATAAATAATTTTTACCTTGCTAATTTTTATACACACTAAACACACAATATATAACATGGTATGTTATTAGAGGTACGGGTAATTTAGTGTTTTTATTTGCTATTGGACTTTGTACAGACTGGAACCAAGGGAGACTAATGCAAAAATAATCAAATATATTCTATTCTTCTGGTTACAGCTTCATAAACAACAGGCTGAGGATAACAGAAGAGTGATGTCTAATGGAACCATTTTTCAAAAAAAAAATCTAAAGACTGTCACAAACTCTTGAAACCGGGTTGCCTTATCCACACCTAAAAAGCTTCACACGTTTTAAAAACGACTATAGGCCCATAACATTGATTCACTCATGTCATGTGTAATGTAAGATGTCACATAATTTTGAGACACAGGGACATGTCTTGCGATAATCTTTTTTCCTGTAATCAGACCCAGGAGATCCCAGCTGTGCGCCAGTAAACCAGCCTGTTCACTGTCAGTGTGTGTTTCACATTGTATATGACAAATGATCCAATAGCAAGGGCTGACATTTCATCTTACTGATGGCTTGAACAAAGTGTAACTGCAAATGACCTGCTGCCGATGCTTTTTCTTGGTACGCAGTAAAAGTCAAATATCTGGAAAATGAAGGGTGTTGAGGGGAAAACATTTTTTTGCCTCTTGGTTCTTTGTTTTGGTGTCTTAAATGTCATGGCTCAGGGTGAGTCTTTTCATCAGTCCTTTTGAGACCCAGGAGGCAGCTGCATGAGCACAAAAGCTCCAATACACTAATTTCCCACCATCTGCCAACCAGCACCAAGTTAAAGACTGTTTAAGTTGTAAGAAGAGTTGTTTAAGTCCTGAAAAGAGCTGACAGCAGAGTGAATATTAGACTTTGATCAGCTGGGTCTCAGAAAACATGGCTTCAAATAAATGCTGGTGTTGCTTGAAACATTCTGTATGGTCTCTCTAAGGTGATGATCAACTTTCAGTTTGCTGCATGTTTTGGCCTCAAAGTGGCCAGACTTCAGTAATAGATGCATAAAGCAGGTCTCTGAGTTTGGAACCTGACTCTTCTTGCCACAATATTGTCCAGTAATTGTCACTTTGTCCAAACTAAGTCCCGTCACAACCAGCGTAGTGAGGTAATATCAGCTGATAGTGCAGCAACTTAAGGTGCCAAACAATGGAGTTTGATGGTTCTGAGTCTCATAATGCTGTGTCCTCTAATGCTAATTGTTGAGTTGTACAGTGAGGTTAAGCAGAGGTATGCTGTTTGGGCCTAAGCCATGACATCAGCACTACAGTAGATAGTGCTGCAGCCACTGCCCTTTGTTACCATTTCAACATCCACATCTGAAGTTTTTGCAAATAAAAACAAACAAACACACTACTCGCCTCGACGTCATTGATTACTTTATAAAATGTATGGCATTTACATCCATGGATGTCCAAACTCATCTGCTGTGAAGATTTTATCCAACATCCATTCAGAGTATTTTGTTACCAAATGAATTTTTTAAGTTATGGCCCAATGAGTATTGTGTACAGCATTCTGGAAAAGTGTCTTTACAGACCTGAGAATTGTAAATAAGCAAAGAATCAGTCAAAAGCAGCTTCAGAAGTTTATTTAAAAAAACAAAGTTTTTTTTAAAGCCCTTAATTTAAACCATGAATAAACTTCATACAGAATGCAGCCAACAGAAAAAATATAAGTAAATCAAATATCTGGTGTGTGACCAAAATCTGCCTTTAAAACACCACCAGTTCTCCTATGTTTAAAGTAGAAGTTGTGTTGTTCCAGGCAACACGGGAACACTCAATGTGACTGTAGTCTGACTGTGTGTCCTCTCTCACCTCATGTAGTCCGACACTGACTCCATGAGGTTTAGATTGGGACATAAGTCCATCAACTGCAGGACTGTAAACTAAGAACACTGTCATACTCTGTGACATTACATCATAATCCAGAATTAACGTCTACCTTAACACAAAAAAGGCAAAGTGATGTTGACACACATATGGACAGAATATTATTTGCTGCAAGGTTGAGGTATCCGTTTTTTATTAAGTATATTTCTAAGGTGAATGCACTGTATATTATATTATATTATATTATATTATATTATATTATATTATATTATATTATATTATATTATATTATATTATATTATATTATATTATGAACATCATCAGGGTACACAACTGATGATGTGCCGCATGGATGAAGAACATCATGGTCATTGAAAACCACCCCATCAAGAGGCATACATTTATGTTTGTTTGTGTGTTTGTGTGTATGTATGTATGTATGTATGTATGTATGTATGTATGTATGATGTTGAAATATGTAGCTAAAACGAATAGATATACAAATGTGAGGTTTGCATAGAATTTTGAACAATAAGTCTATTGCTTAGTGGAAAGAGGCTGTAACCTAGCATAAACCCTAAGTTAACGCAATGGTTACAGGGTTTTAATTCATGAAGATTTTAATGTCCATTTTTCCATGTGCTCCATGTGCTCCCACTGGACTGTCTTGCATTTGACAGAGACGTGTTTCGATTATTAATCTCAATATATTGTAGTACATAGAGAGGTATTTCTATTATTCAGTCCACTTCCTTTATACCAAACGGTCAAGTTGTATAAACACAAACGCAAAAGTGCACTGCCCAATTTCACACAATCATGAGGATGCTACAGCCAACTACAAAAATCCACAGTGAAGGATCCTGGTTGTGTTGCAGGCCTACCCTGAAACCCCACCTTAGTCCTTATAACACACCTCTGCTCTGAGCTCCTTTGAAACGTAGTTGAGTAGTGCAGCAGTCACCTGCTGCTGGAGGGTGGCATTGCCCATTACAAGAGCAATGAGCTGGGCTGCATCCATCCAGTTCAGGTTGCCTAAAACGGCCACAACATCATCATAGAGCTTCTGCTTCTGGTTAGGTGGCAGCTCCATTAGGATCTCTGGCAGAGGCCTAAACTGACCACTGGTCAGCCAGCTGCCCAACAGCCCACCTACTGCTCCACCTGGCAGAGACACAGTGATAGGTATCAGCATCCAACCATTGACTGTGTATAAAATGAACCAACCGAAATGCTCAAACTACGAACGACAATTTTTTTTCCTAAACATGAATTCCGGCATTTTAGTAAGTTCTTATGTTCAAGTATTAATGTTCCTCATCTGATTTTAGATATTTGAAGCTATAAAAATAGTTTGTAATTTCTTCGTCAGTTGTTTGTTGTGAGCAGTAACACTTACCAACAGCAATCCCTGCTGGTCCACAGAGCATCCCACCTATAAATGCAGTCCCTCCTGCCATCACTGCTCCTTTGGTAGAGTTTTTCACTGCGACCTTTATCTGATCATGTGCCGATATTTCACAGCACAGACGCATGACATCGTTCATTCTGGGAGCCATCAGTGCGCTAAGTCTCCAGCAGGCCGGGGAGGTGAAAAGTCAGCTGCGCTGTGGTGTTGTCCCTGAAAAAGCAGGAAGACAGTTTGTTTTTAAGCCTTGGTTCAGACTAGGAAAATGTTTGCCTTGATGCAGCAACAGAATCATTTGGGTTTATGATTTAATCAGGAACTTTTATGTTTCTTTAATGGGGGCTGCTAAACAGTATATCCATGCATTACTGCCATGGAAACTACATGACAACAAATCACATTACATTATCACACATACACTGGATTACAACAGATCACATTACAACACATTCTGTCACATTTGTCGCCTCTTACCATCAGCAAGGGGCTGATAGGGCCCTATAAGGCCCCTATCCTACCCTAGATCTCCACAGGGAATCTGTAACTTTTTGCTTGATTCAGCTTTTGTTATTTTCCCATTGAAAGCATAGCAAGGTTTTGAACATGATAACAAAAAGAGGACCCCCTATACTAACCTGGTCTGAGGTCAAATGATACAACACATCCATATCTGCTGTATGTGAGCATACAATAATCCAGGACACAACTGGTACTGCAAATAAGTGTCACAAATCCCAATATATATTTATTTTCAATAAAACAAATGACATACAGTGAAGCAGGGGCCCTTGGCAATGGTACCAGTCATCTTCTTTGTCAACAATTAAGGAACTGTGGAGTCAAATACGTTACATTCAGTTTGCTATTGATCAGCCTAACCCTATGGCTCATACGTTAGATCATAGGTGTCAAACTCTGGCCCGCAGGCCAAATTTGGCCCGCAGTGTAATTATATTTGGCCTGCGAGACAATACCAAATGACCACTAGATCTGGCCCGCTGGTATTATACAGTGCATGTATAGCTAACACTACAAATTCCATAATATTCTGCTGGTGTTTTGGCACGCCAATCAGGACAGGACCCATAAACACCCCCTCCTCTGTTGACAGTAGTTATAGCGACCTCATGCTACTACTGGCATATACTGTATGCATATAATGGCAAATAAAATAGAGGCATACTATTTTTATTTAACTTTTATTTAAGAAACGAATGCCACTAATGTGTGTTTTTTTTTAATTTGATTTTGCATGTGTACAATATTAAGTTATATACTGTATTAAGTTATATACTGTAAGTGTAGCTTGTTCCATATTCAGTGCTTAAGCAAAACTAAAACTTTAGATTTGTTAGATTATGTCTGAACATTTAGGAAAAGAGTTTCACTTTTACTTTCGAATTCAACACAGTCAGCTGTACGGGAGACATGATAAGAATATAGTATGCTTTTTGTTGAGTTTATCATTAAATTTTAAAATGTTCGATCAATTCGCGTTACATATTTTAACATTAAGGTGAAGTTTGGCGTGAGACGCTCGTTAGTGGAGCTCAGTCTGGTGTAAACCAGTGAGGTTCAGGTAAACTGAGTGTGAACAGTCAGGAACACTGGGTTAGTATAGTTACTGTAGTTACTGTAAGTCTACACACTTCAAACAATATCAGCTAATGACAGTGAAGACATAGTTATACAACAACGATTTGACTGAAGTTCAACACAACACAAAGTTTGGACGATATTTAATACCGAACAAAAAACCTATAAGACTGTGTCGACACACGCCGTCCTGTGGGACTGTCTTATGAGACATACAGTATATAGGCCTATCTTACCTTTTGTCCCGTCCTGTTTAAAGAGGACCTGTAAACTCTGCACATGAACCTGGACGATCGTTGGTGTTACTGTGTTATTCTGATACCACACTTTTTCTAATCATGTTCCTTAGCCGGTTGGCTAAAACGTATTGGTGCAATGACGCCACCTTCTGAACTGGAGGATATATAACAGACGTAGAAGGCTGACCAATTTAGCAATAATTAATGTAGTAAGGTGTTGAATTTCAAGCAGTAATCTCTTTGCTATATTTTAGAGTTTCCTGGTGTCATTGGCTGTATAGATGGCACACACATCCCCATCACAGCTCCTTCATTAAATGAAGGAGACTTTGTCAACAGGAAATCATTTCACAGCATTAATGTGCAGGTAGGCCTTATACAGCCATTCCAAATGAAAGATACTCCATTCCCAAAAACAACTACTGGAACTAATTACTGTTCTCCACTGTGAAGATCATTTGGGATGCCTCCCATCTCATTAGTAATGTGGACACTAAGTGGCCAGGGTCTGTACATGAGTCTACCCTCAGTGGGAAATTTGCCCATAGTAAGGTTACTTTTTGATCCTTTATGATCAATATTTTGTGTCCTGTTGAAATTAAAATCAAATTGAAATTATAGATGGCACACACATCCCCATCACAGCTCCTTCATTAAATGAAGGAGACTTTGTCAACAGGAAATCATTTCACAGCATTAATGTGCAGGTAGGCCTTATACAGCCATTCCAAATGAAAGATACTCCATTCCCCAAAACAACTACTGGAACTAATTACTGTTCTCCACTGTGAAGATCATTTGTGATGCCTCCCATCTCGTTAGTAATGTGGACGCTAAGTGGCCAGGGTCTGTACATGAGTGGGAAATTTGCCCGTGGTAAGTTGACTTTTTGATCCTTTATGATCAATATTTTGTGTCCTGTTGAAATTAAAATCAAATTGAAATTGTGTCCTTTTAATATCACAGGAGAGTTTGATGGTTACCTTCTCGGTGACAGAGGGTACCCATGCCAGCCCTTCCCAATGACCCCTTACCCTGACCCCCAGCCCGGCCCACAACAACGGTTCAACCGGGCTCATAGCAGAAATGACAATTGGGATGCTGAAAGCCCGCTTCCAGTGTTTGCATAAGCTGAGGGTCACCCCTGAGAGAGCCTGTGATATTATTGTGGCATGTGTGGTTCTCCACAACATAGCCACAATTCGAAAAGAGCAGTGTCCTACCCTTCCACCCCCCCACACAGACAATCCTCCACCTCCTGTTGATGGACAAGATGGCAGGGCCATTAGAGATACCATCTGTTACAACCATTTTTAATTTACTTCCCACCTCCCTGTTATGAGTATTTTTATTTATCGTGGCCCTGTGTATCTGACCCTGCTCCAGCTAATGTGCTCTGTCTGTCTTAGAGAAATACCCTGCTGATAAGACCTAATACCCACACAGTTTCCCAGGGATGGTTCTTTGGATCAGACCTGATTTGTATCACTGACCTTCTACCAGGAGCAGGAGTCCTCATCCCAATGACAGAGATGAAAGAGTGCTGAATTTGCAGATATGTATGTGAACATGAGCAGCTGCCATAGTAACGCTCATGTTTAGAGAGAGAGAGAAAAAGGCTGATCAAATCAACTAATACTTTGAGTCTTCCTTTGTGAATTCCAGTGTGTTGTTGCTTTCCTGGGATATAAAGTACACTCGGAAATTTGGACGTTGCCTCTGTCTGCCAGTCATTCAGACATGAAATACTCCCAACAAATAAAGACAATATTCCTGTATTTTTTTTTAAAAAGTCTGGTTTATTTCCTGCAAGTGAAAAAGTAGTACAGTGGTTAATATTTGGTATATGGTTCAAACAAAATCCTCAGCCTGTGGGAACCTCACCCACCTGTAACTCTTGCTCCAGCAGTTGCATTTCCATTTTAGTTTTTTTAATTAATAGCTTCAGGTGTTCCATTTCCAGATCTGTCTTTTGGATTGTTTTTTGCAGATGTATTTTATACATTTGGTTTATGGACATCTATGGGAACACAGAAAATTATATTGACATTTCACAATGCAATGTCTATTTGTACTATTGTAAGTTTTGGGTCAGTGATTAACATCTTACTGAGTTGAGCGGTGCAGTGGAGGTGGATGGACCCAGTTCCTCAGTATTTCCAGATCTGTCTTTTGGATTGTTTTTTGCAGATGTATTTTATAGATTTGGTTTATGGACAGCTATGGGAACACAGAAAATTATATTGACATTTCACAATGCAATGTCTATTTGTACTATTGTAAGTTTTGGGTCAGTGATGAACATCTTACTGAGTTGAGCGGTGCAGTGGAGGTGGATGGACCCGGTTCCTCAGTACAATTTCCAAAATTGCTCTGTTAGAGAAAAAGACACTGGAAGTTGTATTGCTGCAAAACACTTGCATCAACTATATTATTTTAAGAAAAGTGGTAAACCTCAGTTGGCCTCTCCATATCTTCCCTCTCTGTGGCAACTGATATAGTGTCTTCATCATCCTATAATGAAACAGATTTTCTGTGTTAGGCTACATGTGTACTCTGTAGTACATTTACATTACACTTACCTATTCAGAGTAGGCTACTTACAACTGCATGGGGGTCTGTTTTGGCGTCCTCCACCAGGCAGATGACACCCCCATCATTAACTGGTAGAAGATGAAGATGAGACATAAAATGATTACCCAGACACAATCTCAGTCATTTTTAAATAGAATAAAATAGATTATGATGTCTGAAGGACAACTAAGAATCTGGAGCAACAACAGCAACATCATAGTGCTTAAGGATTTCAGGTGTCCATGAGCTAGTTAACACGAGCAAAAGGATGAATGCACATATGCCATTGATTTGAATAACCTACGTGTTATGTAGCTTCTTGTGTCCTGGGGGGTGGCCGTGTCAGACGAGCATCCCCCAGGGATGCCCTCAGCAACAGGTCGCCCACTGTTTTGGCTGAGGGCCATTTCCTCCGCCTCTGTTTTGCAGGCCTGAGCTCTTTTTCTGTTCGCTGTAATGTAAGTCACATTTAAACAAAAATCACTCTTAAAGAGGAAAATCGGCTTACGAACTGCGATTGCAAAGACTATGGCTTGGAAACAGAATGCTCGTGATATGAGGTTAACAGACTGAGACACACTGGCACAAGACAAAAGGAAACACAGACTATTTAACACATGAAGGTAAGGGGAACAGGTGGAAACAATCAAGGCGGTGATGACAATCAGAACAACGGGAAACACCTGAAGGGAAGTGGGAAGTGACCTAACGTGAGGAGAGTAAGGTTTCACAATAAAACAGGAAATCATATCAGAACAGAGACAAGACATGACAAATATGAAATAGTGACAGTGTTGGGACAGCTGAAACACTGCCATGTTGAATGCAGCCACTCACTGCTGTTCAGGACAGACTAAACAAACACAGCCTACCTGTTTGTACTATATTTTTATATTTCATCTTCAGTTGCTGCCACGTACGTTTTGTACCTGTTGGACAGCACCTGTGTTCAAAACACACAAATAGAATATAAATGTCGAACATGTAAAACATTCTTTTTAATGTTTTCCATATTTTCTTTAAATGAATTAAATTAATAATACTTAGCCTACGCATTGACTCTGTCTGCAATCTTCTGCCACGCTACTTCGCGATCCTTTGCGGCAGCGACTGTGTTGCTTTTGTTTTGGAAAATGTGCTCATATTCGGTGTAGGAGCGCATTAAAATATCTAACTCCATCGGGGAGAAATAGGACGAGCGTGTCTTTTTCTTCGGTGTTGTCATGGCCCGGTTTCAGAAAGGAGGGTTAACAAACTCTGAGTTAAAATCTAAACTCCAGGTTGACCAACTCTGAGCTGTCCAACTCAGAGTTTTCGGTTTCAGAACAGGGGACTCGGAGTTGCTCTGCATCGAGTTAAGCTCGCGCACGCGGAGGTGAAAAGCCCTCATGAATGGAACAAAGATAACGTGATTCACCATGACAACACGTGAAAACAAACCCTGCACGTCCTGTTTCTTCCGGGTGGAGTTGGACGTTCTTATGCACTGCTACACCGAATATGAACACATATTCAAAAAAAGAGCAGCACAGTCGGTGCTCAGCTGCTGTAAAGGATCGTGAGGTGGTATGGCAGAAGATTGAATTAATAAAAAAAAATATCGCGAGTGTTTCACATGTTCAACATTTATATTCTATTTGTGTGTTTGTGAACACAGGTGCTGTCCAACAGGTACAAAACGTACGTGGCAGCAACAGAAGATGAAATATAAAAATATAGTAGCCTACAAACAGGTAGACTGTGTTTGTTTAGTCTGTCCTGAACAGCAGTGAGTGGCTGCATTCAGCCTGTCAGTGTTTCAGCTGTCCCAACACTGTCACTGTTTAACTCTGTCACTGTTTAACTCTGTCACTATTTAACCCCGACATCCCACCAGATGCGCGTGCGTTGCGTCTGCGCTGCGTCGCAGCAACGAAGCTGATACGTTTCAATTCTAATCAATGTTTGTGCTTCAGTTTGTGTGTAAGTTGCAAAAAGACTAAGTGCGATACAAAGAATGTGCTGATGTGAGGGCTGAGAATGTTGTTGAGATAAATGATTGACGGTGCTGAAAACGGTAACGTTCATATAAATATTCACGTTGAAATGATAAAGCGTCTAATCGGGGTCTGATGATTTTCAGTATTTGTGCTTCGATATCAATCGTGTCTTCCAAAAAAGCACACTTCATGTCTGCCACGCCTTTCTGTCCACACACAGGCTCAGACAAAGAGGACAAACTCAGGGTTAGTTG
>JAFBJQ010001638.1:173369-316035 GCA_016785345.1 Trinectes maculatus | reverse complement strand
AACGTGATTCACCATGACAACACGTGAAAACAAACCCCGCACGTCCTACTTCTTCCGGGTGGAGTTGGACGTTCTTATGCATTGCTACACTGAATATGAACACATATTCAAAAAAAGAGCAGCACAGTCGCTGCTCAGCTGCTGTAAAGGATCGTGAGGTGGTATGGCAGAAGATTTAATTAATTAAAATATATCGCGAGTGTTTCACATGTTCAACATTTATATTCTATTTGTGTGCTTGTGAACACAGGTGCTGTCCAACAGGTACAAAACGTACAGAACAGGTAGGCTGTGTTGGTTTAGTCTGTCCTGAACAGCAGTGAGTGGCTGCATTCAACATGTCAGTGTTTCAGCTGTCCCAACACTGTCACTGTTTAACACTGTCACTATTTCCTATTGTCTATTTGAATCGGAAAATAGGTTTTGATTTAAAATATCTGTGCATCGCTACACAGACTAATGAATGGTCCGATTGAATCTTGGTTTAATGCTGCTGCTGCAGCTGCTTAAAGCTGCATCTCCCTCTTTACCCCCCCCCCCCCCCCCCCCCCCCCCCCCCCCCCCCCCGATACGTTTCAACTCTAATCAATGTTTGTGCTTCAGTTTGTGTTGCCATTTGCAAAAAGTGCGATACAAAGCATGTGCTGATGTGAGGGCTGAGAATGTTGTTGAGATAAATGATTGACGGTGCTGAAAACGGTAACGTTCATATAAATATTCACGTTGAAATGATAAAACGTCTAATCGGGGTCTGATGATTTTCTCCTGACGGAGATTCCAGCGCAGTATTTGTGTTTCGATATCAATCGTGTCTTCCAAAAAAGCACACGTCATGTCTGCCACGCCTTTCTGTCCACACACAGGCTCAGACAAAGAGGACAAACTCAGGGTTAGTTGAAGAAAACCTGCCAGCGAGCAGGTTAGGTTTACAGAGCATGTTGCCATGGTAACCGACTGAGAGTCCAGCTGAACCGGCTTCGTGAAACCGAAAACCCAGAGTTTCCGCTGACGCTGAGTCAACTAAAGTTTTCACTAAACCTGCTTCCTGAAACAGGGCCCTGGTGAATCACGTTATCTTTGTTCCATTCATGAGGGCTTTTTACCTCCGCGTGCACGAGCTTAACTCAGAGTCAAAGCAACTCCGAGTTTATTGACCTAACTCTTATCACCTGTTCTGAAACCGAAAACTCAGAGTTGGACAGCTCAGAGTTGGTCAACCCTGAGTCTAGATTTGAACTCAGAGTTTGTTAACCCTCCTTTCTGAAACAGGGCCCAGCACAACTATTATCCCCGGAACTTCCTGTCTAGTACATGTCAGGGACCGTCAGTCAAGAACAACAACAAAACAAGAAAAAAAACCCGTTTGAGTGGTTATTTCTGTACTGTACTGAATGAGGGTGACAGTCGACAAGGAGCGAACGGAAACTTTTTACACATGACGCTGTTTGTAAGCTCGGTTACAGCTGAGTGATCCGAGAAGAGCGATATGTACAAACACGACATGAATTCAAAAAGTATTTCCGTGTACAGTCTATGGCCGCGCGCCGCCCCAGACGCGTTGTCTCGCGCGTGGTTGGTGGACAGCTGCTGTGACGCAGCGCCGCTAGGCGGGGCTGTGCTGGTGACGCTAGAGGACACAGGGAGGACCCTCACAGACAAACAAGTCACTGATCAAAACAATCTGCGAAGAGCAACAGCGGAGCCGAAGACTTTCGCACAAACAACGGCCCCACCCGAACACACACACACGGTTATTCAGTCAGGTGAGTCCAGATGTGAGTCCAGATGTGAGTGTGTGTGCGTGTCGCAGCAGCGCTACGCTTATATCCAGCCACTCGGTTGCATTAGTCTTTGTTCTCTTAACTGCAGTCACCCCGGCTGTGTTGAAGGCTTTTCTTGCTTATTATACGGACTGGATTTGTGTGTGTGTGTTTTCATGTCCAGTGTGTTATAGCAGGACCAGGTTCTGCAGCTGCCATGAGTGTCAGTGCACTGGTTCCAAGACACTGAAGCAGCACTGATCCCAGAGCACCCAGTCAGCTGTTTGGCTCTGTAAACAGAGAGTGACAATAGGCCTGCTGAGGCGTCTCTCCAAATGGACATGGGTCTGGGTGAGGACACTGTGTCCTGCACTCTGCCTCTGTTGACATCAAGTGGTCTGGTGAGGTTAGACTGGAAGCAGACAGGAAGGAATTCAGTCCAGACACTGGGAGGGGGGGTGGGTGGGTGTTGTAAACAGCAACAGCTGATATGTACTAATACATGTTATATACCATGGTATGTTATATATGTTACAAAGTAACAAGACTTTTACCAAGAAGGTCATTAGTACTCATATATAGTACAGTACAACAGAGGACAGGCTAAAGGTTATGGGGTTTTCTGTTTTGAGAGGATGATCAGTTGACTGCAGCCAAAATAAAAGTCATTTCAATCTCTTTCATGGTAGAAATCAGTGATAGACTCACGGATTCTATAATGTTGCTTTAATTAGGGAAATCTCAGCCTCTTGTATCATGATGTTCAACTTTAGTATTAACACCCCAACCCCCACACTATCAGCACTGGAACAACTCAGACTGCTCAGGTTTCTGAGCTGGTGTAATGGAAGCAGTTGTTAAAGCTGAGCAGGCATCAGGTGTCTGGAGCTGACAGGTCTTTTGGATGTCTCTTACTACAGCCTCAAGAGGGAGACATTTGCTGTGCTCAGTTGTCAAAAAAAAGTTGAATTAGAGGAGGTTCCTCACATCAGCCCAGTAACCATTTTAGACATGGATATCATCAGCTCAGCTGTAAAACTAGTTCACTGCACCTTTGCCACATTATTGAGAATCATCTTTTTGCATTGTAATCAGCAGATTGCCACACAGGCAAAGAGATGATTGGAAGAATCCTTTCTCTGCTGGGCAGCGCTGGCGAGGACTTGGAGGAAACAGAGGAGGAGCTGATGGAGTTTGAAGAGGGAGGATGGGTCATTGTCAATCTCCCAGGTGAGTCATATAACATTCTTGGCTCAGTGAAAGTAGAGCGTACACTAGGATAACAACTGATCTGATGGACCTGGAATGTCTCTCTCACACAGGAAGCGGGCCTGTATCAACCCCAGACGTGGATCCCCTTGAGAACCTGCTGATTGAGCACCCCAGCATGTCTGTCTACCAGATGAGATGTGGAATGAGTGGTGCGGAGGAGGAGGAGGAGGAGGAGGAGGAACAAGGCTCAGATGAAGATGAAGTGGACACTTCCAGGTGATTTTCCGTTTAGTGGTTTTAAGATCACACGCACACATTTGCTTTTGAGCTGTAGCTCAAAATTAATATCCAACAAATGAGACACACCACTCAGATTTAATAGTAAGGATGCTTTGTTAGGTATCAAACACTGATGCCGCCCTTCTCTGAAACAGGTAACAGAGCAAACATCGTATGTAGCATAAAGCCAGTGACGACAATGTGGAAACTATATTTCACCTAGTTAGGTTGATACAGTATTTATGGGGCAGTCCTTATAACTGAAGTGCTCCTTTTGGTCCAGCCTCCACAGGCAGGAGCTTCTATCTGTTGTCAGGTCATCCTTTCACAAATACCTGTAATACCTCTGAGAGCTTCACATATATCTTCCAATCTTACTGTCAGCCCAAACATGATGATGTTGTTCCATGTGCTTGTCAATCAACTATGTCAGTCTTAATGCTGATATTAAAGTTGATGTCCAGATTTAACTCTCAATAAACAGACCATCTTAAACGTTCTGGAAAAACTGGAAAACATATTAACATGGAGTCGGTGTTACAGTAATAATACTTTATCTTTCTCATGCTACATGTCCCTTGTGTCTTCCCAGGCCAGTAGCAGTGAGGCAGCACATATCTTGGCATTTGGCTGCCTGGGGAATCCCTCTGCCCTGCAATATCCAGCTGCTGGCTGTGCAGAGGGCCAGGACCCGGGTGGAGCGGAAGAAGCTGAGCCGCAGCTCCCTCCACAGGCAGAACCAAACCAAGCTGCGGTTCTCCCCAGCAGAGAAGCGCTATGGACACTTCAAGCAGCCCTGTCAGCGCCTCTACAACAACTGACTGTAAGGACAATGCTTAAGGGCGGGTGGTGGTGGTCATGGTGCTTAGACGCTGAAATAATCTGCTTGAACTGCAACACTCGTTTTCATTTTGACTTTAATGTTGGCAAACAGATTGTAACCCTCATATCTGAAAGCGCTGAGAACAATGAACCTCAATCTTCTTTTATAATGGAGGTGTCAGACTGTCAGTTTGGAAAAGCATGAATAACAGTGATGCTTGGTCAGGCTTGATAAGTGGTGTGCAGTTGTTGTAAAGGACTTGTTATTGTAACAGTGTGTGACACGATGCTGAATATTTTGCTCTGAGTTATATTGCAGTTGGCTTCCATCACACTTTGACTGGTTATTCTTCACTTGCATTCTGTGTGTTTGAGTTTGTGTTGTTTAGCTTAGCTTTTCTTTTGTCAAGTATATTAAAGGCTAATTTCATACCATGTGCACATATACAGTGTTCATATCAGACACAATTATTTACTCTGAATTTTCTAAAATAAATGTTAAAAGTTGTTTCAAATTATGTCTGCTTCAGGACTAATTACAAAACCACTGTTCAAGTTTTCTATTGAGTGTTTTCTTTTTACAGCGGGTGCTCGCTTTTTTCTGTTCACAGTTTATTTTAGACCCACATGTGTAAATACAGTTAAATATTTTGTTTTTCTATTTGTTTGTATTTATAAAATGTACAAAAAAATTTAAAATAAATCTTGTTTTCGTAAAGTGGTGGTGTCCTTAGGTGATGATGTTCCCAAAAATAAATTTACAACTTTTAAAAAACACACAGTGAATAACATCTAAAATCTAAGATGGTGGATTCATTTACTGACATTAGTATCACAGCTTTTTCTACAGTCTAGCTGCAGTTAACACTTCCTCGTAATAAAACAAAGTAAAGAATGTGAAGGAAATTAATGAAGAATAAACAACTATATACTGTATATGAAATACATTAAACATGTCAAGACACGTGTGTGAAGAGAGAAAAGCCTCCCTTTCAGTTTCGAAGGTCACGCATCTTTTCCATGAACCTCTTCACTCGCTCTGGATCAACTGCATTGGCCCAGTGGCCACCGTCCTTGAAATGAGAACCGATGATCATCCCATTTGCATCAAGGTAGTGTTCAACGTTGTCATACGTCACCCCTGAACCTACCAGCACCGGAATTTTCACAGAGTTGCAAACATCTGCAGAAGCAGAGAAATAGCAAAACAGGTTGTGAAAATAATAAAGCCCAGACTGTTAAAGCACTGATACGCTTTGTTTTATTCTCACCACTCACTAACAGAGGTACATGGATGAAGTCATCCATTTAATCTAACAAAACACAGAAGTTATAGTACACGATTGGTGTATAAGAATGTAGCATGCTGTACCTGTCCTCGCTGTGTCTTTTGTCATGGTGCGAGGGGGCTTAACCAAAAGGAGAGGTGGGGGGTTGATACACCCAGTGATCTTTGGACACAGTGGAGACTAACCTCCATGCTGGCGTGTGAGCTCTGACCAGTGGCTGTGTGCATTTGTGTAGACAATGCATGTGTGTGAAAAGTGTGTGTTAGTTGTCAGGTGAGTCACTGAGGCTGTGTGTCCGTTCCCTGAGTGTTTACTGTCTTGCATGTCGTGTTGGAAGCTTCTTAAAATAACTGCCCTGCTGTTGCTATGTGAGGAACATGGCTCAGATATTAAACCAACTGACCCTTGGCTGAGACAAACCTGAATGCCTTTTGTCACAGCCTCTATGAGCATGGATTGAGCCAGGAAAGTAAAAACTAACCAATAATGGAAAAACACTCCATTATCAGTGTAAATAAGATAAGATTAGTTAAGATAAGTGAACACTGGGACAGGGTAATGAAATTTTATGAAATGTAGTGTAGTATTAAAGTATTGAACTTGCTGGTTCATAATCATATACTGCAATTTGGCCTTTTTGTGTTAGTAGTAGTAGTAGTAGTTGTGTTGTAGTGTCACACTACAACTATTTAAACTACTTAAAAATACACAATTGTGGTCCCTCTCTGAGGCTTCTCTTTTTTCTCCCAAAGCATTCCCACCTAATGGTAGAGTTCAGACTTTATATTACTTAATGTCCACTTACACCTTATGAAATAGGACGTGTGAGAGAGAGACAAAGTGAGAGTGAATAGCTGGAACTCTATCTGGGTATCACTATTCATTGTATGTGATGGTGCCCTCTGCGGGATAGACTGAGCAGTGACATATTGGTGATATTATTATTGTATTGTTTATGTGGTTTTGTTTTGTACCTCTGAGCTCACATGGGTCAGGCTCTACACCAGTGGCTGCTCCTGTGATGATGAGTCCATCTGAGAGGAAGAACTCTGCAGCACGTGCTGTCTCCTCAATGCTCACGTCTGAAGTCAGGGCATGGGAGCTGTGTAAACACACAAATTATACACATAGTATAGACAGATGGATACAAGGGTTAAGTAAACTAGTCAGGGATTTAACTGAGACTAACTCTAGAAAGTTGGCTGAATGCTGGTTTACATAAATCAAAATTAGAGCACACTGTAAAATTGTCTTATAACCAGGATGAATTATATCAACAGGTGGACGGGGCCCTAAACCTTGATTTTCTAAATAAACATCGAAACCTACTATATTTTTTATTTAATTACTTTGTGTGCATTCTTTGGAAGCAATCATCTCTGACTTGGATAAACTTTTAGACAAAACGTTACTGAGCGTTAAGGACTATTTCACTGGGTCTCTATTTGTTATTACTCAAAAACACTCTTGACCCCAGACATTTAGCGACATTGGCGCAAAATTGTTTTACATTTTAATTAAACTGATAGTAGGTGTGTTGTGTTGTGTTGTTTATCCTTTTACGCAAGATCCTTTTTGACAAGTAATATTTTTTCTCCTGATCTCTGCACAGCAGAGTACAATCCAAGATGCTGTCTGGTTAATCATAGACATCATCTCTTGAACTCTCTTGAATACTCTTGAATTAATAATATTAATATTTTTGTCACAAAAATTATGTTCCCAGGATCATTGTATGCAGAGATAGTGTCAAACATGCTGTTGGGAAATGTTTTTTCATATCTTTGGGTCACCTGCTTGCTTCCCTCTAATCAAACCGTACACATGGGGACCTTACCTGTGCTTTTTTTTGATGTCAGTGAAGATCTGCACATGCTCAGCTCCAATCAGTTTGCGGTACCTCAGTAAGTCTCCAGCACAAGCGTTCAGGAGACCTTCATCGGCCACATGAGAGAAGACAAAACCCTCCGCCCTGATGAAATCCAGACCTGTTACCATTATCGTTAGAAGAGAATGCTATTGTTAAAGAACTGCTAAATTTGCAGTTTGTCACTAAAGAACAAACACAGCGGCTTATTCTACTGATAAACGGACCTTAAATTAAAATGTATACAACAATCAAATTAGCCGCTGTAATGTTTGCTGGGCAAATCAGTTTATACTTGAGGACATGTGGCTGAAGATCTCTGATCTGTTCTAAGAGCTTTCGTTGCACATTATTACAGCCTCACATATAGTGTGAAAATAGGGTAGCTGATATAAAGTGTGAACCTGAAGCGAGGGCTACAGCCAGTGCCTGCTGGTTAGCTGAAGACAATATTTGCACTCCAAGTGGCAGTAGTGGACAGACTCTTCTCACAGCGGTGCACACTGCAGTCATACAGGCACACACCTCAGGGCCCACAGAGAACGAGTAAGGGATGTCGTGCATGTTTTCAATGATCACACCATCCTGAAAGAGGGGGTTACAACAAATGTTTGCTATCTCTGATAACACTTCAAGATCATGGGGAGTTTAAACAATGCGAGATAACTTACAATCCCTGCATCATGGTAGATTGATGCCTCTCTGCTTGCTTCTTCAATAATTTTGGACATTTTCATACAACCAAGGGGGGTGCCTAAATTAAATAAGAAACTATTATGTGCAATACAAAAAAGTCACAAACTCCCAGATTTGCAGCTTTGTAGTGAAACTCTATTCATTTTATCTGTCTATTAAACACTATTCTGTATACATTTAAAGTAACAGAACTTTTGATTTACACATTTACTCCACTGAAGTGCATGGACTATGATCTACAGATGCTACTGACATATCAATGTCAGAAATCATTTAATAGTGAGATGTACTACTGTAACGTTATAAAATTCATCTTGAATAAATACATTTAATTTGCATATTAATAATACACACACCGACACAGCACACACAATTTCCACTGTACAGGACAGTTATAAAAGTAGTGTTTTGTTGCCACTGCATAGTATTGTTACTTTTACTGAAGAGACTACTCATTTCATGGACTACCGAAAATGTTAGGCTACATTAATGCATTATGGGGTTACCTGGCAAGGCTTTGACATGAATCATTCCAATAACCACGGAATTTAAGCGTCCAAAAAGATCCAAAAACTTCATTTTCCAGTTGGTGCGGGGCAACCAGCGTACAGAGAGCAAAAGTTTGTTTGTCTCTTAAACATGGCAGTCGCGTGGTTGACCAAAGTTCACTCTACCCCGAAAGCAATAGTACTGGAAACAGTGTCCACTTATAGCTCACCATACGGACAAAAGGACATGTATTAAAGGTTCCGCGTTTTCGGAGGATTACGACAATCCGCTCTGAAAATGGGCGCCCGCGGTAGTCGTATAGTTTTGTTTTTTTTTAATGAAAAGTAGAAAATGACAACAGGTGACAAGCGTGTGTGGACTCCACATAACGTAAATGACACGTTTTCTTAAATGTTTAGGTCCAGACGAGAGTTATTTTAGGCTCCGTCTGAGGAACCGGGGTTTTGTTTACATCTGACAGACTAGCCACGCGGTTCCTGGGTACTTCCGGTTTGGAAGCGCCGCCCCCTGCAGCTGTCACCACACGCCTCCCGCTTGTCTGCTAAAATATACTCTTATTTTACCTTTACTTTGGCACAATGCACACCGAACATATAACACATACGCGCTCTACGTTAGCTACAGATGTAAGAGTCGCCGTTAGCGGACGCGAAATTGAACTATAAAGAGGCGGAGAGGTTCGAGGTTTTGCGCCAAATCAAATCTCCTCCCTTCAAGGCGCGAGCTCTCAGGAACTAGCCCGGCCTGGATCCAGACACACACGGTCACACAAAGAGCACGTCCGAGTCTGAACCACAGGCGGGGAAACTACACCATACTCATCACTATTCTCCTCTTGGACGTGGTGAAGAGTGAACTTCAAGGACATAATCTTGAGGTTGGTAGATGAACAGGGACATCCTCACTGATTCAAGTTTGTTTCGTTTAGCTAGTTTCAGCTGCAGCTAATCGTTCAGTGAATGGCTACATGTTTGAGCGCGCGCAATTATATAAAGGTTTGTACGAGTTCCCCTTGTTTTATTGTTGCCTGTGTTACTTTAGTTTTAAGTGTTTGTGCTACTTCTCTTATATAGTGAGTTGAGAAAACAGGCGCCCCAGTTGTTCGGCCATTATGCGGCGAGCCAGCTGTTCAAAGTTAGGAAGGGAAATTTAAAAGGTCCCCCTCGAAAATAGACCAGATAACAGCGTGGTGTGGTCATGATAGTACCCGTGTTAGTCATGTTTGGATATTGTGTGTATACTCTGAGGTATGTGGTACTTTTTGGCGACTTTTACACCACGTAGCGTATCCATTTCCCCGCGCCAGGCTGAGTTGGGCTTTGTCATCAGGAGGGAGTTCAGAGTGGGGGTTGGGAGTGGAGTGAAATGTAAGTGTTTATTTTAAGCCCCAAATATGAGAAAAAAATAACAAACGTCTCATTACCAGGTTTACTCGGAAGCTGACACTCACCCCTCCGACTATAATGCGAGGAAAACGGTAAGTTTCAGACTTTGATTTACTGCCTGCTTCTCAGGCGCGTCAGTCAGTGTGCGAGGGCAGAAAGAAAAGTTGAGGCTTTAGCTCTGCGGCTAGTTAGCTTGTTACTCAGAGACCATATCATTTTGAGTACGTTAGCATGTTTGCCCCGGTTTATAAAACTCGTTTTGGGTTGAACCTGAAGACTCACAACTAAATGCTTGTGTTGTGACGTTACAGGGAAGACACTGACTCAAAGACCGTAGCTCCCGAGGCGCCCAAGGAAAACACAGTACGGCCGAGAAAGAGGAAGGCAGATGTTGCCATTGTGAGTAGTCTGGTGGTCTTGCATAGCAGCCTGTAACTAGCTTAAACCCCATTTTCTACTGTTGCTGGCCTACTTACTGTAGGCCTTATTGAATCACTGTCACACATAATATGCACTATTAGAACCAAATAGCTGTGTCCCCTGCTCCACTGGTAAGTGCAAGTGGTATTGTGTTGCATAATTGACTTAAGATGCATTTTCATTAGTCCTAACTTTTTATCTGTTTCTCTGTCACTCAGTATTTGCAAGATCTGGATGAGGAGGTAGCAGAGATGACTAGGAAGAAGCAACGTGACTGTGAGGTAGGCTTGGCTTTCATTCCTCACCTGGTTGTAAAACGTGTCTCACTCCACACCTTAGTTCTGTTCATGTATTTATTTCTCACTTCAAAAGCTTGGTTGCTCATTTGCAAGGTTTTAACTATTGTTAATGCTGTTGCCTTTCTGGTACTATTGACCCATTCTATTTTTGTAATGTCCTTATGTAATACAAATATTAAATAAACTTTTCAAAGGCAAGTTTACAATATTAATGTTTACACTCATCCCATTTGAGAGCCTTACTCCAAAGTTCTTAACTATGGCTTCTCCCTGTCATCTATCACCATCTCCCTATCATCATCTGTCCTCTCCCTTGTTCCTGTAAAGCTTGCCTGGAGTCCCGGCGCAGCTTACAAAAGTCCACACAGGTTGATCCCTACGCCTGACCAGGAAGAGGACCAACCTGTTGCGCTGATAAATGCAGGCTTCCCCCACTACAACTTTAACAACATATTTGCAACCCCTGTTCATTGTGCTCCACTCCCCGCACTGTGGTAAGTACCCCTCTTGTCTTTCTAATTACATCCATAACATACAGTCACCTCTGCTCCCGCTTGTATTTTGTTTTGAAAACTCTTAATGTATGTTTGGGAAATTGTTGCGGTGCTGCACTGCCTTCTTTCATATCCTTCACCGCACCACACAACGTCAAGTCCTCAGCAACGAACTTGCGCCAATAAAGGAAGCAGTCGTGAGCTGAATCGTTGACCTCGTATATTGAGTCCATCTCTGTTTTATTAATCAGCTGGGCCAGTAAGGATGTGGTGTGGAGCAACATGTTAGCGAAGGATAAGACATACACCAGGGATGTGCATGTGATGAAGAAGCATCCTCATCTGCAGCCCAAGATGAGAGCAATTCTCCTGGACTGGCTCATGGAGGTGTGTAACATGTCTGAGTGATCATTTTAATGTCTGTCTTTTTTGTGGCTGTGAAAGTGTAAGATAACATTTTATCACCAGAAAGCTGCTGTGAAATGTGCCTTGCGGGCCCTAATATAAACTTTTTCATACAAATGACAAAAAGACGTAACACATTAACACATAACTTAACATATAGAACATTAGAACATATAGAACATTTATAGAACGTGATCATGAAGTCTCATAAGAATGGCTGTACAACAGGTTGATGCACTGTTGGTGGTGGGCAGTGCACTGCAGGAAGTGAACAACACATGACTTCTACTGCTTTTGAGCAAGACACATTTTGTCATGTCACTGTAGGAACGCATAGGTGTGTTTAATAATATTAATGATAGCTTTGATTAGATCAAGAGTCCTGGGGATTGTTTTCATTTTGTACGCATGCATTTTCTTAAGTAAAATGTCTGCCATGAAAAGAAGCTTATTATCACTAGATGCAATACTTCATAATATCACATTGGCAGCACTTTGGCAGTACTTTGAACATCATTACACTGAAAGTGAATAATAAGCTGCAGTGACATGGGATCTCTCGTCTCTGAAGGAGATCAACCAATCTGATTTTGCCTAATGACTTTCAGCGAAGATCCTAAAGCAGATCCTATCAGCTTTAACTCTTTGAGTTTAGTTCCACTTCATATCGCTGTGTAAATTGATATGAATAATTATGATAATGGCTGCAAAGAATTAACATCAGACCTCATCAGGCACCTACATGATCTGTTGTCTGTTTCCATACATTGCAGTTTAGGTTTATACTGAGATGGTTCATTTTGAGCGTTTTTTTTACAAGAAATTAGAAACATGTAGGAACAGTGCACCATTAGTATCATGCAAAACAGTTTAAGTTTCTGAAAACATGAAATAACCAAGTTGCTCTCACCAGATGTAAAGCTGAAACAGGCATTTCAATTAGCTTGAGTCAATCTCAGAAGAGTTTGGGTTAGAGGCAGGTTACACCCTGGGCCGGTCACCAGCCTATCACAGTGTCAACATGCAGAGACAAACAACAATTCACACTTACATTCACACCTATGGTCAAAAGTCTCCAGTTAACCTAACCCCCAATATGCATGTCTTTGGACTGTGGGAGGAAGCATAGCACACGGAGAGAACCCATAAACCTCTTAACAAGCTACTGTCAACACTTGACACGTGAAAATTTCTTGAAGTTCTTAACACCACATGAAACTAAATGAAAAGCTTGCTTTTCTTGACAGAATATCAACAATTTAGATGTCAAAACACACGAACCCTTCCTGAAAATGACAACAAAATTTCACAATGTTACACGTTTGCTCCAGCAGCTGTTAGTTTTTCTATTCAGCTCTGCCTGACACTTTACCTTCAAAATATCCTTATGTCTTGTCAATTGTAACAAGTTTGGTGGAAGTGTTATGTGCAAGTCCTCCATATCTCACAGTAACAGTCCTGCAGCTCACAGAGGCCAAAGTCACATCCTGTAGCAAAACAGGTTGAAAACCCACTGTAAACTAGGAAATCAAGTGATTTTGGATTAAAAACAAATGAAAAGGATTTAATACAGGTAATAACATGTTGTACCATCTGATGGCAACACAGCATACATAATTAACATATTAAAACTAACATTCTTTTGTTTTCTGAATCTGAACTTTTGGTGCACAGTCACTGCCTCATCCATTTCCATTTTATCTTTCAAAATAAGAATAGAAAATATGATTGAATCTAATCAGTGAAAAGATAAATGACTGTCCCAGTCAATAAAAACAACACATTGCCACGTGATGAGCTCCTCCTGAAGACAGCAGTGTTATTTTATCATTATAGTGAACTTCCTGCTGCTATTTAATGTCACTTAAATACGCAAACCGACAATGGTTGTAATTAAGTCATAGGAGTCCACACCAGTGCAGCAATGTTTTGTTTGTGTATTTGTTGTGTGTAGGTGAGTGAGGTGTACAAACTGCACAGGGAGACATACCACCTGGCTCAGGACTACTTTGATCGCTTCATGGCCACACAGAGAAATGTCTTCAAATCAACACTGCAGCTCATAGGAATCACTTGTCTCTTCATCGCTGCCAAAGTGGAGGTGAGATATAATGTTGGAATAACAAAACCAGTGGTTTGTAGTTCTTTCTGTTGAGCCTCTGATGTGGGTTTGCTTTTGTAGTATTGTCTTTGCCACTTTTCTCCTGCAGTGTTTCGTATGATTCGCTGTAATGCTTCTGTATTTTGCTTCTCTCAGGAGATGTATCCTCCCAAGGTCCACCAGTTCGCCTATGTTACAGATGAGGCCTGCACTGAAGATGAGATTCTCAGTATGGAAATTATTATTATGAAGGTAAAGGACATGCATGTTATTGCTCATTGACCCAAACCGTCAACGTGACTTTGTATGAGAGACAAAGACATACAGCTCTACAGTGAACCCAAGCAAACCATAAATTCACATAGACTGAAAATGTGTAAGCAGTTGTTTTTGTTGTTGGAAGTGGTTGTCTGATTGTTCATTTTTATGATACAGGAGCTGAATTGGAGTCTGAGCCCACAGACTCCCATCTCCTGGCTCAATGTTTACATGCAGGTGGCTTACCTGAAAGAGACGGATGACTTGCTCATCCCCAGATACCCGCAGGCTACTTTCACACAGATAGCAGAGGTACGTAGTGTGCGATGGTGTTTAATTTCGAGCAGGATAATGAAAAAAGAACTGAATTGATGAGCACCAAAAGTGGTGAAGGGAAGAGGTATGGGTGAGAGAGGATCATAGCAAGGTTTGATACAGATCCAGGTAAAGGGGGTGGTGTCATAAAACAAAAGTGGTTGTGTGTAGGATTACTTTACTTTGGTTGAAGTACACATAGGGGTGTAAGAAATGGGCAAAAACTATATATCTCTCATATCTTTTTAAACATTATTCGATAAGGATAATCTGAATATATTTAAATGTAATTTTTTTTTTGTTAAAATCTTCTTGCACACCAGAATGTCTATGATAAATTTGAATGTTTCAGAACAACAGCTCTTGTTTATTTTCTTTAAACTTAAGCATTCAAGAGACTCCCAATTAAACCCAACTTGTGCATTATACACACATACGTGTAGAAATGAGCAGGCTTGAAGTAACGGAATAACCAGAACCTTTTATGCACCTCTTCTGTACCGTTTATGTGCTGTTTGTTTGTTTGTTTTCTTTTCCAGATAGTATAAGTACTCAATGTAAAATCGCACATTGTCAAAACAACACTGGTGATATTATTATAAACGATATATGTTGTGTGCTTCTAGGTGTACATATAACAGTGCTATTCTAGATTCTTCATTTTGGATTTACTAACAAATTCATGTCGCAGGATTTCCACTACTGGTGCAAAATTACTGTGACCAGTTCTGTTATTTCCTGAAACTACAGAATTTAACCTCCTTAACATAGCACATAGCTTTGATTTCCTGGAGCCTGTGATAGGTATACACTGATCAGCTACAACATTAAGACCATTGCTCGGTTTGAATGATGTGACAGATCAGTGTATTTGGGCATCTCCAGCAGTCAGTCTAGGGTGTTAGACAGAAGAGCATCATGTCATTCAGCAGCTTTGACGTTTATTCATCCGTTTTCCTCTGGCATCTCTAGTTGTTGGACCTGTGTATGCTAGACGTCCGTTGCCTTGAGTTCTCTAATGGCATCCTTGCTGCTTCAGCCCTGTTTCACTTCTCCTCTCTGGAGCTGGTGGAAAATGTTTCAGGTAAAAATTCTACTAATGTATTAGAATTTGAGGTGGACTCTCCTTGAGCAAAAGTTTGTTTTGTGTTTTACCTCTGACTTGTCACTTTATCCATCTACTTTCCCTGTAGCATTAAAGAGGGTGGAGGTAGAAGAGTGCGTTAGGTGGATGGTGCCGTTTGCCATGGCCCTGCGGGAGATTGGGGGGTTGCCGATGAAAACATTCCCAGGAATCCCTGCTGATGACATGCACAACATCCAGACTCATACCCCATATCTTACATGGCTGGTAAATGAAATGATCTGTCTCCTGGAAAAATATACGGCTCATGAAAATAACAATTTGATATGATTTTAAAATGTGGAGAAATGTACACATTTAGGAAGTGAGAATAAAATGTGTGGGGTCATTTTCTTTGACAAATTAACACTAGTAAAAAACTGAGGAAAAGTATTCTTTTCCCTTCATTTACATATGCTTTAATTGTAAAAGGAAAAAACTCATCATGATTCACATAGAGTTGGTATTAGGGTATTTATTTCTACCCAATTGTGATCAAAATATTTATAAATAATAGCTGTAAATGTGTAAAGGCCAGATACCAGAAATGAGCACATATGTTCAGAAGTTTGAAGAACCCATTTGTAACATAATAGAAATACCTGCACATCCTATTGACAGTATGTTGAATATTATTGTTGAATTTTCCACTTGATTCTTTTTAGTTGTCATAAATATTCTGTCATAAAACCTTTTTTAAAGAAAAGTCCAAACTGCCACCGTCTCCCCTTATTGATTTCTCCTAATCTGTGTATTTCCGATGTGTACAGGATAAGGCCTACTCGTACAAGGATTTGGACTTAGAGTGTCACACCGGCTGTCCTGTCCCTTCAGGAGTTCTGACTCCACCCCTGAGCAGTGAGAAAACTGAAGAGCTGGTCCGAGTGGATACCGCAGTGCTGAAAGTTAGACCGAGGATGCAGACTGAATCTCCACTGCAACAGTCTTCTAGTTAGAGATGCAACCACTGAACCAGATGAGAAAATAGCAAATCCTATGTTGTTTTTTTTTACATTATAGCTGTAAGAAAGAATGAACTCCCCGTGATGACTGTGTGGACACCTCTGCAGGACCAGTGAACATGTTAGCTGGATTTTTGTGGGCAAGCGACAAAGGTGGTGATGCTGATTACTTGGATACAAGTACTTTTAAATGTCTCTCTGAGCGGCACCGACATTTATGGATTTGGGGCAGCACTGACAATCAGTGAACAAATGATTTTGAGAGGCCCCTGTCCCCAAAGGAATCTTACCTGCTCGACTCTCCAGTTTGGATGGAAAGACATCGCAAAGGGCTGTTGAGGATGGGATGGCTCAAGAGGAGACTTTTGTTTTTCATAGAATTGCACCCTCATGCTTGCATTAATTTCCAGTTACATCTTTTAATGGCTGTCATGTTTATTCTCTATGCAGAGGCCAAATTGAATTTCTCTGTTTGATCGCGTGTGTGGGTGTGTTAATAGTGATTTTTTTTTTGTGTGTGTGTTTGTAGCCTCATTTGCCCAAAAACTATTCGTAGGGTCATTGTTTGGCTCTATGTGCTGCTATAAAGTGGGCTTTGCATTTTGGAAAAGGGGAGAGAGTGGTGAGCGTGTGTGTATGATTTTTTTTTTGGTTAATGAATAATATGAAATAGGGTGTTGCTCTTGTTTTTAGTTCAACACTTGACATTTTAATGGACAACACATGACCATGTTTTCTTTTGGGACCAGTAGCGTGGCTACATGAATGGACAGTTGAAAATTCCAGGCTTCAGAAGCTAAACTATTGATTGTATTTAACTTTGTATTAACTTTGATTGGTTTTTTTTTTTATATTATTTTTATCCCAACCTGCAGTTGGTTTGCCCACCACCAAAATGTTAGATTTCTATTTGACTTTTTAAAATAAAGTGCTGCTACATATTTTCCCATTTGTTTCAGAGAATTGTAACTGAACTATTTATCGTTTTTTTTTATGACCAATCTATTTTGTTAAAATCTTATTGTGTTAAGATGTGAGTGAAAACCTGGATACTGTATATTGTCGCCTCCTTCATGCAACAAATCACAGCGGCAAACAGATTTTCTGCCACTAGATGTCAGTGTCACACTGTCACATCCTGTTTTCAACAAGAAAGAAAAAACATGCAAGAATACCACACAGACAACATGCATATTACAGTGATGGCATATCAGAAACAAAAGAATCAAGTTGTAACTCCATTCAGACGGAGTATTTTACTGATGACGCAGAGCTGTCAAGCAGACGGTGAAGGGAAGTGCAAGTGGATCTTTGGACTGATGCTATCAGGGGAGGTGTGTGTGTCTGTGATCATTCTGAAAGTTGCACATTACAAAAGTGGCACATCTGGGTGACGTCACCTGGTGCAAGTGTCATTAGAGCTATAATGGAACATGCTTTGAATTGACAGTATGCACATTGTCTGCCCCAAACCCCTCATACTAACAATGCTTATCCAGCCAGAGACCTGTGAAGCACATCATGCCTGTCTTTATTCGACCCAGTCCAACAGAGGTAACACGGACAGTATTTATATTATGGGTAGAGAGAACCAGCAGGAGATAATCACTGACATGATAAAAAAAAAAACACTGTGCACAGTCCCTAACTGTAGTCTATTATTTAAAGTAACCCATGTTAAAAATCATATTTAATATCATAAAATCATACTCATCATTCTCATTAAGAAGAACAGACTTCTCTATGTGTCCATCAGTGCACAGGACTGTAAGTGTCAGGAGCAGTCACTGACTGAGTGCATGTACCTGAATGTGATTTAGTGCCTGGACTTTGTGCCCACCCTGTCGGCTGTAGATATGCCATGACCAGTCATCTCATGTGTGGTCATGTAACATAGCATTGTGAAATCTTGGGTCCGGGATAGTGGACACCAGATAAAACATCAAAGGTTTCAGTACCTCTGAAAGGATGCTGGCGTTGACAGTGACAGCTCTGGTGCCCCCATGCTGCCTAAGGAGTGGTGACATGTGTCTGAATTTGAAACATCTTCATCAGACACTGTCTGCAAAAAGCCTCAGGACATCTGTGGACAGACTGATGGAGGACCCGTCCTGTCCTCCTCACTTCAGCACAGTGAGCGCTTCACCTGAGGACAGATGACTGTGGCAGGCTTCACTATACTCACGCAACAACATCTGTCCATTCAATCTACTACACTGAATCCAATTTCTGTCACTGCACACTGAACTTTGATAATTAGACTGAGAACTTTTTAAGGACACGCTCACATTTTCAGATCCAGATATTCTGCGACATCCACCAGCACGGCTGCTTTCATGGTGGGTCAGTGATGGTATGGGGAGGCCCACTCCCACATGGACCCCCAGTCAAGCCAATGGTGCCTGAATGAAATCCCCAAACCCGATGTCAGAAACAAAACACTTTCTCTGTCTCTGTCAACCGACACAAGAACCAGCAGCATTTGAGGCTCTGGAGAACAAACGTAGACCAGGATCCACACGGAGGTTCTTGTTAACAACCAGCAGAGATCTAGGCTCATCTGTCCCCAGTGGTCTGTCTCCTCTCAGCGTGTTGACACTGCCGCTGCTGTTGTTTGCTGGAGCTGAGCAGAGCTGGAAGCAGGCGAGACCTCCCTCAGGGCCTTGCCACCATCCCATGTAAACAAGTTCCTCCAGTGGATAGAAGTCGACACTTTGATGTCGCCAGCCGACTTGGTTTCTCTTCTCTTACTCTTTAATATTTAATCAGCTCCGGCTGATTCACCACAGTGGAGTGAGATGTCGACTGTAACAAGGCCTACGACTGCTGTGTTGCCAAACTCAGTGGGACCTTTTCATCTGATGGTGCATTGTAAAAACCTGCATTTAAGGACACTAGACAGTGAGACATGCCTGGACTACTCAGGGTGTCCTCCTGTGTTTTTAAGTGTGTGTCTGCCTCCCTCTTGTGGATATTCTTATTAAATGCACAATGAAGTACAAAATCTGTCTCTGAAAGAAAGACGCTGACATTGTGTATAAATTATGTTGTCCATATGTGTCTGATTGTAGTCCACCACAGTAAACACATGTTTACAACAATGGAGATACATTTGTACATTTTTTTTACAATACCTGCTTGTGCTGTATGAACTAAAACATGAAAATGTATCACAACAGAATGAATGAACTATTATCATTAACACGGTCAACAATAAAGCCTCAATTTCTTTGTCAGTCAAAGCATTGTTTGTGTGATTCTGATGCCAAAATATATATAAAAAATCTCAGTAATCAATGTAAAGTAATTACACCTCCTCCTGTTGACTGCTTTAGATTCAGACATAACAGAAACAGTCTCAAAAGGTATTCAATTAAAGCTGCGTCCCAAATTCTAATCAAATCTAAATCTGAAGCATCAACTCTCTGTAACTATGTTTGTTATAGAAATGACTGTAAAATGGACAATAGGAAATAAAATAAATTTATATTCATACTTTGTTCTCGTTACTGTATACAGATCCATCCCTTGCATCTTCTAATTAAAGACTTTATGACAATATACAATAACGCATCATAACTGAGATCATGTTTCTTACTCACTTAGTATTCACTCACTGTCAGAGAAGATGCAAATATGCTATATCACATTGTGTCGGGGCTGCCACATGGCCACCTAAAAGCTTTTTGTGAGTTGCATCTGATCCCTGGCAAATCGCTTCATTCTCATGTAGCACTAGATACGAGGTTAAATAAAACTGCTCTGATTACCATCCACCCCCCCCACCAACCACTCCCCCCCACCCCCGCGACAAACAAGCAAATCTAATATTTGCCTTTCATTAATTTTGTTGTCCTTGCATAAGCAAACAAATACCTTCCGAAATTATATTTTGACATTTGTTATTTGTTCAAGACAATAGTTTTTGTTCGTCAGTGGGAGTCTCGCTGCCAGACACTGCTAAAGTATCTGTATCTGCACCCTTCCCTTATAATGTCGACTCAGGGGGACGTATTTGGAGAAAATCTTAGAGCTGTATGGTACAATAGAGCATGTGTGGATTAGACCCAGTTAATAATATGAGCACAAAGGCACTCTGTTCTTTTAAGTCTTTATGGGATTTCATAGTGTGTGCGTGTGTATGTGAGTGTGTGTGTGCGTGTGTGTGTGCGCGCGTGCATGTGTTTGTGTGGATTTGAGTGTATGTGTGCGTCACACATAAGAGGCAGTTTCCTGTCAATACTACTCCACACATCCCCGGTTCCTTTTCCATTGTAATTCCTTTAATTAAAGTGATTTTATTCACAGGCACACAGCTGGCACCGGCTACTTTCCATTAGCCATCTGAGTGGACGCCTTGTTCAGTGGGAGGACCCGCACTGGGGCCGCTTCCTATGGAGCGCACAATACTATTTTCATCTCCCAGCTGAGTTTGTTGTGTGTTTTGAATTTATTAATCATTGATTTTAATGTGCTGCCTTTTGACAGTGGCAGCTACCCTCGCATTAATTAATTCCTGCTTCCCAGCCTTACAAAATGCCATTTAAAAAACAATGCGAGGTCGGCTGGTGTTTCCTCTGACCTATAAATGGAAGGCGTCAAAAGCAAAATGTCAAAATTTGCTTTTATTTGTTCTTCTCCTGGCAGATTTTATTGCCTCCTTTTTAGTCGATGGAGCAAGATAGAAACAGGGTTATTTTAGGTATATTGAAATGATGTGTAAATACAGTCGTGTCACCTTTAATATTCCGCAAGTCTTTTGGAGCGGTTGCGAAATGCAATAATGTCTCTTTTGTTGGGCATGTTTCCCTCAGTGCACCTGCTTTGCATACAGCATCTGCCAGGAGCACTCTCAAAGGAACTGTGGGTCTTAAGTTGAGGATAAAGGTGCATTGCCATCAACAATAGGTAGTGTGTGTTTATCCTTTGAGGTCTTAAACAACTACGTGTACAAAGATTTGCCTTCTGTGAATTGGTGGAAATAGAAAAAGGGAGATTAGATCTTAAATTAAGCACATGGTGCTGGAATTTGAATGGAGCTGGGATTTGAATGTATTTATGGAAGTATAGTCTTTTTTTTTATTTATTGAGCAGACCTGAATTGTTCCTCCATTTAAATGAGTGACTGGCCTCTGTGTTTGAAGAGATAAAAGCTCACTCTCGTAATCCTTATTGACACTCGCGGATGCACAAAGACAGCTACTGCTCAGTCCTTGCAGGGCCCTGCCCTGTAGAAGGGGCCCTCATCCCTATTCACACGCGCTTGTTTAAAGCTAAAGATTTCCTGACAGATTGCTCTCCACACACTGATTAGCACATGTAGGAAGAGAGGAAAACTTCCAAACTGGGGTTTGTGCACATTTAGCATGTGTGTGCATATGTTTGTGGGTTGCACGGTTGTGCTGCTGTGTGTGTGTGTGTGTGTGTGTGTGTGTGTGTGTGTGTGTGTGGGGGTTGTAGAATACTTATCTCGTGCTTCAAAAAGCATCCCTGCCATAATTAAAAAGAGCAAACAACCACAGTTGTAACCTGATGGCATTTAGTGGGATCCCCGTGTGGAGCTTCGCCACAAAAATCACACTGCTGACGGAGCTGACAGCTGCACAAGATTATACACTCACTCACTCCGCTCAGCTCAGCTCACCTCCGTCAGGCTGGAAGCAGCTTTAATGTCGGGAGAGGTAAATAGATACTATATGCATGTGCACACTCACAGAAAGTGCTTAAGCTTCACAGACCTTTACAAGGCCGTCTGCTGCACCGAGACGTCTGAGGTCATGAAGCGTTTTTTATTATTCTAAGAATCCCAGTCAGCCATGTTGGTTTGATAAGGAATCGGTGACTGGCTCATCCACGCTACGTCCTGCACTCTGCCCTTTTCCCGGTGCCGAGCTGCTCCTCTTTGGTGCAGACGCGAGGCCCCTGCTACAAAGTAAAAAATAATCCTTCTCATGCAAATGCTCTGTTCAATTAGACTCTTGTGAGGAAAACGATCTGCGCTTTGAAGAGAGGCAGTTCCCACTGTTGGAGCACCTATGAAGCCCCCCCCCCCCCCCCCCCCCCCCCCCCCCCCCCCCCCCCCCCCCCCCCCTTCCCACTGTTGGAGCACCTATGAAGCCCCCCCCCAACCCCCCCCCCCCCCATGCGGTCCTCCCTGTTCCAGCCTCCCCTTCCTGTGCCTGGCCTCTAAAGGGGGAGAGAGAGAGAGAGAGAGAGATCCATCGATCAGTGGTGATCATTGAGCAGCCGCCCCGCCTCCTGCCTCCTGCCTCGCATTGTTTTTATCTCATCTCCCAACCCTGTTGCCATGGCACTGAAGATGGCACTTCAACCCTTGTGCTTAATGATCTCTTGGATGATAGCCTACTTGTCAGGCATTCATGCCCTGTTCTGTTCCAATGCAAGACAGAGAGGAGTGAGCCGCCGCCACCGCCGCCACCGCCGCCGCTGCCTGTGGACAGGAGGGGTGGCTATTTGAACGTTTTATTCTAAGCTGAACTGCCAGTGAACACGGTGTTATGGGTTATTTACCAAATGAGCTGTCTTAAACAGCTGTTTGGTTTCTCTCCCCCTCGTCGGCTGAGCCGCGCTCTCAGAGATGGACATCCAGGATGACGGAGAAGCCAATTTGCATTCGTTTAGTATCTTCTTTTGTTTTGCAGCATGACTTTAAAAGCCATCCCTCTCTCTCTGGCAAATCAGCGCTGTCTGAGGGATTACGGCTCATATAAATAGCTGCCACTGGTTTGAATAAGACAATACTTTGTGTCATTATGAAGGCAGAAAATCCTAATTTGGAAATTGGAACATACAACACACAAAAAAAAGAGCTGAGCGTTTAATTCATATGCATAATCCGCCACATTGCATGAAATCAAGGGTGTCGCGTTACAATGCTTGATTTTAGTCATCACTATGATGGAGACAAAGGTAGTGCCTGGAGTCATCATGGTGGTGCCACTGTGTCATGTTTATGATGTTTCACCAGGCAACCTCTGAGTGGTTTGCTGTGTGCAGCACCGAAACATGGAGCACGCGAGGGTGGCGATCCTGAAAGACGCAGGTCAAAGACACGAGCAGTCTTCATGAATCTCTGATATTTGAATATGGATTCAGGCCTCTCACTCAGTCAGAGACATTAGAGACTGAGTATTGATTGGGAGTCCTGGAAAAAGAGGAGATATGCAGGCTTGCCATCGCTGGAGATGGAGCTGTTCGATCACATCTGACCTATTATTCATGTGTGGCGGCTGAGAATTGTTGCTTTTGTGTTGGCACGATTCCCCTCTACCTTTTTTTTTGGCCGATACACACTCATCTGCTGACTCGTCGAAAAGGCTCACATTGATGAACACAGTGATCAGCCAATGAGAGAGCCCGATAACTTCCAGGTAAACGTCAGGTGTGTCATCACTTTGAGAGCATCCCTGCTCTGAGATCAGTTCAACACGTCAGCTTGTGTTGTGTCTCCTGAACACAGACAGACAGACAGACAGGCAATGTAAAGCGACTTCATTCTCTCGCCTCCGTCACAGAGCAGAACGCCACGAAAAAAACAACACTCGCCTTTTTATCTGCTTTTATCTCCTCGTGTGCCTCAGTGTCTT
Source organism: Trinectes maculatus (assembly GCA_016785345.1). Taxonomy (NCBI): domain Eukaryota; kingdom Metazoa; phylum Chordata; class Actinopteri; order Pleuronectiformes; family Achiridae; genus Trinectes; species Trinectes maculatus. The sequence goes on along the minus strand of JAFBJQ010001638.1, from coordinate 292,231 downwards.
TATCTCTCCCTCTCTCCCCATAATGCAATCGGGCGAACGTTTCCTGTGTGTCCAATGAGAGGTGCTGAAAGGCCCAATTGAATTAAAGTAAAAGATCTGGGAAGAAAATGGGGAGTACGCTCACTTTTTCCCCCTCTCACTTATGAGTGTGGGAATTGCTGTAAATTGACACTGATGTCAATTTACCGCCCCCCCCCACACACACCCACACACACACAAAGAATATGTGCATATAAGCAGCATCTGTAACCACTGTCTTTCCCATCATCAGAGTGGCCAGCTTTATATTCTTCTACACTGACACCTGATTGGTGGATAGCCCCCCTCCCCTGGATGTGTTTCATCAACCTAGCTTTTACTAGTCGGGCTGCTGTTTGGTCCAGTAGGCGGCTGAATTAATAAGCTGGTTAGTTTAGCAGAATGCTGGAATGTTAATTGTCATACTAATTAACTTAATAGTGTGGTTAGGTAGATGTGGTGGAAGGTTTGTTCCTAATGAAGAGAAAGAGGCTGAGGGATAAGTCGGCTGCTGCACATCAGAGTATCTGTTTACTGTGGAGTCAGGTGAGGAGACCTGCTGGTGTAGGTGTGGTATGAGGCCAGGCTTCTCTGTTTGATAACACTGGTCATTTAGAGGCTGTGTCATTTAGATTGTTCCATTCCCGGGTCTACTCTCTCTGTGCCTGTGATGTTTTCCCTTTGTGATTTGAATTTCTGTTGTAAAGTGTTGGGCGGTGTCGTCATGATCATGTGTAACTTTCTGACGCCATTGGAGGATCCAAAAGAACACTTTGTTCCTTTTTTTTTTTTGCTGATACAAGGAGATTCACTGAGTATTTGTACATCTTTTACTTTTATCACTATCACTGAACCTCCATGCCAGCCTGACCTGTAACATATTACAGCAGTGTGTGTTTGTTTTCATCGGACTGTGATTACAACACATTTTCCTTCCGAGATTTTGCACAACACTCCGTCTCGACATCTCTCTCTCCCCCTCTCTCTCCCCCTCTCTCTCCCCCTCTCTCATTTGGTCACTCTCTCGTCTCCCATCTCCTCTCGTCTCACTCTCTTGTCTCATGATGTGCCACAGAGAGACACAATTATCCACTTCATTTGAGTCGTGGTGCTAATGGCTGAGACTGGCCTCTAAGGGAGTTGTGTGTGCATGTGTGTGTGTGCGTGTGTGTGTGTGTGTGTGTGTGTGTGTGTTGGGGGTGGTGGTGTTGTAGTTTCATAGGTAGCAGTAATTGTAAATGGTGTAATGACTGTGGAATGGCCACAGTGTAGAGTCAGTTATTACAGGTGACCCATGGCTTCCCCCCCCTCCACTCCACAACAACACGGGTTCAGCAGAGACAGAGGAAACATTTGCCCTCACACACCATCCCTCCTCCCATTCTGTGAGTGGCCCCCTCATGCCATCACTTCTCACCCACTGACTTGACTGTTTGTTCCAAATTTGGATGATCAGATTAAACGGGTCAGATTAACTCAGTAGCTGTAGACTAGTTTCAGTTATTTTGCCAAGCGTCGACACAACAGGTCTCGCTTATACCCTTTATAGACTCACTCATCAGTTTCTGTCCCTGTTAACAAATTTGATGGGTCCCCCCTGAAATTACAGCCCATCTTTTCATGGTTTCACTGACCATCCATCTCCCACCCATCCAAAAACAACCAAGTTTTCTTGTCAACAAAACTTATGTTTGCCTTTTAGTGTCACACCGTGTGTGTCCTGGATGTTTCAGGGTTATTCATACATGTTTACAAGCTATTAGCCTTTCTGCAGTGCATCATTGCTGTATTAAATAAAGTATAACAACATAGAAGAAGAAGACACATACAGCTAAGCATAGGTACGGTATAGAATAGTAAGTAGTGTTTACATTTGCAGTTATAATAGTTATTACCATTTAAACACATGAATTATTCATTAGTCAAAGCTTCATAATCAGTGGTGGGCAATCTACGACTCGCTGGCCCCTAAAACATTTAAATTATTAGTTTCACTACTGTACTGTACCGAGCCGACCCTAGTGGAAAAGCACCGTATGTGGACAAGTGTCGGAGCTCAGAGGTGAAGTTGGATCGTGTTTGGTGTTGGTGAAAGAGCTGAAAGATGCTGTCACGTTGGGTCTGTGATTTGGCCATGGACGTATTAGCCCACGTGGATGAGCTGAACGCGAAGCTACATGCTAAAGATCCATTTGCACACGACACGTATTCAAAGGTAAAAACCCTCATGGACAAATTAACTTTGTTGTCCCTGTCATGTCTTGTCTGTGTTATCAGGTGACTTCCTGTTTTATTTTGTAACCCTACTCTCCTCTCGTTTTAGGTCACTTCCCACTTCCCTTCATGTGTTTCCCGCTGGTCTGATTGTCATCCCCGCCTTGATTGTTTCCACCTGTTCCCCTTACCTTCATGTGTTAAATAGTCTGCGTTCCCTTTGTCTTGTGCCAGTGTGTCGAGCCTTCTGTTTTCAAGCCATAGTCTTTGCGATCGCAGCCTGTAAGTTGATTTTCCTCTTTAAGAGTGAGTTTTTGTTTGTAACTTTCATAGTTTATGTTTCCTTGTCATAGCCATAGTTTTGCATTAGTCAGTAAGTTTTTCCTCTAATACAGCGATTTTGTTTTGTACTTTTTATTGCGATTAGGTTTTCCTCCCTTTTGGAGCGTTTTTTGTTGATTTTGTGTTTGTATCTCTATAGTAGCTTTAGTTTTAAGGAGAGATTAGTTTAAGTTTCATAGCTCTGCATTTATCACCCTGTAAAGAGAGATTGTTGTCAATAAAGCCTGTGGAACGAGTCTCTGCTCCTGGGTCCTGTTTTCGTACCGGCCTGACAGTCCCAGCAAATTACAAACAAAGCAATAGAATCAATTGCAGGACAGTCCGATCGGACGATTCTGTCGTCGAATCTCTTATTTTGAAAAGTTTGAGAGTTCACTTCCGCTGGTGTCAATTTCAACTCTTTCAAACTGGATCAGTGTATATGCCTCAATGAATGAGGCAGAGTTTGAGACAGACAGAAGATATTGGTGTTATTGGACTATACTTGATGAACTTACATATAATATAAGTATAAAAGTGTAAAATTATTTGAGTTGTCATTTTTGTGTACATGCATGTGTGTCATCCTTTGCATGCACTGGATAAACCAAATGGGGGCCACTTGTAGAAAATAGCTCTCTGGTGCTATAACCTTTAAGTCGCTAACTGGCTTTTTTGGTTTTGTTCAACAAGCAATTGGAATTATGTTACTGAGTGGTACTCTAGAAACAGTAGCATCAGCTGTAGGGTCATTCCCTCAGTCTAATTGAATCTTGTGACCCTAACTTATCAAATCTGTTTGGCTTCCTGAAATTCCAGCCACATATTGCATATTTCAGACAGCATGTAATGAATGTTCTCTGGTTGCGATGTCTTTACATGTCTACTGAAAATCAGTGTAACAAATATGGTGCCAAATCCTCCTACATCATCTTAAAGAACACCACCAGGAAGCTCACCGTATGACTGAGAAGCTGCTTAAAGCACGCCTTAGTGCTCTGGCGCCTGAAACTAATTCCAATGATTATATATAATTGCTCATCTGTCAGAATAAAAGACAGTGCTGGGTTCATTTGTGGCACGTTATCCTCAATGTTTAAAAAAGAGATCTGTAAATCCACAGCGAGGAAATTGAATATTTGTTGATCATTTTCTGCTGTCCCACTGCTGTTGCTATGAGCTGTGTGAACGTGGTAACAAATAGCAATGTGAGCAACACGCAAGAATGTTACTCCCATAAGCCGTATGTGCATGTGGCCTCATTGAGCTGATGCAATGGTGCTTAATGTAAAAAAGCTGTCACCTTTGTTCATGACAGAAAACAACAAACACACTTTAAGGCATAACGATGGATGCTGTTGTTTTTCATTGGCGGACTTTTTTTGAAAGGTTGATGTTAGTGAATCGTAACTTCAAAGAGAAAGGCAAAAAAAAAAAAAGCCAAAACAGTGATGTTTGATATTTATGGGACAGCCATTGACACCGTTGACATTATCTTTTCATGGCATACTGTTTTGTGTTTGTGTGTCCATTTGTGCCGCTGTAGTGAACAAGACCAAATCTCTCTCACTTGGACTCAAGGATTAACTAATTATATTTGGTGGCCAAAGGCCAAAGTCACTGTGCCCTCACAACAATGTTTCTGGCAGTTGCTCATACACTTAATGCCTTTTATTGAATACCTACAGAGTCTGCACAACAAATATTATGAGTCTGGACAGGCATTCATGAAAACAGCAAGCTGACTATTTACCAGACGTGTACAAACTGCAAGGTGGTTTTTAGAAATGTGTATACTGAAATGTACAGTTACTTTGGTCAACATGACATTGCCATAAAATTTAATTCTAGAAACGTTTTTTCTGAACCACCTGTATTGTTTTAAATCAGTTTCTCTGACTCGTTACTCACGGAGACGATTGCTGGATTCGTGGGCCCTTGTCGGACTCAGTGTTGTAGTGGTTATGCTACTGGTCTGGCGATGCCGTAGTCGCGTGTTTGAATTCTGTGTCCGCCTTGGTCTTTTTATTTAGGGGAGGTGGTGGCGAAGAGGCGCTACCATCTGTCCACTGCCGTCCACCACCTTGGGCCCTTGAGCAAGGCCCTGAACTCGCTCCCCGGGCGCTCCTCGTGGTGTAGCCTACTGCTCTGCATGTGCATGTGTGTAGATTGTACTCACTGTATAACATGTTTGTGTACTATGCATGTGCAGAAAATTAATTACCCATATGTGGGACTATCAAAGGTGTTTCTTCTTCTTCTTCTTCTTCCTTGTGTATTGGTTCTGTGATGCCACCAGATGTGCTCGGTTTTTGCAGTCTACATTGTGTTGTTGGTTTCTAAACATGTTTAAATGTGTTGACTCTCTCCGAGTAGTGATTAAATGAATCGCTCATCACTATAACCATTAAAAATAAAACTAATAACACAAATGTGCCTGGCTACTTTCCTGGCTACCACTGCTGGTGCGGGTGGGGAATATGCAGTAAAATGTTCTCTACTCCGTCTGGTAATTTAGGTGAAAAATTCACAGTGTAAAGTGTGTGATACTGTGGTTGTGTATCCACTGTGGGACCCGAATTTCAGTCGGGTAAGACGGTATGATGTGATGTAGGAGATGTGTGACTCCTGGTGGGATCTGGGGAGAGAATGTTATGGAGTTTATTTGTCAGAGAGACATGTTTGTTACAGTTGAGCCCACCTCCCCATTACTCTCCAGTATTACAGTACCACCTACCAGTGCTAAATTACCAGGGCAAAAGGTTATAATAGATGTGTTGAGTTGTCTATGTACCGTGTAAATGTACTTCCTGATTGTAATGATACTTTATGCATGTGATCAGATTATTGCACAAAGTGAGTTTGAAAGTAGTAGTTTTATTCTATTACAGTTGTTTATGTACAGTGGGTGATTTTGTATGACAGGATTAAATGTATTGGAGTTGTTTTTGATATTACATGACTGATTCATTCATTCGTAATGGCATGTGGCTAAAAACTGTCTATATTATGTTACTGTGTCAGTGAATTCATCAGCAGCTGTCATTTTGGCTTTCTCTCACTGGTCCTTTACTGTGTGTACCACAGGCTTTGTCGAGTTCAGTTTCTGCATTGAAACTGTTCAGAAGAACCCAAAGCTGCACAAGCACAGAGCAACAATTGTCATTTAAAATGCTGTAGCAGTGGTCCAGTGTGTTTGATCCCTAATGCCATATTTACCATGATGTCTGTGTTGTGGCTGTTAATGGCTGAGGTCTGCTCTGTTAAAGTCCCCTCAAACATCCACCTGAGAGTCTGAAAGCCTGGGTTTTATGTTGCTTACCTGGTTACAAACACAGGCCTGAGGGGAGACGTAAACTGGTCCCAATAAAAGTGGAGAGCACAAAGTTTTGCAGTTTGTGAAGAGAGGCTGGAAGTTGGGACGACTTGTTTTTCTTAACACTGTGACATCTGTACACTGGTTGTTGTTTATGTAAAGTCTGAGTTTGCACTATAGATGAGCAGCAGTTCATTCATTCTGTTTGCTAGAGAATGCAGAGTCACCAGGTGAATGGACGGGAGCCGTGTTCGAAATCCATGCTACCTTATCTGGACTAGCTCACCTGTGTTCTGCCCTCACCTCCATCTCTGCCAAGCCTACACAGTGACCAGATCTCAGCTACATGGTTTCTGTTTGTGAACATGTGTGTGGATTGTGCTGTGGGATCTTCTCCAGTTCTTCTCTGGTGAAAGGAATGGTGGAGGTGCAAAATTCAGAAACAGAAACAAGGGCCTGCATGAGAATGAGGGAGAGCACCGAGGCAGACGTCCGTGGTACCATCTTGATCAAATACTCTCTGAAACATCCTCCACTCTACTGATCATGTGTTCCACTGATCTTCTACTCTGTTTATGAAATCTCAGTCTTCAGGCCTTGTGAAATCAACTGAAATCAAAGAACCAAAATTAGATTGTTATCTAGAGACATGCTGTTTTGTCAAAGCCTCCGAGTTCTGACATTGCTCTTGTACCAGTGTTCTAATTTGACTGTGGTAGGTTCACTTGCCTTGCTTTCCTTATGTTTTACAGTGCAGTGACTGGACAAATACTTTTTCCAAGCTTGTGATGCTCATTTTCTAAAGCGATTGTAAGTTCAGAAAGATTTAATGTCTATGTTTCCCATTGCATTTGCAAGGTGTTAATATTATTTTGTCCACCTACTTTACCACTCTGTCTTTGTAACCTGTGACAGAGAATATGTCAGTTGGTCTTTTCCTCCAGTAGGGGGTGGTATTAGCACTCACTTCTCAGCTGGGGCCTTGTGGGACATACAAGTGAAATGCCAGCACTGCCCTCAGAGTCAGAGGGATAGAGGAGGGGGGGTTGGGGGGGGGCACTGGGTGTGGGGGCTCTAAACAACACAGCACATTATCAGACATATAGTCTTAACAGATTCAGGGAGGACTGATCGTTATTCAAAGTTCTGCGTGTGAGGGCCGCTATCGCAATTCCCTCAACATATGTGTTGGAATGGGAAATAATTCATAGTTCATCACTGGTGTCTCAAAGCTCTGTCAGTCACTACTGCTCAGCATGGGTGGTTTCTGGTTTTCGGCTGCCACGCTCTGCTCTGCTTAATTATTTTCTATTCTCTTTTATTCCGTCTTTATGAGGCACATGAAACCACTCATCTTTAACATCAACTCCCTCTTACAGCCTAATCTGGGTCTGGGCATTAGAAAAAACAAAACAACAACCACAAAAAAAAAAACAGCAACCCCTACTGATCCACAGTTAAAGCTTTTTTTTTTTTTTTTTTTTATTCCAGTGGCTTCAGAGTCAGTCAGAAACATTATCAGGATCAGTCTGGGCCCAGCCGAGCAGAAACATTCCATAACCCCAACCTTCCCAGTGACCCCCTCCCTTGCTTTTAACAACTGCCGACATAGTTTGGCTCTGTTATGTGATCATGCTTGGATGAAATCTGTCAAACAGCTCCCTGAGTTATTAGGCTGTCTGCGCCTGACCTTTCCGCAATCAAAGATATATGACTTAAGGGCTCAGATTTGCCATGGCAACGGCTCCAATTTGCCGCCGTGAGAAAAGGTCTAATTGTTGCAGAAATTTAATGATCTAGCCCCGACATCAGGGGCTGTGAGATTTTATGAACTGTTTACGCTATAATTTTCTTTTGTTAATGCATTCTGCCTTAACCCCTTCCCTGCTGGCTGCCTGCAGGGAGGGAAGAGCAGTGTGTGTGCCTGCACGCGCGTGTGTGTGTCTGTGGGGGGGTGTATTGGGTGAGGGAGGGTGGTGATGGGGAGGGGGTGGAGGAGGGCAATTTCTGCCCCCAACCTGTTAGCTTGTGTGTCTGGCGCCTCTTTAAAAAGGGCAGTTTTGTCTTTAAGAAAAGCAGCTGCCTGCCGCATTATCTGCTCTCAGCGATGTAGACATCAGTAATATATTCTACAAGGTCAAAGACAACTGAGATTAAAATGTCTAATCAGTTAATTTGTTTTATTGAGAAGGACTGCCGTGTGATTGGACACACGGAGAGATAGAGGAAGAGGGAGATGTGGAGGAGGGGGTGGCAGAATGTGGGGAGATGGGAGGGGAGGGGGGGGGCGCTCAGATTTGCACATTGGTATTTTGACTGAGCTTGATGCTGGAAAATATGGCCGTGCCACTCAGTTATAGCATGTTGATGAAGCTCTGACACCCTTTGTTTTCTCCCTCGTCTCTCCTCCCTCACACTCCTCCCCCTCCCCTCTTCCCTCTCGTCTCGCCCTCTCTCACCATTCAATTTCAATCTATGGCACATTCATACAAGACTGATTTTATTAGTTGCTGAAATAGACTTATATTTTATATCTCATTAAATATTCAAAATAAATTTGGCATATTTGAGCTGTTCATACATATTCAGGTTCTGTAACTAGGATCAGAATATTCTGATTGCGCCTGTACAGCAGAGACACTTTGAATTTCGTTTTGTGTGCAGATAATTCCATTCGGACGAATGAGTTGAATCACAATTGATCTCATTGTTTTCTCCACTACACGTGCAATTAAATGTGGAGGACTATACTTCTATGGAGAAAGTGGCTATAGAAGGTGATGGTTCGTGCAGGACAACACATTTAACTCGATCACAGACCTAGCAACTTGTGAACAAAATATGTCATGTGACCTGCAATGACAGTAGTACTCAATCATCAGCTGATCTGTGTATAGATACACTATATACATACAATGTATGGGCAAACTGACCTCACACATGAAATCATAAGGATTATTGTAATTACTAATGACCTTTAATGTCTTATAATGAGCCATATCAGCATGGAGGTAGGGAAAGCGGTGAGGAACTTTTTAATTAGTTTTATGAAATAAGATCTTGTAATTGGTAATGTGCCAGTGTAATGTCATGTGCTCCTTTAGAAATGTCAGGTTTAAGTTGAGTTCAACCTTGATACAAAAGCATCAGTTCCATTTAATAATATTTTCTCCTCACTCAACACGTGGGATCGCAGTAATTTAAATAATAAAAAAAAAGAGAAACGAAATTAATGAGTAATAATAATGTAGCTATTTTAGCGGTATGTAATTGTAAACCAGATGTCGTATCGAATGTTTACAATGTTTTGGCAAAATAAGAAATCGGAATCTGTCATGTTTTGCTTTAGAAACTCGAACTAGTGCACCAAAGAAATGAATTATTATTGATAAAGTTTGATTTATTTTTCATTTTGACTTTGATTGTTTCAGCCCTGAAATGATTTTGTGATAAATAGACTATATAGTATCTACACACAACTCAAGAAGACATTATGAACAAAAAATGGTCAGTATATTCCAAGATCATTAATCCCCTGAGGTCTTGATTCATTGCAACAACCCATAAGAACGATAAGGACCAGGCATCACTGAGCTCCTGGACAGTCTGTGTACTACAGTCTGACAATATGTCAAATAGCAGGTACTGTTGACTAAGAACAGGGACATCTCTGTGACCCTGTAAGAATATGTCTTATTAGACCATCACTGACCCACCACCAGACTGCCTCATGTCAGAAACACATGGCACGTCCACATGTGTCATCCAGAAGAAGCAGGACTCTGTGCTATCGCAGGACTCTGCAGGTACATGATGCCAGTTGTAATAGTTTTAAATGGTGTATATTGTGTAATTCATTCAAATCAAAATGAAGTATGATTGGTCCGTAGAAACTGATGTCATTAACCAACTGTATGCTGAATTCAAAAGCACACAAAATCTAAAAGTGAAAAAAAAAAAGACTTCAATGGTGATTCAGTAGTGTGTATGGCCACCATGTGCCTGTGTGCGCTCCAAACAATGTCTGGGCACGTTCCAAAAAACGTTATGAACTTAACTCTACTCGATATTCACGCGACTGCATCTCATCATCGCCGCAGATTTGTCAGCGGCACATTTATGACGCCAATCTCCTCTCCTACCACATCACAAAAGTTTTCAATTGGATTCACATCTGGTGACTGGAGAGATCAGTGAAGTTCATTGAACTCACTGTCATGTTAATGGCACCACTTAGAGGGGACTTTTGCTTTGTGACATAGAACATTAAGCTTGAAGTAGCCAATGTTACAGTTTTGAGGAGTGTTGATTTTGGTTTTTCCGTTTCACTTTTTCTAGCATTCTTCATGGGCTGCGCTAAATTACTGAACAAGTACATCTCTCTATATCTCTATCATCTCCTTACCTTTTGTAGAGCCATGCAAGCCTTCCAAAGACAAGAATGTCCAAAGAAATCCAAACAACCGAAATAATACAAACTACCCCCTCCCACAACAACAATCATGTCACAGTCAAAGTCAATTGCTGTTTGATGATCACTATGAATGGAAGCTCCTGACGTATGACTGCTACCTCATGAGTGGCCTAGAAGATAATGGCGTGAGTAAACATGTGTACTGCTGTTCATAATGAAGGGTTTGATGAGCTTATTTACTTTAACCCAACCAGTCCCAGTAATGGTGAATGATTTTCTCAAAGCAGGATCTTTAGAACACCCGAAAACGTGCTGCGCACTTGAGTTTTGTTTCTACAACCATGCAGCTAGATGTGTGTCTGTGAATGCAACCTCCATTAGGCCCAGCTGAGGAGGGCCATCTAGGGTACGTTTGTTTTCCAGAGAGGAGCAGCAACTGTGGACAGCGCTTGATTTATTAGGACGAAGAGCTGAGTGACTGTGATGAAGTGACTCGCAATTTTATTTTTTAAAGACTACACTGCTTCATTCAGGAGACACAATAGACACACAAATGTAGTGCTGATATTTATTGGAGATGCAGTTAAATGAATGTACATTCCATTTTACATTCCTAAGCTAGAAATAAGTATGAACATGGGATAATAGTGATGCAGGAAGATTGACGCAATGGGGGAAAAGATGTATTTTGAGGGGACACTGCTATTACATGTTTAATCCTGGGTGAAGTTGTTAACATAGAGTAATGCCTCATACTTAACCAGGAAAACAGTTTGGGATTTGTCAAACCTTGCAGCCTTGCCGGGGTTGTGTTATGAAAGTAGGGCTCCGCCTTTGGAAATCTAAAAACATCGGAATGAAAATAAAACCGAATGACCCCTGTGCAGATGTCCACTGCAGCGTTGTGCGTATCCTTCATCTGAAGATGAACAAACGGGCTCTCATCCGCCGACGTGATGGAGTGTTTCTTAAATGAAAATACACCTGTCTTTAGGACAAATACGTGCCACTAATTACCTGTCTAACCTAAATCTCTGGGCACCAGATGTTGCTAAAACACAGTGAGACAGAGACAAATGGCGGCATGCTGTTGTAGCCCAGCACGTAAATATAGTCGAGGCTTAAATCATCTTTTCCTTGACCCTGTTAGAGAAGTTGTTCAATGTGATTTTGGAGTGTGCCGTGCCTGCAGGAAACTAATTGTAAAGATAGGAGAAGGTATTTACAGTATCACATAATCTCCTGCTCTCCTCCCTCAGCTTGACCAAGCTATAAGCAGGATTACATTTTGATCTGTATCCTTCCAATTCAGATTCTATTTCAGTTCTGTGGACTCCTCGTATTCTCCTCCTTCGCTCCATGTCCTGAGGAGCGCTAGTAGAATTTATGTCGGGTGACTTGTAGCAAAGTAGCAAAGAATCAAGAAGCCACATTTGTAAAGGACCTTGAAATATTTTCCAGGTCTCAGCACACAATCCCAAATTCCACTTTTCTCTCCCTTTCATCTTTATCACGTCTCTTTATCCCTCTGTTGGTCTTCTCCACAGGCCCAACATTCATCTGGGGCAAAACAAATACCTGAACCAACAAATAACACACAGAATATTAGTCAAGAGTAGTGGGACTAGTCTTTTCGGGTCAGAGTTCATGGAAGCAGAATGAGTCACCAAGTCTCTTACCTCCCATGTTCACGCTTCTGAAGATTCACTAATGAACATGCAACTCAGGTAGGTATTTGGATTACTGAATCAATCAAGTAGGCACAGGAGGCCTCAGGGGTCAGAGGGCCCCCAGACAAAGCCCTTATATGAGGTAACTATCAAGTTGTACCAGTCACCATTTGTTTCTCCTGATCGAGGTCTGAGATACGGAGACTAAACACCAAATGGACCTTTCTGGTATCCAACCAGAGGGCAGTTTTAACAAAGGTCAATCACAGGTCAATCACTACCCTGTTTTTATGGCTTTGCATAATTAAAACCAAACATAACACACACACACACACACACACACACGCACATATATATATAACTTAGATTTGAACTACTTAAAATGACAGAGACCATTTTCAGAAATTATATAGGCCTCTATGACATGATTCCGATCCCTCTAACGTTTAATGACATACAGATGAAAACATTTTTCCTATATTATGACAAAACGAGACCCAGGCGTTGTCATTGTATCTGTCTGTATATGCTGTAATGTTACTATGAGGCCTACTTGTATGTCTGCATTAGTTACTCCAGGACAAACCACTGCACATTCATCCTGTGCCTCAGATTTTTTTTCTCACTCTCTCACTCCTTCTTTTTTCTTTTTTTCATTCTCTCCTCTCCTTCTCCTATATATGAATCATAAGTGAAGGGCTAATGAATGTATGGGTACCACAAATGGCCATGTTTGGCTTTTCTTTAAAGGACAGGATAATGAGGCAGAGTATCTATTTGAACAGCTTAATGTGTGTGTCTCCTGACGCTGTTAAGACATGTGGACTTGTCTCTTTCACCCCTGGTGAGAGATGCGGCGGGCGCAGAATCACATCAACTCCCCCTCCCCTTCCAGATCAACTTCTAGCTGCCATTAAGTATTTTTGAGCCAATTCAGGTGTAGATTTCACTTTTCAGGAAGTGCACACTCATTGGTGTTTCAACTTGCCAATCTTAATCACAGATAACCAATATGCAGCACAGATAAATATGTCCATTAAAGGCCCCTGGGGGCGGGATTATAATCATCCAGCGGCCTATGAAATGCAGATTCTCCCATTCAGAATGCTACACACACCTCTCTCCTGTGTGATATCAGCCATGAGCGCTCATTCTAATTATTTGGGCAAATGTACTAATTAGCTATCAAGTGCCACCCCCCCCACACCCAAACCACCCCATCCCCAGTCCCCACCCCCACATATCCACACTTATCATCCTCCCCCGACATCTTTTGTATTCAAAATAGGTTCCCTGCATGGTTGGAATTTTTCAGGCCATCAGCAAATATTTACCAGTTCCATCTCATTATGTTCCAAGCTAAAATGCTGGCTATGAATATCTTAAGGCCCTTGGTACACGCCATCTAAACTTTGCCTTGACCTTTTACTGCTGGCCGCCTGCACTGGCAATTGAGCCGCGGTTTCAATATGTAGGCACACATGAACATGCCCCCCCCCCCCCACACACACATACACACACTCACACAGTATCTATGTCATCATGCGTCAGTGCTGTTTCGCTGTAGACTTAAGACTAAAGCAAACTGATGATTATGCATATGCACCTTCCTCTGCATGGTTAGTCTCGCCATCCTGCCTCCTGCCTCCTGCCTCCTGCCTCCTCCTGCTCTGATCAATCCATTAACTTACATGTTGTATATATCTGGTTTAGCGTAGTCAGCGGAAATGCTGACAATGCTTTTTTCTTTGGTTTTGGCGATTAGCAACTTGGTTCTTGTCAATACATTAGTAATGAATGGGCGAGATAAATGCGATTTGGGGGCATAATCATTTTTTGTGATTGCTAGTCTGCATTTTTGCTTAAAAAGCAAAGTGATTAATCAATAATTAATTTTGAAGCAGGGGCACTGATAGAGGCAAAACGATGAAAACATTTGCCGTAAATCTGCACTTTATTGCTGTTACTATTGAAGGGCCCGTGGCAACACCTCGTCAGTCTTGGTAAGTATGCTGTGAGCATTTTCTGTATGGTTTGCAAAATGGCAGGGAGAAAATATTCATGTGTCTTATTTACTGCCGAATGCCTTTTTTATGCAGAGGATATTTGTGTACTTATCAGTTTTATTTATTCGGAAGTCTCATGGCTGCTGTGATGGTCGTGTTCAGCTGCAGGAGGCAGTGAGGAGGTGGAAGTGAGGTGCTGCGGATGTTGGAATACAGCCCTCTTTCATTTGGGCTTTTTGGGAACATGTCCTGTATTCTTGGTGATGACTTACTGTCTGAACGCAATGTGACTTTGCAGGTTACTAACCTGTAATTTAGTGGGAAAACTCGACACATTGAAAATACATATTCTGTTTAAGGTCCCAAGGTTTTGTTTTTTGTCACTTATAGATAAGGACATTGATACTATGTCTACATCTGCATGTTGAATATTCATTTTCAGTAGACGTTTCGCCTAGCATAGCATGAAGCAGGAGGTTAACCTTTCCCATATTAAAGGCTATTTATTTATTTATTTATTTAAAAAACAAAATAAAAAATGTGGTCCCATACCTGGGATGCCGAGTGTGTTGCTTCCAGGCCACTCTTACACTTGTACATGCTTTCATAGGGATTAAGCAACAGGATGTAATTTCATATAATTTATATTTGTTCCACTCGTATTATCAGTTATAAAGCCAGAGCAGTGTGATGTAGGCTTAACTTGGCATAATGACAAAAACTGGGGGAAACAGCATTTGTGGCATTGTTCAACATTTCAGCACAAATTCACACAAATTGTTGAAGTTACAAAGAAACAAATACAAAAACAGACAGCAAACGTACAGGTCGTACTTGGATATGTGTAACAAACATAATAGCACATACAGACATAAGGCACATCCAGAAAACCAACAATATACAACAGAAAGGAGACAAATATACTCACAAACCTGTCTGCTGACTGCTGGTACATATATTATTAAATCTAATTTAACTCATAGTAACAAAGCAAATATATTGTATAATTAATGTTCAACACTAATAGTCTAAAAAATGTCGAATATTGAACTTTTCATGAATTGATCCTGCAGTAAGTATGTTGGTGTCTCTGATGCAGAATCCACAAATGCAAAACCAAAAGACCTTTAGCCCTAAAATATCCCTGCACATCATCATTTTATCTGTCTGGAGGTGTGTGTTGGTGTGTTTAAAGGAGACAATAGTGTGAATTTAAAGACAATGCTGTGCGCTTGCCAGGCTTTGATGCTGAGCCAAACCCCATCATTCCCAGAGGTATTTACCCCCTTGTCTTCCTACCACATTGTTAAACACTACCTCTGTACATTTTTATAACACCATTGTTAAGCTCAATAGATTTTTATTTGGCTGCCTTACCCCTCCCTCGCTCGGTCTCTCTGGCTAGCTGTGTTTGCATTGCCCTGTCCTTTCACCTGGAAGTGTCTAGGTGTGTATTTATAGTTCCTTAGATAGCAGACACGAGAACCAAGACCAAACATCCTCTTCCCCTCTGGAAATTGCAGAGACTGGAACAGCAAAATGTTGACCCTAACCTGTCTCCTGCAGAACAGTGGCTTTGTGTGCATTTGGGAGAGACACTCCCATTTTTCAAAACTCCAAACCACGTGTTACTGCTTTTTATTTAACCTACGTGGAATCATTTGTTTGAAAAAAATAAAATCTGTCTCAGTCTGTTATGGTATACAGGGGGTCCTCGAGTTACGACGAAGATCCGTTCCTGAGAATGTGTCGCAACTGAATTTTGACGCAAGTCGGAACATACATTCATTGTGCCATTGTGCATACATTGTGCCGCTAGATGTCGCTATAACACCACCCTACAATAAGAGTTTACTATGGTGAATTGCCTTTGTAGGGGTTGATATCGCGAGTGTAATGAGCATTTCCTTTAGATTTCTGATGTAGACCCTGTGTTGTGAATAAACCTACGGTATCGCCACGATCCCGAACCCATCTGTGTCCGTGTGCATCTCCTTACCGGCTGCCGCTGCACCCCCCGCCAGCCGTCCATTTTACATAAGTAAACACAAGGCAGAGTAACTGTGGAGGTGCTGGAGAGCCGGCAGGCGCGCTGAGAGACAGAGAGAGCGCTCACCAACTAGTTCCCGTGCGAAGTCTGTACATATTTACGGGACAAACCGCTTAATCCGAAACAAGGAAGTTCATGGGAGATGTGTCGTAACCACGAAAACAACGTAATTCGTGACCGTCGTAACTCGAGGACCCCCTGTATTCTTGTAGGGCAGGTCACAGGACATTTCCTTTGTACCCACAGTTAGGCAGCTTACCCAGCACTCGTGTGCAGCTCATCGTCATGCCGATGTAGAGGTTCTGAAAGAAAACTGTTAACCTAAGTAAACAGTAAGTAAAGCTCGTAAATTAAAACCAAGCAACAGAACATAATTAATTGAAAATTAAAACTTCTCAAATCCAGGTATTACATATGGGCCTCAAATCTGATCGGTTTTATCCAGTAAAGCTTGAATATTACAGCAGGACGTCTCTGTTCTGTAGACATTACATCTTTTACCTGAATGCATCTATCTGTGTATGCATCTGTTATTAGCTGGATGTGTGGGAAATGCACTAAACTGCAGAATTTAGTGAATCTGGAAAAGTCTGTCTTTAATGTTTCCGGTAAAATAGGAATGGACAGGGGAGGAAAGATGAATGTGGGAATAGAGGAGAAGAGAAAAAGGAGAAAGTGAGAAACGGGTGAAGAGGAAGGTGATCGTGTTCCAGCCATCTGGTGTATGTTCCTCAGCAGCAGCAGCAGCAGCAACAGCAGCAGCAGAAGAAGAAGGTGAAGTCTGTCCACGTCTATTCTCTGGCTGCACATCACAGACCTGCCGTTTGCCCAGTGTTGGCCTCGCTGTCAGTCTCTGTGCGCGAGCATATGTGTTTGTGTGCGAGTGTGCGCGTGCATGGTGTGGCCAGTCGCGACCCCACACACGAACTGCCCTGCTGGTCTAATGAGAAAGGCTAGATTATCATGGCTTGCACAGACACAAATACACACTGCTGGACTCGCGTTGGCGATTCCACACCAACATGTCACTCTCCTACAAAGTGAGACACGGCTTGTTGACACTCAGTGGGAAAGTCATGAGCAGGTGTGAACATGGAAAAGAAGAAGTTCTGTCCTGGATGCACTAACCTTCCTCCATCATAGATTTTTTTTTTGTGAAATCTGTGTTTTGAGATATACAGGGGGGAAAAAAAACACAAAGAGAGAAAAAAAAATGCTAATGTGCATGAGTAGGAGAAGCTGCCTGGTCTCCTGTCTGGCCAGTGTGGTGGCACCGAGGCAGAGTTTTAATGATGCATCTGCTTGTGTCAAATGATTCTGGGCACACGGCAAAACCCAAGGCTGCCGTCGCCGCGGAGCGCGCACACACTTGAAAATACTCGCGCAAGCACTTCTGCATGCACCCGCACACCCACTTTAACACACTCCCTCCAACACACACACACACACACACACACTCCCATTCAGCGATGCACTGGGCAGCGGTTCACTCAGGCCCCCTCTGGTGCTGTGGTGGCTGGTTTTAATGTCCTTGCCTAATGATCTGGCACACGTCGAAAGGTAAATGATAATTTGCTTTAAGTGGAGCTTTTAGGCGGAAAAGCCTTATAAGGCTTAGCTGTCTCCCCGAACTGACAGTGTTTACGACAAGCAGCTCTCCACAGATTTCATTTCAAATATGATTCCTTTATGAAAACGCATCGGACGGACGCCGCGACTCTGCTGACTGGTGCATGAACAGACATGCATCTGCATTTGGTGTGTGTCTCTAATTCCGAGAGATCCTCCATGAAAGTGTCCCCGACACGACTGAAGACGATTCAGTTGGCGACAGATGCCAGTGTGTGGACACTGTAGCAAGAATTACTCACAGAGAGTCAGAGGAGAGGATCGCTCGTGTTTTCAGTGGGAATGGTTTTTGAGGCTGTGAAAGCACATTCTGAGGAGACGGCGCGAACATCCAGCCTCGGTTATGTTTTCCTTTGTACGAGAAATCTGGGCAGTTTCTCATCACTGAAAAAAAAGAGGGCTCATTATCACTTTTGTTTTCTCTCTCTGTTCTTCAGTCCTTCATTGGGCTTTGTAAGCACAAAAAGTGCTAAAACTGTTTTTTTTGTTGCCCAACTCTCCTTACTTGTGAATCAGTCATGAGTTACTTGAGTTATGTGATGAGTGAGTGGAGAAACTACTCAAAGTAAACGTCTCAACACCACGGCATGTTTGGAGGGTGACAGCTGAAGGAGCTGATCACATTTTATGTTGTGATCAGAAACAAAAAGCGTAACACCACCAATTTTCACCATCTGATAAATGCTTCTTAACTCATCAGCCACTCATTGTAATGAGATACCAGCTGTTTGTGAAGCGATTCCCAATGTGAGGGAAGGAAGGCAGTGTGAAAGAGAACAGAGTGGGGGAGGGAATCAGAGACATGTAAGAGAGCAGATGAGGTGGTTGAGATCAGATGAGGTACCTGACAGCTGATCATAACACATGTGGCTGTAGGGTGGAAGCCTTGTCCCCTCACCTCACCTGCCTGCTTCTCGCTTTCATCCGCTTTCTCTTTTCACCCCCTCCTCGACACGTCTTTCTTCATCTGTGCCCCCTGATAACTCGTCTGAATCCCCCCTCCACACCTCCTCTCTCCCCAATCAAATACTGCTTGCTCAGAATCACCTTTCTCACAGCCACATCTTCAGCCTCTCATCACCATCACCATCACCACGGCTGATGTGCCATCAGTTTGTATCTCTGCTGAACAGCTGTCTGTTGTAACATGGAAGTGAACCTATTTAGCAACTTTGTTCACTTTGATCTTCATGTAGCAGGAAGAGACAATAGTCTGTACGACTATCTAGAACTGGAAGCCTGAGCTTGGTGAACATCCCTCATGGTTATAATACTGTTTTTTTTTTGGAGCTGTGTTTGATGTAACTGTAACATTTGGTTGTGGTCGTTTAATACTACTACTACTGATTAATACAGTAGCATAGTGTAGCATAGTGTATTATGCTACTGTATAATACACTATACAGTAGCATATACAGTGCTACTATATAGTAGCACTGTATATGCTACTATGTACAGTTTAATAAATTAAATGAAATTTATTAAATTCATTAAATTCATGAATTTAATGAATTTAATAAATTCATTAAATTCATTAAATTAATAAATTTGATGAATTTATTATTCATTAAATGAATAATAAATTGATATATTTCAGTTCACATGCAACAAAACAAAACAATAAATTTATATTTTGATGTATGTGTAAAACCCTTGTTTGTCCAGAGGAAGGATGTGACTTCCCACCCAGTTCTTTTCATTTGTGAGAAGAGCACAGCTAAAAAGGAAAGCGACTGCACGATCTCAAATACTGTTTGAATTTGGCAGAAAATCTCCTGCCATCCATTTACTGTATATCAGGTGAGTTTGATAGTAGAAAGCAGGTGGAGAAAATGTTTCCAGAGCTTTTAAAGGCTTAAACTAATAAGGTGTTTTCTTGATAGCCTGCAGGTGCGGTGCTTTATTATTTCTAATTCCGGGGTGTTGACACTTGTTCCAAGCAAACATCAAATTATCTTTGCAGCGCCATCTAATGTGCGACATTTGGTTTGGTTAGTGGCTTAAAAATGCACGCGGAGTCACAGGCTGCTAATTTTGACCCATGAGGAAGTTCACCGGTCGGGAATAAACAGAGATGTTATACAGACAAAACACACAAGAGTGTGTTCTGCCAAAGACGTGGAATGTAGGACATCAGTCCCGCCTCTTCTCTCACTTCATTGTCTACTTAATGTCAGTGAGAGTGTGAGACATTAAACCAGTTGTTTAAATAACCAAGATTTTAGAGAAAGTCACGTCAGATTTGATTGATTCCAGCAGTTTTATTTCTTCATGGTCCATGTGAACAGGGTGATACTATAAAAGACCACTAGGAGTAAGTTCAAGTTTGCTAAGTGCACTGAGGTTCTTGTAAATAGAGCCCCTGCTGTGAACAGCACATCTCCAACAACTGTATCAAGAGAATCTTTTGCAAGTCCATAAGGAAATTACACTTGTGTCTTGGGGAAATTCTTTATTTTTAATATAAATGAAATTGCATCTATTTATACAAATACTTTGTAAATGTATTATTTTTTCATGATATTTTAAATGATTTTTCTCATCATTCCACTAAATATAAGATCACCCAAATACAGGGGGTCCTCGTGTTACGACGGAGATCTGTTCCTGAGAATGTGTCGTTTTAGAGAAAGTCATGTCAGATTTGATTGATTCCAGCAGTTTTATTTCTTCATGGTCCATGTGAACAGGGTGATACTATAAAAGACCACTAGGAGTAAGTTCAAGTTTGCTAAGTGCACTGAGGTTCTTGTAAATAGAGCCCCTGCTGTGAACAGCACATCTCCAACAACTGTATCAAGAGAATCTTTTGCAAGTCCATAAGGAAATTACACTTGTGTCTTGGGGAAATTCTTTATTTTAATATAAATGAAATTGCATCTATTTATACAAATACTTTGTAAATGTATTATTTTTTCAAGATATTTTAAATGATTTTTCTCATCTTTCCACTAAATATAAGATCACCCAAATACAGGGGGTCCTCGTGTTACGACGGAGATCCGTTCCTGAGAATGTGTCGTAACCGAATTTCGACGTTAGTCGGCACATACATTCATATGTATGTATTTGTATGTAGATAATAAGTTGTGCCACCAGATGTCGCTATAACACCATCCTACAATAAGAGTTTACTATGGTGAATTGCCTTTTGTCACCGTAGGGGTTGATATCGCGAGTGTAATGAGCATTTCCTTTAGATTTGTGATATCAACCGTGTAGACCCTGTGTTGTGAATAAACCTACGGTATTGCCACGATCCCGAACGCATCTGTGTCCATGTGCATCTCCTTACCCGCTGCCGTTGCACCCCCCGCCAGCCGTCCATTTCACATAAGTAAACACAAGGCAGAGTAGCCTAGCTGTGCTGTGGAGGTGCTGGAGAGCCGGCAGGCGCGCTGAGAGACAGAGAGAGTGCTCACCAACTAATTCCCGTGCGAAGTCTGTACATATTTACGGGGCAAACCGCTTAAGCCGAAACAAGGAAGTTCACGGGAGATGTGTCGTAACCACGAAAACAACGTATCTCGCGACCGTCGTAACACGAGGATCCCCTGTACTCATAAATCTCCTGGTGTCTAGCAATTGCATTTCTTTTCTCTTTCTTTTTCTCTCTCCTTTAAATAATGTCTTGACAAAACATCTTTCCTCTGCATTATCTGTTTTTTAAATCTCTTTACTGGTCTTAAACTGGTGGGAAAAGACATGCTTTTAAGATGCGATGCTGGTAAGTGATGGGGAAATGTGATTTCCAGGCATTAGCTGTACATGTGTATGGTTGGAGTAGCTGCAGAAAAAGAAGATGCTGTTGCTTTAGCTGCTGATTTCTTCCTGCTTAGGGCAACGAGAGGGAAGGCCCCAGGGATACAAAGCCTCAGGAAACGTCTTGATATCTCTTAAGAGGCTGTTTCCTCCCTGCTGTAATGGAGTGTGGAACATAGAGAAAACTGTGTATCTGTAACATAAAGTTCACTTCATGATCACTTAACTGTGCAGACGTGGAGAGAGACAGCAGCAAAATGCTGTTTCTCTTTCACACTGCGCTTGAGGTATTGCTGTTAATGCATTTTATTGCATCAGGAGCAAAATATTGTATTTTATACACTATCCCAGTCAATGGATGATGTAGAAAGATATTTGGAGCCACAGCCTAACATTTAAGAAGCAGACTTGACTATGTGATACAGACAGTCCTCCAACAATTCAGATACTGCTGCATCTTAAATAGCCAAAGTTACAAATGTATGTTGTGAAGAGTAAAAATACTGGTTGATGAGTTGCCATTATGAGCAGTAGAAATGCTATTTCAGATATCCACAGAGAGAACTGGGACAGACACAGTGCAGAGGCAGATAGTGAGGAATGCACTGGGGATTTCTGCGATGGGCAGATAAACTCAAAAAGGGTCAGTCTGGAATGTTTTGGATTTGTTATTAATCATAACAAATCAAAAGGCTCTTTATAAACTAAGTGAAACTGCAGAGCTGAGTGGAGTTATCACTGCAAGTGATTATTCCATGTACACAGCTGATTTAATGACTAGTAAACTGATCATCAGGTGTAAAACTGGTACTCAAAATCAAAATTGTTCTTTATTGTAACGTACATTGATTTATAATCACCGCAATATGACCAACCTCCAGAAAAGTTTGTGATAAACTGCTCACCACAGATGGTTTCCGCTTGTGTGTATATTCTTTGAGTGGCCTCCACCCAAGTCAATTTATTTAAAGACACTGACGAACTCCAATTACATGGGACCCCTTCTTTGATATGATATTTTCCTTTCTTCACCAGCCATCTTTGATTCCTGGGCCGGTCCGCCTCCTCTTGCACACAGCTGCCTCCCCGCTTGTTGTTCTTGGCACCACATCCAAAAGTCCTCCAGGCCTTTCTGCAGTCCGCTCAAAGAAAACTAGGGACATCAAAAGGGTTTTGCGGGGCTCTGTCGACATGAACATCGCTGAACCTTTCTTGTCTCTCCGATGGCGAGTGAAGTCGTTGTCTGAAGGGAGGGGTGTGGAGGGGCGGCAATCCTCAGAGCCCCTTTGGCCCCTTGTGTGTAAACGTGACAGAGAGCCCTCTACTTTTTCAACACAAAGAGCCCCAAGGTTTCGGCTCAGTCACTGATCCCCGTCCAGCGGCCACCTTCCTTTTCTCTTTCCCCCTCTCCTTGTTTCATTCTGACTTATTCTGCAGCAGGCCTTCCTGTCCTGTGCCATTTGTTGTCATTTTGACAAAACAGGTGGTCTGTCTGACACTGACACTTTGGAGACATTACATATTAAGGAGCCTCTTCTAAGGACCTTTATTTTGATTTGCATTTTGTGGTTGTGCAGTGGATGGATGAGGCAGTGACTGCTTGAGAAATGCCAGAGCAACACAGACACATGGATGCAAACTGTCTGACATTTGCAGTCAAAGTGCAGGGTTTAGATTAGACTGCGGATGTCGTATTTATGTTTTACAAGCAGGGTTAAAATGGGGGAAGACGCTCCCTGGGGTAAAATACCCACCCAAATGTACTGTAACTCAGCAGCAAGGACTGCCATTTCTTCATGTTCATGTTACCTGGCTTCTCTTTCAGGTCTACACAGATGGATATTCTAAGGTTATTTGTTCTTTTTTTTCATTTTCTTACTATGTCTATCATATAAAAAAATAGATTTTTATTATTGGAATCATTAACACGTGAGAATTTGATATCCGTATGGTATAATTCTACATTTAGATATTTATATTATTTATTTGAAAAACAAATCAAATAAACAAATAATGGTTTTAAATGTTTACACTGCATATCTGCATAGGATCCTATGTGTTTGTACAAATTAACTCAACAAGGCTTGTCGGGAGGGTATCCCTTTATATTTATAATTATATGATTCACTTTTTAAAGAGCACATTTTCCAAGATATTTTCCAGATAATATGTTTTAATAAAATATTTACATGTGTGTAATATTATTTAATTTTTTTAAATCTGAAAATTATTCTCCATCCTCTGTTAGTCATATATCATATAACAATTCAATAGCATCATTCAGAGTGGAAAAAGATACTTTTGCATCATGTATAAATAACATGACCTAAGGCCTATAAATCAAATATAATTTATAATCATATGGCAGTCAGAAAAATTATATATTCATAATCATAGCATACATTATGTCCCAACTTGTCCAATTCTAGCCCTCATGACCACATATCACTCGTGTTTCTATCATTTTGTCCAACCCTGAACTAAAGCACCGTTGTGTGTGATCTATGACGGCACCAGTTTCAACAAAGGTAAATCCATACACTCTAGTTTCATCAAAAACCTCTGAACCTAATTTTAACCATTATAAAGATGACAACTATTTCAGACCGCATTACTTTATTACTTTGTTAATATATTTATTATTATTTATTCTAAAACAAATGCAATAAACAGGCCCGAAATAGTGGTAACAATGCAGCTAACAATTTTAAAATGGTACACATTTAGGTGGTTGGTCATCATCGTGATACACACACGCACACACATATGTGGCGGGTCTTAGTGCAAAAGTGACATCTTGGGTCCTGTTAATTACAACAGTGGGCTGTTCACTGCATACTGTATCTGTATTAACTGCATGCTAATGTGTCTAGATGTTGTGTTGTAGCCCTGCAACACATCCTGTGTGATAATAGACCTAGCAGCAAACAGGGCAGAGAGGGGGATAGGCAGGTTGTGGGCTGGGGGGCTTGGTGGAACACAGCACGTGTGTAGCATACACATATTCACGGGGGTGTGTATACATGTTTATATGCAAGTGTGTCCCTGTGTGTGTGACTGGGCTTGTCGGTTACCAGGGAAATGGATGTGTTGGCCCCATCAGAGAGTCTCCAGCTGGTGGAGAGGCTTTGGAAATGGTGCCTTGGCAGCCAACCGGTCAGGGGGGAGTTTGCATCTGTGCTACCTTGGCATTGGACTGAAACATGGTTGTGGTAGATGGAGGGGAGATGGGTGGCTGAGTTGTTGGGAGTTATGGAGGAGTCTGTGTTTGATTGACTTTGGAAGCCATAATACAGATTTACATTCATTTCTTGGAGTCTTATTCTAACCTTAACAATAACTGTTACTATAAGAAGAAATTTGATTCTTCACCTGGTTCTCACGTTTTCATCTTTGCACGCAAGGTACAGTAAAGAAGAGTTTAGGGGGCACCCAGATTTGAACTGGAGACCTCTTGATCTGCAGTCAAATGCTCTACCACTGAGCTATACCCCCTTTTATTATTATTATTGTTTCCAATAGAGCATGTTGATCTCTGAATGCAGGCTTACTTAGCGTGTCTAAAATCTGCAAAAGCAAAGAGGGATCTATCTTTATACTGTGCATATTTATATGGTACACTGTATATAGTATATATATTATATTATATATTTACAAACACACACACACACATGCACATCCATATACAGGGATCGTTCCTGAGAATGTGTCGTAACCGAATTTCGACGTTAGTCGGAACATACACTAGAGCCACTAGATGTCGCTATAATACCACGCTAAAATAAGAGTTTATTATGGTGAATTGCCTTTTGTCCCTCTTGACATACCGTAGGGGTTGATATCGCGAGTGTAATGAGCTTTTCCTTTAGATTTCTGATATCAACCGAGGGTGTAGTAACTGGCTGTGTCCGAAATCACTCACTCATTTCCTACTCCCTACTACCGACATAGGGAAATAAATGTAGTGGACTATATAGTGAGCTCAGCAGAAAAATCTTTTGGACACTTTTGGACACTAATCTTGGCGCCATTGCGTCATTGCTGTCGCACAATTAAAACGTACCACATTAATGTTGTCTCACAAAATACTTTAATAAAACACTTTAACTCTATAAAATTAGAGGCTTTTGATTACTGTCCTGTACTTTTTATTTTTGTATTTTGTTTTTAAGTATTTCTATTTAAGCATATTTTATTCTCTTGAATCTTTAGTAACAGAAAGTTACAGTGTAACCTACTGGAATGTTTAATTATATGCTGTTCGTTTTACGCTATTTTTTTCAATGAATGTAGGAAGCCATTTAAATTGCATGTTTTGAAATGTGTAATAAAATAAACAATAGAATGACCTCGTGACTGTTGTACTGCTCCACAACTCATGAATTTGTCTTGTGCCAGTCATCCAACGGCTAACTACAAGCAATTCACCGGAAAAAAAATTCCCGTAGCTCTATCGAAATGCCGTCTACTGTCAGTCTGGTCGGGTTTCTTTTAAAAATGATGCATGATGTGATATCTTGCTCCGGTTAGTGACCATCAGATGTTCACCACATTTCGCGGTGAATTGTGGGATACATTCACCTTTAGATTTCTGATATCAGCCTTGTAGACCCTGTGTTGTGAAAAAAACCTACGGTATCGCCACGATCCCGAAGCCGTGTCCGTGTGCATCTCCTTAACGGCTGCCGCTGCACCCCCCGCCAGCCGGCCATTTCACATAAGTAAACACAAGGCAGAGTAGCCTAGCTGTGGAGGTGCTGGAGAGCCGGCAGGCGCGCTGAGAGACAGAGAGAGCGCTCACCAACTAGTTCCCGTGCGAAGTCTGTACGTATTTACGGGGCAAACCGCTTAAGCCGAAACAAGGAAGTTCATGGGAGATGTGTCGTAACCACGAAAACGTCGTATCTCGCGTCGTAACACGGGGACCCCCTGTATACATATATTTTTGGCTGAGGGTGTAGTCACTGGCTGTGTCCAAAATCACTCACTCATTCACTACTCCCTACTACCGACATAGGGAAATAAATGTAGCTGTAAATGTTCGTTTTACACTATTTTTTTCATGAATTTGTCTTGTGCCTGTCATCCAACGGCTAACTACAAGCAATTCACCGGAAAAAAAATTCCCGTAGCTCTATCGAAATGCCGTCTACTGTCAGTCTGGTCGTGTTTCTTTTAAAAATGATGCATGATGGGATATCTTGCTCCGGTTAGTGACCATCAGATGTTCACTACATTTCGCGGTGAATTGTGGGATACATTCAGTGCACTATATAGTGGAGTTCGAATAATCCCTAAACATTCGGACACCACTACAAAATGGCGTGGTCACCATATAGTGGTTAGGGAATGATTTTGGACACAGCTAACGGGTGTGGTCAGCAGATGTCACACCCGGGGCAGATTGTTATGCACTACGTGGCAAAATGCAACTTGTGAATGTGGGTTACACAAATAACCATTGATTGAATGTTTGACTAACTAAAGTATGGAATGAAAATAAAAACATGTGTGAACAAATTGAGAAAGTCATATTCTCGTTCTTCCCATTTTCCGTTACCCCTTGTCTCTTTCCCCTTTCCACGTTCCATCTCCTTCCCCTCCCTCTACTCCTCCTCTCAATCTGGCTTGCCCCTCTATTTTTTTCACATCATTTTTCTCCCCCCCCTCACCATTATTCACCCTTTCTATTCACTCTCATTTATCCTCCTTTCCCCTCTGTCTGTTGCTCTCTCATTCTGCTCTCCCAGGCCCCTTCTCCTTGAAGCGACCATACATGTCTGTCTGTCTGTCTGTCTGTCTGTCTGTCTGTCAGCCCTCCACTTTCTCCACTGTAATCATTTTAATCAAATACAGCGTCTTAGGCCTTGCTCATTCATCCCAATCCCAGCTGTTTTTCTCTACTGGCAACTGCCATTAATATGTTTTTCCACCACATGTGGGTTATAGTGCTTGAGGACAGTGGTGATTGCAGTAGTCTGAGATGATAGTGTAATTGGGCTGCAGCCATAACAGTTTTGATGGGCCACATAACATGGGCTCAGGATGAAATATAAGCAACCAGGGCACAGACCTAAAATGAAAGGATTTGTTGACCTTTGACCTGAATGACTTGATTTGATAGCACCAAACTTTGTAGAGTAGTTGCAAGTTTATTGTTTTGGTATGTGGACGTATGAAAAAACAGGTGTGAGTCATCATCCATGTCCTTCACTCCGCTGCTAATCACTCACTTTCCTGGGTTACTATGTGTGTGTGTGTGTGTGTGTGTGTGTGTGCGCGTGCTGTGCATCAGTGGGGTACCCTGCTGTCCCTTTTTGTTTTATGTCTCTGTGGCCATGTGATTAAAAAGTGTGTGATTCTTGAAGACAGAGGAGGAAGTGGCTGGAAGCGGACCAACAGCTATGATACACTCTGTCCCCTCACATCAACTTTTAGAAAACACATGGAAATATGGAGGGAATTACTGCATCCACTCCTCTCTTGCTGTATAATGATGCCTACAAAATCAAATATAGTGACCTGATTAATGCAAAACAAACTACACCTACACTTTCAGGGAGACAGGCTTTGACCAAGGACATCAGACTGGACGCAAGCCAAAGAAATGCTATATAGCTGCCACCTTATGGACCCAACACCTATAGGGATAACCACTGGAGATAGGTGCATAGATGTACAGCACAGAAAGTGTTTGCATGGTACACAATTTATTGTGTTGTAGATTTGAAATGGAAAAAAATACCCATTAATCTACATTCAATAACCCATAATGACAGAGGGAACATTTCTGTTCAGCAGTGATGTAGTGCTACATTCAAGGACAGCTTGAACTCAGACTCAAGCACTGACTGCATTTGGAGATGACGTTTTGTTAGCTTTTTGTAGCACTCCATAATAATTTGGGGCGAGATATTGATAGATATATTAAAACAGCAATTATATTCAGTTGCATGCATGGCTGGATACATGGATTCACCAGCCTACATCTGCATTCGTATGCTCAGCATGGAATTGTGTGTTTTGCTTTCAGGGATTTTACATCAGATTCTAGCACAGAAAGTGACTTGGGTTTGACTCTGTGTCGCTGTAGTGTTTATGGTTAGGCAAATAAAATACAGTTAACATTACATCTACTCCATGTCTGTGACACAGTACTCTCTGTGGCGGTATTAAAGGCCAAAGTTAATTTTGAGGAACAACTAATTACATACACATTAAGACAGCAGGGTAAGAAGTAGTATGAAAATGGTATATAGTACTAAGTATTTTTTGTTTTTATGGGGTTTATTCTTGGTTGTGTGGGATAGATTGAGAAACAATGATGGGCAAACATTAAAACCTTGAATAGGTTTTAATAATTAATTTTAATTAATTTAAACCTTTCTAAAAACAGAGAAACTACATGGCACATATGATGAGGTTTATATCATTCTAAACATTTTCATTTCTGTTTCAACGCGTTTCAATGCTTTAAATTATACTTTGTGATACTTTCACACATAAGCTTTGACTGTGTGTGTGTGTGTGTGTGTGACAGAGTGTATGAAGCTTCACTTTCATGTTCAACAGCATGTTTGCGTGTCTCAGCTCAGAGCATCTCACAGCCTAATCCGTCCTTATCTCCCAGTGTGACAACACAACAAGAGGATCTTTAAAGAAGACATTTCACTTTGCCCACACTGAGCTGCTTCAGTGTTATTGGTTTGTGCTGGATGCTTTTGTGTGTGTATGTGTGTGTGCGCGTGCATGTACGTAATGTCTTTGTATCTTCCCTCTTCTTACAGTTGGGTTTGAGTATACTTTCTACCTGTCTGTCTGTCAGTCAGCCACAACATGAGTATGTATGTACATACTGTGGGGGTACACAGTAGTCATCACCAAACCAATGTCATTAGAGCAGCTCAGCCTGGACATGGACCCAGTTATGACCTGAAACCTGCTGTATTTACAGAATACGCCATCAACCACAACTTTAACACCAGTCACTGCTTTTTAATGTTGTGGCACGTCAGTGCACATGAATGTGTATGTGTGCGTATAGGCCCGAATATGCGCATGCCTGCATGGAGGTGAGTGTTGTTGTCATTCCAGAGGTCTTCCTGCATCAAACTTTGCCAAAAGGTTGTCTGCACGTTTTGACATTAGATAAATGCCCGGTCTGGTTGTACACACAGCTGTACCAATTCTCCAATAGGTCTCTCTCTCCCTCTCTTCCTATCTCCCTGTTCCTCGCTCTCCATCCAGGCTGATCTAATGACTCACAGGAATGCATCGAGCCGCTTGTCAGAGATCAATCATCTTCCTCAGGTCGTTCTACCGATTGTTTGAGTAGTGGGCCATTAGAGAGGAACTGTTTGGAGGTGTTTTGTGAACCTAAGTGGCTCCAAAGGTCAGCTGGAGAGAGAGACAGAGGTAAGAAGTGAGAGAGAAACAGACAAAAAAAGAAATGTGTGTGCGTGCCCGTGTCCGCGTGTGGGCCGCTCCTGACGGCAGGAAGGAGAAGCAGCAGACAGGTGCAGGTATGGAGACAGAGAGACAGGCCTTGTCTATCCGGTTGTATGACACTGCCCTTTGTTAGGATGAATGCTTAAACAGCTCACCACAACTACACAACCTGAGATTAATAATTCCCACGCACCTCCTGACATCCATCCCTGATCTGAAATATGCATGGCAGAGAAGAGCGAGACAAGAGGATGAGGAGGAGAGGGTGAGACAGGGGCAGGGGCAGACCAAAAGGGCCTGCGAGATGGTGGCTGTTGAGTCTTTTGGCGAAGCCAGAGATTTTGTTTTATGTGGCCTGTCAGTAGAATCTAATGAGGAGACCCACCTGCACAGTGAGGAAAACCCCCCGCCCGTAAACCGCTAACATGAGATGCCATCAACTTTTCAAAGGTGCCCCCCTCTTGAATCCAGCACATCGTTGCTTTTGAAATGAAGTTGTGAGAAGGTGTAATTTAAAGTTGTTCAGTAACTGGATAGAAGACGTTTCCCTTTTTCTTGATTTTGAAAGAGATTCAGCATGTATGATTGGGTCTGTTTGTGTGTGTACGTGTGCATGCGCGTGTGTATCTGTGTCTGTGTATATGTGTGTGACACTGTCTGTTCTTTGAAAAAGCAACGGACCGGGATTTCAGCAGAAACAACAACTGATGATTAGAAGGTTTTATTGCCAAGCTCTCTGCAGAGTTACAATCATAATGCTGAGGTCATTTGAACAGCCTGAAACTTTGCTGCTCGTCTGCGAGTGGCTGCAGGAAGTAAAATGCTGTGGCATCTCATTTTTAAAAAAAAAAGAAAAAAAAAAAAAACAGAGGTGGGGAGCGGTGCTGACACCAGACACGGAACCTGCATTTCTGTTGAGGTTTGGCTTTTAAACCTGCTGCCATACAGAAATCTGACCGCTGCACTTGAAGTTACACTTATAAAAGGACGCCGATTTAAGGCGGCTGCATCTTACCAGTAATTGGCGGTGTGGCAAAGACCCCGGTCGCACACTCGTCTCCTATCAGGAAACACATCAGAGCGAAAAGCTGAATTAAAATCAGCTGTTTAGCAAGTGATGTAAAGGCAGGTTTCAGCTGCAGGGTGTTATGGAATGCGATGAGTAGTTTCCAGTTTCAAATAGAGACACAGAGAGGGTTTGAAAGAGAGTGGCAGTATATCCTGCTAATAAAAGTCTGCTGCTGCACAGAACAGTATGCTCACACTGCAGGCCAGAAATCAGCAGTTTGTGGAATATGATTGCTAAACAAAGGACATGATAAATACGCAGACAGGCAATTATCTTATTTCCTTTGGCTGCTAGTTTATATTCTTAATGCTACTTTAATCTATTTTTTGTTTGTTTATTCATTTTTCTGCCCCCCTTGTTTTTCATTTTTTGGTTGTTCCTTCCCAGTTCTCACAAAGGGGAAGGAAAAAGTAGGGCGCTCACTTTGCAATTACTACTCAATCCCCGACTCCTTCTATAAGGCACTGAATTATTTTGTTTCAAAAACAAACAAACAAAACAGCGACTTTCAACCGGGAAGAATATTTAATTGTTTTTTGATTACTTAGGAATGGGCCATGGGAATAGGCCTTTGTAAATATTTAAACAGATTCCGCATGATGCCATATTTCCATTCTGCCATTAATGTTTTTAAATGATTGTTATTGTCATCTGGATTTGACATTCTCAGTGAAAATGATTTACGAACATGGAGAAAACAAAACAGAAAAAGGAGACATAGAGTTTTTTTCTTCGGTGTCAGCTGAGGCGAGGGCAGTGAAATGAGACAAAGTGGAGCTGAGACACTGGAGTGAACCCGAGCTTCAGAGTTGTGTCCTGCATTCCCCCTGCTTACCAGTGGGTGGCAGCAGGGAGCAGGCGGCTCGAACAGAAGGCTGCCACTCAGTTATTCTAATTTATGATCCATTCTGTTATAGGTGGGGTGTGCAGACACAGTTACAGTAATAATTATCTGGACTGAGGTGTTGCCAGGGCAACCAACGCACACCCCCACCCTCCCCAGTTACATGGAGAGCGGGAATGTGTTTGTGTGTGAGTGATTCTTGACATGGTGAAAAAGAAGGATGCATGGGGCCCAGCTACTTAGCTCAGCTACACACACACACACACACACACACACACACACAAACAGTGACTTTGGATGGCACCCCCCCAGCTCACTTTGGAGAAATCATTGACTTTTAGTTGTGAGAAGGCTTTTGTTGGAAACCTGCTTGTTTAAGATCACTGAGTAGTTTGTATTCTGCCTTGATCCTTCAGTAAATTAATTAAGCAACCAAGAACAAAGACATGAAAACACAAGTGAACATTTGAATGCTTATCTAATAGATTTGAAGTGCGGTCTCAGAACAAAAGTAGCTCACGATATCCAGTGTCACCTTTTTATTTCGCTGTTTTGCTGTCATTAAATCGGCCTGCCTGAGTTCCCCCGAAGGATAAATCATTGTGTATTTTTATGTTTAAAGGGCTATGCCTGATTAAATAAAGGATTAAGTTCCTTAACAGTGCCTGAGGAAATTCTGTTTTGCCTCTCCATCTCTCTCAAATATAGACTTTGATTCCCTTGAAAGTGTCTCGCGCAATTACTAATTACAACACCACTGCGAAACACAGGGAAGGAAGTAGAGGAAACATCCATTATGTGTTAGAATTCTAGTTTTTGAGGTCTAGCTGAGTGGTGTGGAAGACATCTATGTGTTTATCCTTTCTGTATTGTGTGTATCATGAAGGAAAAATTTGCATTTCACTCTGCCCGGCGACCCTGATTAAACCTGTGACTATGAGAAACAGGATAATGCAGAATTTAGC
Source organism: Trinectes maculatus (assembly GCA_016785345.1). Lineage (NCBI taxonomy): Eukaryota > Metazoa > Chordata > Actinopteri > Pleuronectiformes > Achiridae > Trinectes > Trinectes maculatus. Next base: position 259,505 of record JAFBJQ010001638.1, on the reverse strand, counting down.
AGCTTCGCCTGTCTTCTTATAACTGCAAATACAAATCCCCTTTCAAACGTTGAATACTGAACATTTCTAACTTCACCTATCTGTCAGAATGACGGCCCAGTGTCATTCAGACACACATGATTTATGTGTGCACCTGGTGTGTGACAGGAAGCAGGGAGCCGAGCGCCAAGTTGAGTTACCGATTTTATTGTAAAATGATATTTATTTTGTAATATCTTATTTTTCTATTGGTTACTGAGACCATTTACAGTTATCATATAGTCTGTCCGTGCAACTCTTTTTTGTTGACATGGGGTAAAGGCAGCAGAGTCGAAAAGAACTTCAGTTTTCAGAGTGGGGTTATGTTCACCACCACTGACATGATCACAGTCAGCTTAACCCGCTCAGATTCCTGAAATGTTAATTATTCAGCAGGTTTTTACTGGGAGCTGAATTGTCTTCAGAGGATATAATCACCCGGGTGAATAAATCTGGTTTTCAAATCCACTGTTTAGACTAAGTAAAGCAGCTTCATATTAAAAACACAGTGTTTCTCCGATTCTGTTCAGCAAACGCAGGGCAACACAACAGTCTGCTCAGCTTGTTGTCCTGATCACTAAAGATCCGGTTGATCCTGAGGTTTTTTAGCAAGACGTAGAGAAAAAAGTGTAAATGGAAGTGGAATTGTACAGAAACTATGAGTTGGTACAGTTTGATGCAGAGATTCAGGAAAGTGATTGTTTGACAGACATTTGTAGGCTTGAAGGCATTTGGGGAAATACCCAGCCGTGACCTCAGAGCTGTTAGAATATAATATAATGTATGTCATATATATTATATTATATTCTAATATAATATACTGTACTATAATAGAATAGAATAGAATAGAATTTCTTCTTTTATAGGGCTCATACTCTGTGGCTGTTTGACTGCTAAAATCCACACAAATATATACATATATATATATTTCAGGAAAATAAAAAGTTACCGCAAAAGTTTGAACCTTACCAGCATCTGCTCTTATCATCATTCCGAGTTAGTTATTTTGGTGAGTTCCAACGCAAAACAAAAAGCACTATGTTGATTTCCAGACTCAAAACAGACTGAGGGAGAGCAAGTGAGAAGCAGCAGGGGAGGGAGGAAAATGAAGAGAGCCATTCAACCAACAGTGGCTAACAGTCAGTGTGCTGATGGCTGAGAGGAGGCCTAATAGGAGCAGATGAAGACAAGGTGACAGCAAATTATAAATACAACAGTATGCTGCGTAATACACAGCGTCATACACAGTATACAAAACATGTGTTGTCAAACAAGAATAAAAGGATTTTATACTTAAGATTCAATTTAACAGATGTATAAATGACACGACACTGCACTCGTGGGCTGACTATTTCTAACATACATCAATCTCCACTGTATCTGAGTCATCCATGTGGTGGAAGCGCAGCATGAAATAAGGAATCCATTGAAAGCTTAATGTTAAGTAAAATTAGGTAACATAACATTGATGGGGTTAAATTTTGAAAGTTTGGAGAACATTTTATTTTTTGTAATGTCAATGAAAAATAATAAACGCTCGGTCTGCCTGTGAGGAGATACATTGCCTGGGCAGGATGCGAATCATCATGGATGGTTCAGGGCAGATTATTGTAGAGGCGGGTGTAGTGCTGAGCAGGGCCGGGCAGTCCCCTGAGCAGATTGTGTGGTAACTGGTAGTGGCTGGCATTAGCACTGCCAGCAGGGGTGAATTAGAAACAGGATCAGTGGCACGGCCTGGCCTCAGGCAACGCAGGGTTAATGTCGCCTGGCCAGTACCTCCCCTCTCTCTCTCACTCTCTCTCTCTCTCTCTCTCTCTCTCTCTCTGTCTTTCCCTTATCCAGCCTCCCTCGTTCTTTTACACACACACACACACACACAAGCAACCCCCCTACTCCCCTGCCCACAGCCCCCAAGTGGGTATGTCATTGATGGAGGATCTTGGCTAATGTGTCAGCAGCGGGCATGCAGATGGATGCTAGTCAGAACACCCCAGTGAGCCCACACTGGCACAAATAAACACAGACAGACCAATGCACGCGCATTCTCTCTTACACACGCACACATGCACACACGCACGCACACACACGTAAATACAACATCAAATGTAAGTTGTCATAATACGGTGCTGCTATGTGAGTTGTTGTTTATGATTGCGATAGAAACTGGTATTGATACTGAGATTGCCAATAGCTGCCATGTATGATCAGTTATCTCATCGCTTTAATTATTACAGGTACACAAGGGTGCGTAGCATTTTAGTGTTTCGCATTAATGCAGTTTCCTGTTAAGTAAAGGCACTGGCACATGACATGTACCAATACTGACCTTAGTCTGCACAGAGCATCTAATGGAGTGACTGATCTGAGGACATTATTTCTGAAGATGCAGTCTACAGCTACATAGCTAAGCCCTGACTAGACTCGAATATAATATTCTTACTATTATTATAAGAATCATACTAATTGACTACTTTTATGATTCTCTGTTAATTATATTACTGATAGGTCGCTAGACTGCTGTTTTGATGCATATGAGAATGTTAGTGAGAGAATCAGCAGCACATTCCTCTGTATTGCTGAGATCAGTTTCCTTTCAAACTAACATATTTATCAGACACCTGACTTAGCTGCAAATGAGCTGTATATGCACTTTCTGGTACAGTTGATTGCATGGAAAATCCAAAATGGCTGCAGCAGGAACGAGTATTAATCTGCTTGCATTTCCCCTGTCCTTGTTCCACCTCCTCCATCTCTTCTCCACTTTGCTCGCTATCTTTTCCCTGCTTATTTCATCACCCACATTGTGCTCTCTGGGCATAATGCTTGTTTGTTTGTTTGTCTGGGAGGTGCGGTGCCTTTAAGAGAGCAGCACGCCTGCTACTCTGGTTCTAATGTCATTACTCTGTACAAACTTGGTGTGACAGAGGCAGGAGGCGCCCACAGATTGATGACATTTTATTGTTATTGCAGCGCCACTATTAACTGTTCACCGCTACTGGTTCTGCTGCTGAGGGCTCCTACCTAGTGTGTGTGTGTGTGTGTGTGTGTGTGTGTGTGTGTGTGTGTGTGTGTGTGTGTGTGTGTGTGTGTGATTGAGAGCGAGAGAAAAAAAGAAACAGACAACAGCAAATTGAACACATTGCCAGTGTGATACAGAGAAAATGATTAATTTAAGTATAAAATTGCTATTTTGATGTTATATTTTCTGTGGTGCATTTCCATACTATCATGTTACTATCCTCTCTGCAAAGATCAAGTGTCCATTACGGTGTGCGGAGAGAAATATTTAATTTGTGTACCCAGCTGGCTTTACAAATGTGTTGTGCTTTTAAAAGCGCGGTGGTCACAATCACATCTGAAGATGTGTTTTAAATGATACACTGTGTGCTATTAAAATGCAGCTGCATAATTATGTCTAATGCACACGCTCTCGTGTGATTAACAGAGATACTGTAGATGAATCGGCTTAGCACTGCAGGTTGGTTTGGAATGTGAGACGAGAGTAATGAAAGCAGTCAATGGGTCATTTACTTTGCGTTACTGATGGCAAAATGTTTCATATCGGTTTAGTTTTTTTTTCTTTTACTGCAGCCACATATCTGGTTTCCTCAAACATCAGTCTCTCAACAGGGACCTATAATTAATAATCTATATCCAGTAATCTGAGTGTCTGCAAATCTCTGATCCACTTGTCAGTCTACATGCAGATTGTGCCATTTTGGATATCAGCAGTAAGAATGAATTAAATTCCACATTAAGGATGCAACTATAATATATAACATATATGACAGCAACATATGGTATATGTAAGTACTGTATTTTATATACAGCAAGTGAACATTTTCCATGATAAATGTGAAAGTTTAAATGGGCTGTGTGTGTGCTTGTATCTTAACTTTTTATTACTGTTCCTGCAGGAAAAAACAAAAACAACAATATCTTGATAAATAACACTCACTCTGTTATTTCTTCATTAGAACCTTAGGACCGTGTGCTGCATGACCAAGGGGTCAGTCACCATAATTTTGATTTCCTGATCTGAACCCATGTAGTGTTGATAATTCAGGATGAGAGTGGTTTAGTCAATGAGATACCTTATGTTAATCAGGCCATCTGAAGTTAATCCTAAAAGACAAGAATGAATCATTTTTCCACATTGCTCCGAATGAAATGAACGCAGGCACAGGTGTAAAAACACATGCCAAAAAGGAATTTGAATCAGTGTGTGAAGATTAGCATCTTCCAACACACAAGCATTAGTGGAATAATAAAAGAATAATAATAAATAATAGAGACAATATTGAAATGCCACTGATATGTTAACTCCAGCTCCCTAAAGAGTGCATCTGCCATGTTCCATCATTGTGCCCTTCCTCATTGATTGGCTGAGTAGCATTGTTGCCTTGGCATTTGGTTGCCAAGGCCACCCCCCTGGTTGGCACTGAGCCACTACCCTGATCTGGATTGGCACTCGCTGATGACATCATCATCGCCCATCAGTCAACCCTGCTGTTACAATGACTGTCTGCCACTACGGCAGCCATGCAGTGTGTGTGTGTGAAGATACGTGTGTGATAGATTTGTACAGTTCAAACCATAACCTACTCAATTGTAAAACTATTGCTTGTTCAACTGAAACGCACAAGTTCCCCTGATGGCCTTAAAATGTGATTTTAAATATACTAAAAAAAGAATTAGAATTAGTTAGAAGAATTAGAAATAGTTCAACCTGCTTTGAGTGTGTTCTAAAAATTACATTTAATTATGTTTCCTGATGAAGTTTTACTTTCCTTTCACATTTTCTTCATTTGACATGAAGAACCTACAGCTGCAGTTGTTGATGATGATTACTACAAAGACAACATGCAAGATTCCATGTCCTTTTAAAAGTCTAGGTGTGGGGCAGTGTTTGAATGCTAACCTGCTAAACCTCTGGTCTTTCTATTCTATTCTATTCTATTCTATTCTATTCTATTCTATTCTATTCTATTCTATTCCATTCTATTGTATTAATTGAGGAAGTCTAGACTAACAGATCTAGAGTTTGAAGGCTTACCAGTCAACAAAACAGTCCTTAGAGGTTTTCGTCACAAAACGTAATTGTGCTGTTCTGAAAAGTTCCCACAATGCCAATCATTTTATTTTGAAAATCAGAAAAACAAGGCAGTTCACTTGAATTTTAACATCGTTAGGATCCCTTCCTTAAACCTTGAGAAAATGAATAGCGGAAGGACTACTTTGACTGTTTATAGTAGTTCTTCTTTCCTCTGAGCATGTTCCTGATTGGAATCACAGTCCCCTACCCATTTTATTCTTTTTATTATTGTTATGTTTTGCAATAATGGTATTATAGATATTACAAGTACTTGGGGAAAAAGATTCAAATGCTGATTTCAGACTAACAAAATATCTGTATCCAAACATGATCTCCTGTGCTCAGCACTACACTGTACCTCTGATCTTCTGTCTGGTCTTCTGTCACACACATGACCCGCATTAAATCTCTCTATCACTGGAGATGTTTTGTCTTCACATATTTATCTGTGGTATTATTGTCACTGTGTTCCTTCATTGTTATTATTTCACATTGTTGTATATGTTTTGTTCCAAATAATCAATAATATCTGTTCTGTTCTTATCAACAGTATATTCTTCTCTGGGCTGCTGCAACATCCCAATTTCCTCAGAGGGATCATTAAAGTCCGATCTTATCTAATCGCATTTTGTTTATTTGCTGTGAAAAGGTGTGTGATGGTTTTGTTGAAGCTTGGAGCTGTGCTTTGCAACACTCTCAGAAATTAGCAGCAAGTTTCCATTCATGCTGCCATCTTTAGATAACACCATCCTATCCACTTGTCTCTGTCAGTGAGTAAATAACTGTTAGGTGTGTTGTTCTACACAGGGCTTGTGTTAATGGTGGCGAAACATTGCAAAGTTTGTGATTACTCTGTAAGTTGGATTTGTTGAGGAGAGAGACAGATCAGGTCAAAAAGAGAGAGCAGGAGAAAAAGATCTACATTATAAGGACTGGATGGGTTATGAGAAATCTATGAGGCTTATGATGAATGTCTGAAATAGTTCTGTCCATTGAAAAGCCATTTGTTTTCATTAGCTGCAGATGCTGGGGTAGGTCCATAGTGGGGGCAGCGGGTGGGTGGCTTAAACATATGCTGAGGATAGTCATTATGAGATGCACCTCTCTAAAGGAATTAGCCGAAAGCTGTGTTAGTCCTCGTACCTGCAGCCTGATGGAGCTCCAGTCCTGGACCAAGTGACATCGCCAGATAACCATCGGTTGTTTGACCAAACGCTTTAAATGATCCATGTTTACGTTTTGCTGAAAAGAAATCTCCCGAGGCGCTTCAGGATATGATTCTGTCTCTGAGAGCAGTGTGCAATGCTTATTGTGTTGCATAGGAAGCATGCGTCTTGGACACTGGCGACTGCTTTTTGAGCGTAGGGACAAACATCTGTATGAGATATAGCCTGGTGAACATGTAGAATGTGATGATGCAGAGCAGGTAGAAACACAAGGGACACGACTTGATAATCAGACCGAATCACCATATTCATTTCACTTTAATAGTCATATTTGAATTATTAAAAATCGAGAGGAGAGGATATTGTTTGGATAAATTGTGTTGATGTAACTCTTGATCCATCTGTGATAAGCATTACATAGGTCCCTCCATCAGTCCACTATATGTCAGAATCCTTACAGGGACAAATTAAGCTACATCCTGGACAGATCATAAACAGAGATTTACAACAAATAAACGTTGAACAAATGAACGTTGGTTGGGGTACAGTATTTAAATCCATAGCAGCAGTGTAGTTTTAATGACATTGTTGGTCAGTCATTGCATCACAATTTGGGTTCAGACTAGAAAATCTCATCTTTTGAATGGTCAGGACTCTTGTTCTGGACTCCTTGTGTCCATCGCCATGTTCCTTCTCAAGTCTAGTTGTCACCTAACTACTCATTTAGCATCAGCATTGCATGACTGGTCACTTTTGTAGGAACACATGTAAACAAAGTTGAGTGGGTAATGCCTTTTTTGAAAAGACTGTCTACCCAGAATCCAGAGTCGAGAGCAGGAATCTATGGAGACAAGCTGACTTGTGTCAACAGTCCAGGCAACTGAGATTAGTGTAACAGTTTACCATCTTCTAATGGAGACTTCTAGCATGATAATACTTTATGTCATGAACATGTCAATCAGTTCAGTGAACCTTGTCGACCTCTCTTGTCTCCAGTTGTGAATCTAGCAGAAAACCTTTGCAATGTTGTGGATCAGGAGATTGGCAGGATGAATCTGCAGAGACAATGTCAACATGGAGCAGATACATGAAAAAGAAAGAGCAAAGAGAGTAGTTAGTACTCAGTCTGGTGGATTGTATATGTGTAGGGATGTAACAGATAAATGACAGTGCAACAGTGATGGAGTTCCTTGTGTGTTTTGTTTCGTTGTTTCATTCACTAACATCATCTGAATTTTTGATACATGCAATGTAGACGAGCTGGTAATGTATACACTGTAGGTCTTGTCTTAAAATAAAAACAGGCTGTAGTAATGCAACCATCACTCAACACATCTACACATTTACTGTATAAATCTTATTCCCATCTTCCATAACATCTCTTATAATATAGCCAGATCTATAAGTGGGGAATATGAACAGCTCTGGATTGGCCATTCCCAGTCTGAAAGGGTTTGTTCATGTGGAGCTGAGAGCGGACAGAATCAATAAGACAGAAAAATAGGAAAATGACATGGCTCTCTCCAGATGAAAGATCTAATCTCCAATATCCATTTACAGCTCAGGGCCTGGCACTAAAGCAGCAGCTCTGCATCCCAGTTACAGCAAAAACACAGATCTCATGGACAGATCACTGACCACATTTATCTTCACACTCTTTTCTTTTTTTTCCAGCAGTGATGCTGATTCTCAGGCCATGTAGGCTACTCTATGTATGTATGTATGTATATATACAGTGAAACCTCAACTTACGAACTTAATTCGTTCCGTGATCGGGTTCGTAGGTTGAAACGTTCGTAAATCAAAGCGATTTTTTTCGATCCCTATTCCCTACTCCCTACTCCCTACATAGGCAAATGAATTTAGTGGACTATATAGTGGTTAGGGAGCAATTTTGGACACAGCCTCAGTCACCTGACACGCTCTGAGAGACTCGCCCGGTCACACGTAATGGCGGCCGCCGGGGAAATGTTTTTAATTTTTCTGTGCTCGGGTTCGGAAGTCGAATTTGGTTCGTAAGAGGAGCCAAAAAAAATCTTGAATCTCCGGTTCGTATCTCGAAAAGTTCGCAAGTNNNNATGTATAGATATAAATAAGCTCTTCAATTCTTCCTCATAATAAGGGGGATGAAATTTGAGTGTGTGGATTTGCAACTGACATAAAGTCCTGTCCTGTTACTGATGTAGCTTTCACTTATGACACTTTAATACCCTCGATATAGGGGCCCTACTATAAGGTTTATAAGGTTTTCCATTTCCATTTGCTTCCAATTATAGTTATGCTGCTCTTTTTTCTCACAGCTGATATATTAAAGTTGAATAGTGGCGTGTTGCAGGCTCACTGAGACACTTTAACAAACACTGACAAGCATGTATTAAAATCATACAACATTCGAGGCCAAGTCTTTGACTTGCTTTTGCTTTTTTTCTCTCCCACTTCTCTCCTCTCTCTCTCTTCCTTGTTCATCCTTTCCGTCTTCTGAAGGAGAAGTGCCTTTGTAGTTTCTGTCTGCTCTTATCAGTCCTGGCATGAAGCACTTGCCTCTGCCACTGTCCTCATGTTCTCTGCAAGCTCCCACTTTTGTGTTGCCTAATGAACTCTGACCAAAATTAGACATACTCTTCAACTTTTAAACTGAAGGAGCCCCTTCAATGGTTTCTTTGTGAAGTGCTGCCACTGCTGTGAAGGGTATGTGTGTGTGTGTGTGTGTGTGTAAAAGTAGTAAAGCACTGGAATGTGTGTGAGTGGTTTATAGACAGAATAAAGGCTTGAGCTCCAGGCCACGTCCTCACTAATGAATCATGTTTAACGTAACACCTTCTGTTTACGCCTGGTGTCCATGCTACAGCTCTGAAAACACTACTGGGGACATGTTTGACTGGACCTGTAGAAACGGAGATCTCTGGAATAGATGATGCAGACAACTGAGTCTTATCAGACACTGTGTCTTCAGCAGTAAATGGTCTGAATGTATACAGCACTTTTCTAATCTTGAAAGACACTCAAAGACCACTTTAACACTACACTACCATTTTACACTGGAAGAGACACTACAGTTTTGCCCTCCACACATTCACACACTTTCATGCTGTGCTTCTGTTTTTTTTTACTACCACAACCATTTACTCACTGCTGGCGAAGCGTCATGCACAGTACTGCAGAGGTGAATGCAACATGCAGAGAAATCCTTTGCGTTACTTTTGAGCTTTGCTGCTCTCTGTTAAACTCTGCTGGTTGATGTTGCAGTATCAAGTTTTCAGGTCAGGCTGTGAGATTTATCTTCAAACATTCCAATAAATAACAGATGTTTTACGGTTCATTTTGTAGATACTAATGCTGCGCAGAAGGAGAGCTCTTTGTATAACTAACTGACTATAAGTCATTCAATAACATCAACTTTGGGATGTCGTCAAGCACAATATTTACATGTAATGAATGCAGTGAGAAGATCTATTCTGCAGTGTACATTGTATTATTACATTTGTCACTGTGATGTGCTGTATAGTCTGATATGAGATGCTGACAATGATAACAGAGTCTCATCATAAAAATAAGTTGGCTAAATTGGTTTGATTAGATAAGATGCTTAGACTGATTTTTGATAAGGTAAAAGAGCAATGGAGGAATCACTGATTGAACAAACTTACGTTAAGCTATGTAGCTATGTAAAGCTTAAGAGGTAATGAGAAAACTATTTTATTGCATAAAGTACATGATAAAGCAAGATTTAATTATACTTAAGATGGCTTAGTGAAACTTCTACCTGGAGAGGGGAAATGGACTGTTGCTAGTGTGAATACTCTGACTGAAGCATTTGTGGTAAAGGATGATGACAAGGCCACTAAGTCATCCATATGCGGTCTTCTGCTGTTCCAGCAAAAACTGCAGGTCAGTTAAAGGGATAAATCTGGAGACTAGCCATCAGACAACAGGGAGATGTAGGTCTTGCTTGTAAAGCAGGTATTTGACAGATACAGACAGATCCATCTGGGATCCCTTACCAGTCAGATGGTTGTTGTTTTGGTCTGGTGCTTTGGCAACTGTATTATGTGGAAGGGTGAAATATAAGAGTCACATAGTCTCACACAAGAAGAGAACTCCCACTCTGTCTTAATGTGTAGATCACTTGGTATGACCAGGTTTCATTTGACGAGGTGGTTCCCGGTACGAGCACAACACAAGTTTAGGAGGATACATCAAGTCTTTGCTGTTTTATTAGATTTCCAGTTCTCAAGTTCAGGTCAGGAGAAAAGACAGCCATGCAAGTTAAAGGAGAACACTTGGGTCGTATTCCTTGGTCTCCTCTGATACAGTAGGAAGTAGTGTATCTAAGAGTTAGAAAGTTAGGGGGTAAAGGAGTGTGGGAGCTAGGACTTTAGATGGTGGGGGAGTTATGGGGTCTAAGGGTTAGGGAGTTAGGGGGTAAAGGGTTTGGGGGTTAGTGGTCTAAGGGTCAGGAAGCCATAGGGTCTAATAATTGGGGTGTTAATACCTGAGACACCCCTTCAGGTGTTGATTTTTTTTTAAGGGCCTCCTCCCAGTGGGACATGCTCAGTACAACTCTCGAGGGAGATGTCCAGGAGGCATCCTAACCAGGTGCCCAAATCACCTCAACTGGCTCCTCTTGATGTGGAGGAGTAGTGGCTCTACTCTGAGCCCCTTCCAGATGTCGGAGCTTCTCACCCTATCCCTAAGGCTGAGCCCAGATATCCAGCGAAGGAAGCTTATTTCTGTCGCTTGTATTCGCGATCTTGTTCTTTTGGTCATTACCCAAAGCTCATGACCAAATGTGAGAGTCGGGACGAAGACTGACCGGTAAATTGAGAGCTTCGCCCTTTGGCTCAGCTCTCTCTTCACCACAACAGACCGGTTAATTGCCCGCATCACTACAGGTGCTGGTCCGATCCGTCTGTCAATCTCCCGCTCCCTTCTCCCCTCACTCGTGAGCAAGACCCCGAGATACTTAAACTCCTCCACTTGGGACAGCGTCTCCCCTTTGACCCAGAGTAGGCAAGCCATCGTTTTCCGGTCGAGAACCATGATTTCAGACTTAGAGGTGCTGATCCTCATCCCAGCAGCTTCACACTCGGTTGTGAACCTCTCCAGTGAACGCCGTAGGTCATTGCTTGATGAAGCTAAAAGAACCACATCAACCTGCAAGAAACAGAGAAGAGATCCTCAAGTCACCGAACACAACCCCCTTTGCGGCACTTAGAAATTCTGTCCATACATGTTATGAACAGCACCCCATCCTGACTGTAAACAGTGTAAGCTTCCCTCTCCTGAGCTGCCGGATGGCTTGCCAGAACCTCTTCGGGGCCATATGAAAGTCTTCCTCCATGGTCTCACCAAACTTTTCATTCAGTTCATTTTCACTGAGTTCATAATTAATGACGTAATTGAAGTTTGGTATTGAAGTAATCCAAAACTAACTAAAAATAATCAGGTACATTACTTTTACATTGTATTTTTAACAGGAAACTGTGGATTGTACTGGATTACAGTACATTTTAAAGTAACCCTCCCATCCTTGAGCATGTTAGCACATAAGGTTCCTCTATAAATTCCTCTAGGGTAAGTAAGACAGTAAACGTAGCAAACAATATTACTGCAGAAACTACTAGGTTATATTGTAGTTGAGAAAATATTAGCCATGTGTCTAAATACCTAACAGCGTGGCTGTAAACTCTTACAGAAACACCCATATCAGTATAGTGGTTTAGCAACATACAAAAACCAACAAATTGAATTCACAAGATTTATTATGCCTTTAATAATTTCTCAAGATCTTTGTTTTAACTTTAACAACTTCTCCTTCTCTGAATTGCATTGTGGGAAACAGTTTTCATTAACAGCATTCTGGAAAGTCAACTATAGTTAGTATGAATGCTCTTTTTTTCTCTTTCCCAGTGTAAGATTGGAGTCACTCCATTGTCTATAATATTGTGATTTATTTTTCACGGTCTAATTAATTTCCATTCTTTCTTTTTCATGATGCCCATCCTCTCTCTTTTTACTGTCTGCCCTCCCTCGTAGCAGTCAGGCATCACCCTCTGTGTGGGGAATATGGAGAAGAATAAGAGGAGGAGGAGGTGGGGAGGGAGGGAGGGAGGGGGATTATAAATCAAGGTAAACGGTGGCTGTTTAACCCCTGCTATGATATCATTTCCAACAGAGCAGCGACATGCTGGCTTCCTCTGCCCTGCTCTCTGCAGAGCCCTACTGTACGTTGCACTTGCTAGTATTCATGGCACCTTTGTGTAGCTGCATATACACATGTGCACACACACACACATACACACACACACACACACACACACGGCTTCACCTGCCACTCCCTCTGGACTTGACACGCAGCTATTAACTCCTTTTCTGTTGGTGCTTCGAGCTTCTTTCCACCTGATTTTACATACCTTTATTTGCAGAACACCGCACTTCCTGCCCTTTTGTTTAGCTATGTCTCAAAAATCATAGAAATGTGCTAATTTTTGTTTGTTTGTTTGTTTTTGAACAGGAAGCCTCAGTCTTTTCCGGGTAATGTCAAATGCAAGCACTAACAATATATGTATCCAAACAACAATATGAGGCAATATTTAATATATATTATTAAACTTGTTAGTTTAATTTTGCACACTTTTTAACTACATCAGTCACCTGGCATTTCACCTCCCTTTTGCACTGTGAGACCCCCCTTACTGTCTTATATTTGTATAATTATATTATATTATTTTATTATATATACAAATAAACAGACCCTGTGACTGAAGCTGGTTTGCAGCCCTCATCCTGGGTCACGTTCAAAGCAAGGTTGAAACATTGAGACAAATAAGCTGATAAATCAAAATTAGCATTGAAAGCAGCAGAAAAGCTAACATGAATGTGTACCTGTTTAATTTACATGTCTACATGTGTTGGGATTAATCTACACACTCTGTAAATAGTCACAGCTCGACATGTGTGAAACTATTACATGCCTGCACGTTAATGTGCAGAACTCTAGTACTTGTGATTCTTTTGAAAATAACGATGATGTATGCAAATAGAGTTGGTGTGATTGAGTATTTCATATCAGGAAGTTGGTGGTCTCTTTCTGACACAGGCTGTTTATTTATTAATTTATTGGAAAGTATGTTTGAATGCAGTATAAATCCTTCTCTTTAATGCTGTCAGTACAGCCATATGCACCATATGATATTAGCATATGTATTGAACTCGGGGATGACTTTCAGCTCAGTGAGCTCTTTTTTTAACTGACCTTAAACTGAATTATGGACTCTTTCACATCTCTCTTTATACAGGCGTGTAAATGAACGGTCCTAACAGAAAAGCCTGGAATGTGTCTGGTTAGAGCACCTCCACTGGCAGTGATCGTGCGTCCAGTGTAATCCTAAGGAGTAACTGCAACAGTCCATGAAATATAGCCATGAAAAACGGCTCAAGTTGTAATAGTGGGTTTTTGCTAAGAGTCTGGCAACTCTCAACTTTCATGAGACTTGGGTTGCTGCAGGATGACGAAGGTAGTGAATGGGAAAGAACCTGCAGTGTTTATCATTTCTCTTGTTAGATAGTAGAGTTAAATAATGAACAAAAAAGGTACGCTTCCGCTTCTTGTAACAAAAGATTTGTAAAAAAAAAACAACAACACTATTTGCAAGACTTAATGTTATTAATTAATAATTGTATGTGGATTTTACATTTAGAAACTAATATCTAACTTATATTTTTCTGAAGTTGTTGATCAGAATCAGAGGTACATTTTTAATTAATTAATTTAATTTTAAAATTAATAATTATTGTTAAATTATGTCTGTCATTCTATTGCCATTGCTACTTTGAGCCAGAGAATACACACAAACCCCTCAAACTAAAGAGAAGTCTTAGCAAATACAGGGGATCCTCAAGTTACGACGGTCGCGAATTACGTTGTTTTCGTGGTTACGACACATCTCCAGTGAACTTCCTTGTTTCGGCTTAAGCGGTTTGCCCCGTAAATACGTACAGACTTCGCACGGGAACTAGTTGGTGAGCGCTCTCTCTGTCTCTCAGCGCGCCCGCCGGCTCTCCAGCACCTCCACAGCACAGCTAGGCTACTCTGCCTTGTGTTTACTTATGTGAAATGGATGGCTGGCGGGTGGGGGGTGGGGGCAGCGGCAGCCGGTGAGGAGATGCACACGGACACAGATGTGTTCGGGATCGTGGCAATATCGTAGGTTTATTCACAACACAGGGTCTACAAGGTTGATATCAGAAATCTAAAAAATTACACTTGTGATCTCAACCACTACGGTGTGACAAGAGGGACAAAAAAGGCAATTCACCATAATAAACTCTTATTTTAGCGTGGTGTTGTAGCGACATCTGGTGGCACAATGTATGCACAATGGCACAATGAATGTATGGTCCGACTTACGTCGAAATTCGGTTTCGACACATTCTCAGGAACGGATCTCCGACTTAACTCGAGGACCCCCTGTATCTAGGTTTTCCTTGTTGGATAAAGCACTGCTCGTGGACATTTTGTGACGTTTCACAGCTGCCACATACAATTACTGATACAAAACTGATCACAGCTGCTGTCCGAGGTGATCCACTGGACCCATTTCACGTTTTTTGAACTTTTAGAAACATGTGACCCAAGGTGAACAAAAACAGAATTCTTTTTTAAGACTCTCATTTAGAATCTATTCAAGTATTATTCTTATTATTTACTGAATAACAATTTTAAGTCTGTGTCTGTATGATAAGTATGTAATTGATTCTGCATAGTATGTTTCTGTCATTAAAGCAATGTTTGCAAAAAATTTAAATTCATTCAAAATCATTTGATGGCTCATTGACTTGTAATAGGAAGAATCGTTCAATTTCACTCCCACTCCGTTGTAAGCAGTTTGGATCTCCCATTAGAAGTGAAGACCTGAGTGATCGTGGCTCAAAGTACGGCAAATTCAATAATAACGCTGAACTCCATCCATCACCTCAGACACAGTATAGTAGATACAATATGTTCAGAAACTTTATATATACAGGGGGTCCTCCAGTTACGACGGAGATCCGTTCCTGAGAATGTGTCGTAACCGAATTTCTACGTTAGTCGGAACATACATTCATTGTGCCATTGTGCATACATTGTGCCACTAGATGTCGCTATAACACCACCCTACAATAAAAGTCTACTGTGGTAAATTGCCTTTTGTCCCTCTTGACCCTCTTGACACACCGTAGGAGTTGACATCACGAGTGTAATGAGCATTTCCTTTAGATTTCTGATATCAACCTTGTAGACCCTGTGTTGTGAATAAATCGTATTGACACGATCCCGAACCCATCTGTGTCCGTGTGCATCTCCTTACCGGCTGCCGCTGCACCCCCCGCCAGCCGTCCATTTCACATAAGTAAACACAAGGCAGAGTAGCCTAGCTGTACTGTGGAGGTGTTGGAGAGCCGGCAGGCACGCTGAGAGACAGAGAGAGCGCTCACCAACTAGTTCCCGTGTGAAGTCTGTACATATTTACGGGGCAAACCGCTTAAGCCGAAACAAGGAAGTTCACGGGAGATGTGTCGTAACCACGAAAACAACGTAACTCGTGACCATCGTAACTCAAGGACCCCCTGTATATACTGTCCATTGATCATTAAATGGAGTTGGGCATGTTTGTTACCGTCACAGGACTCAAGGAAGCCAGAAAGAATGACGACTGTACTCTGTCGGCCATATGTCTGTTCAGTCAGTGGGACATGACGTTGGAGTTAAGGACAAGGCGTGATAGTTTTTATTTTCTGTTTATAAAAACTGCTTTACTGTTTGTCCTTCGAAGAATAAAGTACCACCTGTGGCTGCAGAAGCTGCTGTTGCTCAGCATATACAGTATATATGAGTGCATATGTATAATGTTACTCTAAGGGAGCATCAGATTTGTTGCAGCCTTTGACTCAGCAGGACTGCATAAAAAAATAACGCTTGCAGGAGGGGAACCCTTTATTAACACTGTTGAAATATACGACAATGTGCTATAGTAACAACATTAGCACTGTAGCTACAGTATGTTTATTTAAAAAAGCATAAAGCGTGGTGTTTGCATGTGCATAATACTTCTACTTGCTTTCACTTGTTAACAGGCCACAAAGACACCAAGTCAAACACTGGCATCGCCATCCTGAGCCTGACCTAACCACCGCTAACTGTCCACATGACATCACACAGCCGAGCCTGCCAATCATGACAGCTAGGAGCAGTGAGTGATGCATGGCAGTGGTAAAGTGTGATGTGTGACTGTCATGACAGACTGATGTCAGCCATCCCCTTTAACCTTTAATCTGGTGAACGAACAGATTGTTTAGCGTTTTTTTCTGCAGGAAGAGGTGTCCACCAATCCGCTTCTCCACAAAGAGAAGGAAGGGGGGTGATGAGGAGGCCCACTGAGACTTGATTGGCGTGTGTGTGTGTGTGTTTGCGTGTGTGTATGTGTGTTTCCTAGTAGAAGACAGATGAGTACTTGAGATGGTATGTGCTATGCCCTCAGGTCAATGACATTTAAAACACTGGAGAGTGAACAGAGTCTGTGTGTGTGTGTGTTTGTTTGTGTGTGGGTGTGTGTGTATTCCCACAGATCTATTTAGGCTGGAGGCCTACCCTGCCACTATTCTGTTACAGCATGATAAGGTTGTGTATGATAATTAGAATCAGGTTACTGTAACAATAATGGACAACCCAACTACACATATGTGTGTAATCTGGCCACATGTATACTGTTCCAAGCATAAAAGCCACTACTGAGACTGATCTATTTGATATGCTTAGGACAAAATGTAGGTGTGTACTGAAGCACCAAGACTAAATTCCAAATGTCTGTTTTTAACAGAGCTCCAGAGCCACTTTTGGTTTCTGTACCTTGACACACACAGGAACATGCATTGTCCTCCAGCTATATACAGTATTTATTCAGCCTTGTAATGCTGGTCATACCAAGTGAGGAGTTTATGTTGACCGCTTTTGTGCATCTCTTTTGAGTGGAGATTTAAAAAAGTCTCTTATGTAAGTGAACTCTATTAATGCCCTACCTTCAAGCTCTAAAGAGGACCCCCCCCATCCCCCTCCTAAAGTAACCCGATGATCTGTCTGAATTGCCTTCTGGTTAATATTGTAGTATTATTTTACAGCCTGGATCACAGACAACATGGCAGATGGTCATAAGACCAAATAACAGATGGTCACAAGACTATTTCCATTTCAGTTAAATATGTAGTCACTGTGTTACACTTGACTGTGTTTAGGTAACTGATCGTGCAGGGCTTCAGGTTTGATAGAGAAACATGTTGGTATGGGATAAGGGATGTGCAGGGGAAGTGTTTTTTTTTGTGTGAAGTGTACGGCAGGTACCCAGATTCACAATGTTTGGGGGGTGAGGGGGTGGGGGGCATATGCAGGCTCTAAATAACAACTTATGTAGCCGCATGCTGCCAAATGAAGAGAGTGCTCAGCAGGAAAGGATGATGTACTCCTACTCAACAGGCAACATTTGCTTTTGTTTTGCTTGTAAGTTATTTGGCAACTATAGGAAATGCTTAGTTGATGGATCCTGCAAAGAGAAGCATAGCGAAAGAACCGATGAGCATGAAAGGTCCCAACAGTGTATTATTAATGTAAAGTCATTCATTCAAGTTAAGATCAGTCTATAGGTGTATGGAGCAAGGTCCTAAAACATGTGATGAATTTTGTGATGAATATTTTTTGTGATGAATATTTTTTAGGTCTTATCTTTTAGGGTTGAGAAGAAGCTACTTGAAATACTTAAATTGCCTGCTGAATAAGAGCCATTTCTGACTGAACGTCTTAAGGTGCAAGTGCAATTTTCAGACTGTACTTTACTCCATGCATATTTTGAAGCCAAACATTTGACACTGATTTCAGATTCCAGAAATCAATCAGACAATTAAAACAATGCCAGATGTGTCCAGCTGAAGGGAGTTCAAGCATCGCAATAATAATATGATAAGAGCCAATATTCTTAATATTAAATATTAGTCTGTATGGTGGTAGACTGTTGTCATTTATTTGTGGAGACGATTTTACTCTTGTTCTCTTGTTGATTTACAACTGAAAATGAGCTAGCTATTAGTGAAAGAAGAATCTGTATTTGGCATGACTGCTGGAGGGGACAATGTTATAAAATAAATTTGCCAGGTTTTCTAAAATTGACTCACTCTACCTCAGGCCATGAACTTCTCGCACATATGTCAGGAAGACGTACTTAACATCCCACTCTCAGCACACTCCACTCCCCATCCCAGCACTGCATAGAAGTTTTTACAAACGCTCCATACACTTTGGAAACACTACTCTGAGTCGCTTCCCAGAAACAGATGGAATTACTGCGTGGAATCATTAACTCTAGTCATACGCGCGGGTCTTTTTTTCTGTTAGAAATCCACTGTTTATATGAGGTTGTATTTAATAGGATCTGGGCTTCGTGTGCACAGATGCATTTCATCACAAAAGCTGTGTCAAAATGATGAAGACATGTGTTTGTCTTCCTCAATTGTTGTCCTATCTATTTATTTATTTTTTGGGAGAAATGTGCACAACTTTGCATTTGCATTTTCATCAAGCAGAGAGTATGTCCAGAAAGGATAGAGTAGGTGATCTGATGAACTTTCTCTTTTGACCATTTCATTAATCTGCCTCTCCACAACAAATTGACATGTCATTTGATACTGTTTAAGGTTACTGTTACTCTGTTTAAGGTTTTAAATGGATCAAAATAGAGAAAATTAGACATGTAAACCTACCTTGTGAGACCTCTGGAAAACCTATTCAGTGATTAATAATCAATACTCAAATACTGTTGCCACAGATGAAACAGAGCATAGGTCTCAAATGTAAACCTACTGGACAATGACTTCTTGTATACAGTTCTTTCCTGATTTCAGTTTACCAGTGCTGCACTGCATAAAGAGTGGTGCTGACCTTTGTAGCATACACAGTCACAGTACACTGGATCCAATAATTATCATGTGTTTCTGACAGATGAGAAAACTTTTCCAGGGATTTGCCCAAACATTTGCAACATTTCAAACATTTTGGAAGTCAGTGCACCATGGCACCCTGACGTTTGTATTGATAATGTTAGCATAACTAAAATGTTAACAACAACTAAAAAGATAATCCTTCTAAACTGGAAAGGCGGAAATAATCTTTTCAAACCTCACAGCACCTTTTATCCCCTGAACAAAAAGACAAAAAGCCGTTTCAAACAATAGAAGACATTTGTTTCGCACATGCTGGAGCCCATAAATCACTTTAACTTGTCTACCAATGTCACTCAAACCGATAAGACATACAGACACATACAGACACAGACACATCCTCACCAAGATAAAACAGCCATTCATTCCTCTCTTACTGTTGCATATTTAGTTTGTTTAGTAATAAGACATGATTGAGTGAATGTGTAAATGACCCTGCTCAAGCCTGTGATTGCAAAGTGGTCCTAAGTTTACTGTAACAGTGAGTCTTGTGCCTCAAAATCATCACAGTTGTGACATATTGTTACTGTTCCATTAGTGTGTAAAGTTTACTATTAATTAATATAAAAATAATAATTAATAATTATTTTGACCCTAGTTTGAATATTTACATTTGCCAAGAACTTTGGAATGCCAATATGACATTGAAACACCTTGGTATTGTATGTACTGGGTTTTCCTGCTAAAGGTATGGTATAGATGAGGAAGGATAGTATTTGTGTATGCAGGTATACAGTATCATTCTGAACAAAAATAGTGTATGAATTAAGTGGATCTCCTCCAAGATGTTTCTCAACTTTTCTATAGAACCTCCAGTTCCAGCAATTCTTAGGGTTGTCTTTCACTTTAAATCTTTGTCACTGTGTCTCTCTGCCATAGGATAGGACTGTTAACACCACTGCCAGGGGCATGAAATACACACAGACATGCACACATGCACACACGCACGCACACAAACATACAGTATGGACAACAGAGACAGGCCGCTGCCACACACATTCCCTGGCCGGGCTTGATGAATGGGCCTAGTTTAAATTATTTTGTGCAGATCTCATTTAGGCCCTTGAAGAAGAGATCCAGCCTGTTTATTCATTTCACATTTGCACCCAGGCTTCAATATCTCTGTCTATGCCTGCAAAGAATTTACCCTCCTCCCATCCAAGAGGAAAAAAAAGACTGGAAAAGAAAAGACAGAAAGAGACGGAGAGGCAGGGAGGGAGAGAGAAAAAAGCAATTTACACAATGTACATAAAATGATGCGCTCAGAGTTTGATAACCTGCATAAATTATAGAGTATAATTAAATATTATACCCAGTGAATCACCAAGGAGAGAGGATGGCGGGAGAAGAGACAAGAGGATAAAAGCAGGGAGTGGGGAGAGGAGAGGGGAAGAGAGAGGAAAAACAAAAGATGAGGAAGAGGAGCGAGTATTGGTGTTTGAGTTGGATCTCATAATTGTTTTTATTGATTATTTCTTGAAATGGTGAAATGGTCTGAGAATAGATATGAACAGGGAGTCAGGTGAGGGAAGGGCAAAAACCAGGTGATGGAATTTCTGTATTTTTTCTATTAAAAAGAAATAAAAAAAAAAGAAAATCAAGGCAGCCTTTTGGCATTGTTAGATTGCCTCAGCGGTGGCCCATATAAATTAAATGGAATATTAAAAATTTAAATTGTTCAGCAAAGGGTAGCTGTGGAAGCCATCTCTGGTGAGTGCACAATTGACCCAAAATATACAGTATTCAGATTAGCTTAGTTAAACAGTGTCTACACACGGGGAGTGTTGGTAAATTTATGTGTGTAAAAGGAAAATCGAGACATTCGTTAACTCTACTGTTCTTCTTTGATGCAAGAGTGTGAATGGAGATACAAGAAAGTGACAAGCAAGAAGGAAAACAGGAAGAGGAAATAGATGCAAGTAAGATATTTATTTTGTATTTTTATATAGTGCACTCGATTCACATCACTATGCATAACATATGAAAATATACTATATGTTCTAGAATAAATAATCTGATGACTTGAAATCAAAACCACTCGTTTAATAAAGAAACATAAAATAAGTAACATGGCCAAAACTCTCCAGCCATGCTGGCAGTTTGGGAGGAACAGATCTTGAGGATCTTGAGGATCTTGAGGATCTTGAGAGACATTTGAGACATTTCACTCTGTAAACAGAAGTTCAGATGTCAATCTCATGGTGGGCCTAGAGAAAATCAAGGGTCACAATGTCTTTTGGGGAAAAAAAAGACCCCTTTGCTAGAAAGATAATAGATAATAAATAAGACCAACTCTGCAGGAGAGGCATCCAGGTCCTCCTTAGGAACCCAACGTAGTCCCAACATCACCCAAGGCAACCGATCCACCCAGTTACCCAGCAGACCAGAGCTCTGAAACAAATTGGAGACCTCTGTCAGAGGTGATGTCCGACGGGGTACCGAAATACGCAATTGTCGTTGAGGACAGAGGAACCGCCTCTGGCCAGCTGGTTACATGATCCACCATGGTCCACAGGTGTGCAAGGGCCACAAGGGAAAGCAAGGGGCCCACCAGGCCCACATGCACATGAGTGAAACACCTGGCTGGGAACTAAAATGGTTCGAGGGGCGTCTTGGTGTGCTGGTGAACCTTGGCGTGCTGACACACCACACATGCAGCCGGCCAACCCTTGACCTCTTTGCGAAGGCCAGACCAGACAATGGGAAACATGGGAAACACTGAATCCACTGTTGTTGTTGTTGTTGCTGCTGCTTCTTTTTGTCCGTGTTGTTGCTTTGAGCAGCGACGTAATGTCATTACGTAACTGACGCATACAGTGACATAATGACGTGGCTCCCCTTAGCACCCGGCCTATGAAAAACCAAACTGGTTCTCAGCTGGCTCGCATATTGAAATAGTTGTGAATCAGCACCAGATGTGGCCCCGAACCAGCACTGGAACTGCTTTGGTGGAAAAGGGGTAACACTGGTCTGGCCTTCACAGCCTCAAGGCCTCATAAAGCAGCCGCAGGAGGTGGGCAGTGCAAGGTGTGAAACGTAAAAATTCACCATGCCCAGAAACTCTTGCAGAGCATTAACAGAGCCTGGACGGGAAAATTCGGCCTGTGACGAAATGCGGTGGCCCAAAAAAATCAATCACTGGCAGCCTGAAATGGCAGGTTCTCAGGCCGTGTTTGTCAAGGTGCTGAAAAACTAGCTTAAGGTGCGACAAGTGCTCCTCGGCCGATGGGGGGCCACCAAGGTGTCATCAAGGTAGACGGACACAAATGCAAGATCACGCAAAACCGAGTCCATCAACCTCTGAAATGTTTCTGCTGCCCCTTCAAGGCCAAAAGGCAAGCGCAAGAACTTAAAAAGCCTGAACGGGGTAATCATTGCGGTCTTAGGCACATCCTCTGTGTGCACGGGAACCTGGTGATAACCACGCACCAGGTACACTTTGAAAAAATTGCCGTACCTGCAAGGCAAACAGAAAAATCTTAAATATGAGGGATGGGAAAAAAGTCATGCTCAGTGATGTTGTTCAAGCTATGAAAATCTATGAAACTACGGAAATGACCCATCCACTTTGGGCACCATGTGGACTGATGGAGCCCATGGGCTGTTTGAACATCTCACAATACCTAAACGCACCATGCTAGCAAACTTCTCCTTGGCTATAGCTAAGTTGGCGTCCAGGTGCCGTGCATGTGTGAAAACCAGTGGACCTACCGTGGGAATGAAGTGTTCCACACAGTGCCTAGTAACCGCAGTAGAGAAGGCAGAGTAATTAGCGTCAAAAAATCCATTAGCAAACCCTGAAAAATGCTGCCCGATGCAAAGAAGTTAGCATGTGTTAGCGGCCCAGGTCCCCCTGTTTGACATGTAGAGGTGGCAAAAGAAACAGCATCAATCAAAGGGCAGTTAGTGACCTATTGTCCGTCTCAAACAGCAGATTCTCTCATTCACCAGCGCCCACAGCACAAAACACCACAGCTAGTTGGTAATGACCTTTATTAGCAGAACAGGAAAACCGGAGGGCAGCCATTGGAACAGGAAGACACAAACCAGTGGCTGACTGGCAGAGTGGAGCAGTGGATGGGGTGAATGGAAAAATACCAGAGCAGCAGGAGAGCAGAGAACAAGTGCTGCTGACTGACAAGCTGACTGCAGAATTCCCTCCAGAAAATGGATGTGCACTGTGGTCCTTGATCTGAGACCACCATCGATGAGGAGGCCACGGAGCCGGAAGACATGCCGGAAGACATGAAAGAGATGTCTTCTTGGCCGAGGAAAGTTTGGGCAGAGGCACAAAGTGGGCCGTCTTATTGAAGCAGTCAACAATAGTGAGGATGGTAGTGTTGCCATCAGATAGGGGAAGGCCTGTGATGAAGTCCAAAGAGATGTGGGACCAAGGGTGATGTGGCACTGGAAGGGGCTACAGGAAACCAGCAGGAGCTTGATGTGATGGCTTGTGCTGATTGCAGACCGAGCAGGCATTGACAAACTTCCATGTGTCTTCTTCAAGTGTGGACCACCAGAACTTCTGGAGGAGGACATCACAGGTTCTTTGGAAACCTGAGTGGCAGGTGAGCTAGGAGGCATGGGCCCACTGGAGGACCTCAGACCTCATAGCATGAGGGACAAGCAGGCAGCCAGAAGGACAAGCACTTGTCCCAGACTGACTTTCGGTGGCAAATCTCACACTCCCTTCAATTTCCCAGGTCAAGGTGGCGACCACACAAGGGGCAGGGAGAATGAAGTCGGGCCAGGCAGCAGAATCCCCTTCCCCCTGGAACTGGAGAGATAGGGCATCAGGTTTGACATTGCGGGACCCAGGACGGTAGGAGAGGGAGAAGTTGAAGCAGGAGAAAAACAATGACCATCGTGCCTGATGTCGGTTCAGTCTTGGCAGTGCAGATATATTCAAGGGTCTTGTGGTTGGTCCAAACCATAAAAAGATGTGTAGTCCCTTTGAGCCAATGCTGCCACTCCTCAAATGCCAACTTGACAGCCACCAGCTCCATGTTGCCGATGTCATAATTTCTCTCTGCGGGTGACAGTCACCGAGAAAAAAAAAGCACAGTGGTGGAGTTTCTGGTCAGTGGCTGCACTTTTGACAGGACGGCTCCCAATCTCACGTCAGAGGCATCCACCTCCACAACAAACTGACAAGTGGGATCTGGAACTTGGAGGATGGGGGCAGGATGAGGCTTGAGAAGCCTCATCCTCACCCTGAGTTCATCTGAGTGGCACCTTGGTGGAGGTGAAAGCCATGAGAGGGGCAGCGATGGAGCTGTAGTTGCGGATGAAGTGGCGGTAGAAGTTGCTGAACCCCAGGAACCTTTGCAGCTGCTTCTGGGAGTCTGCAGGAAGTGACTGCTGATACCTTGGATGGGTCCATCAGCATGCTTCCCTGTGCGACAACGTACCCGAGGAAGGAAATAGGACTTAGAGAAGATGAGAAGATGAACACACAACGTTTCAGCATGTCCCTTAACAAGTCATTAACCAAGGCCTGGAAAACGGCAGGGGCATTAGTGAGACCAAAAGGCATCACCGAATATTCATAATGTCCTGTGGGGGTGTTGAAGGCAATTTTCCACTCATCGGCCTCCCGGATCGGAACCAGGTGGTAGGCATTGGGGAGATTGAGCTTGGTGAAAATGGTCGCCCCTTGAAGCAGCTCGAAAGCAGAGGCGATGAGGGGAAGGGGGTAGCAGTTCTTTATAGTGATGTCATTGAGGCCCTGATAGTCAATGCAGGCCTCAGAGTCTTCCCACAAAAAAGAATCCTGCCCCTGCGGGAGAGGAAGATGGGTGGATAATGCCAGCGGCCAAAGATTCACCGATGTAGGTCTCCATGGCCTCTCTCTCAGGGGCAGACAAAGAGTACAGGCGTCCCTTGGGAGTTGACGTGCTGGGCTGCGTCATATGAGCGATGAGGGAGCAGAGACATGGCCTTGGCCTTGCTGAACACTTGTCCGAAGTCATGATATTCAGGAGGAACCCCCGACAAATCCCTAAATACCCCGGGATCAAAGGAATGTGTGGTGACTGCAGGATGTGGAACTGGATGGTCTTGTGGTGGTTGCCTGACAGGAGCATGTGGACAGGAGACGTCTGATGGGTGATGGTCCCCAGAAGTTGGCCATCCAGGGCGTTGGCTGGAACTGGGTGAGGAAGTGGAACCTTGCCCAACCCTTGGTGACAGGCAAGTGATTCGTCAATGATGCTGGCATCAGCCCCAGAGTCAGTGAAGGTAGCGAGGGCATGAGGGGCATCAGGGAGGAGAAGCTTGACATGAAACAGAGGTCGAGGGTTGGAAGAAGATTGCATGGAGACATGGCTCATCAGAACTCCCCCTTCTACTGGTGAGCCTTGGCTTTTACTGGACAGCGGGGGACAAAATGGCCGGCCTGTCCATAATACAGACAGAGGTTTTCCTGTCTGCTATGCTCCCGCTCTTCTGGGGTGAGGTTGGTACAGCCCAGTTGCATAAGTTCAGGACCCCCTGACTGTGACCCTGCAGAGGGAGTGGGACTGGATGCAGAGGAGATTCCCCGTGAGCAGCCAGGAAGTTGGCGACTTGACACCACCTGCCTCCTCTCCCGTCTCCAAGCCTGGGTGCACAGATCCACTCTGGTAGCCAGCTCAATCAACCCGTTCAACGTGGATGGGAGATCATACGACACCAGTTCATCCTTGATGTAGTCAGCCAAGCCTTGGAGAAAGGTGTCACAAAGGGCAGGGGAATTTCATTCACTCTGATGAGCCTTGGTGCAAAAATCTATGGAGAAGTCTGCCACCGTCTGGTTCCCCTGATGCATGTCCATCAAGCCCCAGGCTGCATCGATACCAAAAGCCCCCTTGCCGAAAACCTTGTGGAGCTCCTCGGCGAATGCCTGGAAGGAGGCACAGACGGACGTCTGTTTCTCTCACTCCTCTGTTCCCCAAAGGCGAGCAAGTCCATCGTTAGACCAGGTACCCGTTTCTCACCAATGATTGTTCCTGCTGCCCCTAGGAAACCATCACACTGCTGTGGCCAGGAGAGCAAGCTACACCGCCAGCAGAGTGAGATAACAGACCGCCGGACACGCAGCCACGGACGCTGTGGACACTCAGAGCGGATTTACTATGCCATGTTCGAACACCAACAGAGCGGAGCAACATGAAGTAAGAGGCTTATGTATAGAATAGTGTTGTGTAGTGTAGTATCATTTACTTGTGATGTATTACTGTCGAGTTGCATTGTGTTTATTTTGACTTGCTCTGTCTTATGGTTGCATTATTTTTTTAGATCGTTCACTGAGTTTAATAAGCTCAGGTATCACCAAAGGGCCAATATCAGATCAGACAGGCTCCAGTTTGCTGGCTCTGTTATTGTGTGGTGATGGATATTGTCATGTTATTTCTTGTTTTATTTTGTAGGCTAACCTCTGGTGTCGTTTCAGTTGCCTGTGTTTTCAAGCCTCTCATCAACCATACCTATGCCACTTATTCACCTGCCCCTGATTATCCTCTTTACCGTCTCTTTGTATATATACCCACCAGCTCCTCATGTCTTTGTCAGATTGTCTTTGGTCTCTGTGATCTTAGTTTCTAGCCTTTGCTGTGTTTGTCTGCTTGGACTTTTTGTACTTGGCCTATTTAGTGGATTGAAGGATTTTTGCCTTTTCCCTGTCTGATGTGTTTGCCCTTTTGGACTCTAAGTAAATACTGTGATTTTTGTTTGGACCTCACACTATTTCTTTGCACCTGAGTCTGAGCTTTACCAAAGGTGAACCAGTACAATCTTGATATTGTTCTGTTTGTTGCTTTCTGTTTGTCTTTCAGAGCAGGTGTGTGGCAGGAGGTGTGGCTGGCCTCTCAATTAGCAGCAGACAAGGCACACCTGTTCTGAATCAGCTCATCTCCTGCTCTATATAAGCCTGGTCTTTTCTTTACCTGGTTGCCAGATGATTCCATGTGTTGGGTAGTTCACCTCTACCACCTCTTGTTTTCTCCTTGTGGTTTTTGGATTTGAGTTTTTGTCTTTTGAAAGAACCTTCTGCCTCGCTGCTGCATCACGGTTTGTTTTTCTTTGTTCCTGCCTTTCCTTACCCTCCTGTGTTTTTGTCTCCACTGAAGATCCCCTAGGCCAGCCAACTCTTTGCCTCTCTGCTCTGTAGCTTGTGTTTTTGCTTTTCTGGATATTAAAATATTGCTTCACATCAACCTGCCTGACTCAGTCTCTGCATTGGGGAGGTGGTGGTGAAGGGGCTAAGGAATCAGGCTTGGGACCAAGAGGCTTTGGCTTTGGCTTGGCTGAAGATTTGGGTGAGGCACCACCATTCCATACCCGAACTACCATCAAGCTTGAGCACGTGAGGTTGCTGGCTCCTGGATTGGCTAAGATCGGGAGAGGTGTCGTCATCTGCCCGATGCCGCCCACCACCTTGGGCCCTTGAACAAGGCCCTTAACCCCCCAGATTCGCTCCCCGGGCACTCCTCGTGGTGTAGCCTACTGCTCCGCAAGTGTGCATGATGTGTTAAACATGTTCTGTACTAACAAAATAATGTTTGGAATGCATTAAATTAATTTCCCCATCTGTGGGACAATAAAGGTGTGTTTCTTCTTCTACCTACAAACCATTTCATGACGCAATCTGGCCATGTCAAATTCTTCTATTCTCATAACTCTCACAAAGACACAGGTTTTGTTCCCTGACAGCCAGAAAGCGTAAAAAAAGACCATGCACAAGTACACACAGACTACAGAATCAAAGAGAAAATGGGACGCCAAGCGCAGGTACATTCACGGCAACAGCTTGAACTGCGATGAGGTCTGGCCAGCTGCAAGAACAACATCCACCAACCCATTTTATCTGAATGTGCCAAGAACACAACTCAACAATGAAGCAAACCAAGCAAAACACCAAGTTAGTTGTCTTTTACATCATGAAAAGTGTAAACAAATTTTCAGATCATTATGAAAATTTAGAGGCTGACAAATTCAACTATGGTCAAAACAGTTTAGATTAATGAGAGGGAACACTGTACATCTGTGCAGACATTTCAGAGAAAATATGGTCATGACAATTTGCTACAGCAAAGGATTTTAAGGAATCACTGGTCATCTGTGTTATGAATGGACCCTTTTCAAATTATGTAGTACAGTGTCAATGAAAAAATTAAAGGATATAGCTGTGTCCTAGTCTTACATGGAGGTACTGTACATTTGAAGGATATTTGTAGTTGTTACAGTTTCACAACTAGATTGTCCCACTTTCACACTTGCCATCGTGGGCCACCCTTAAATGGAACTACACTATCGGTGAAACTAACTATGGTTATATTGGTATATATGGCAGTTCTTTCATAATCACTGTGACTTAAAGGAAAGTCAGGGTCTAATAAGGTCATGAACACACACTTGTGCTCCTTAATTTGGACAAAGCTTATGTCTGAGGTCAAGATGGGCCTAAATTCCTTGTTAATATTGTGCAGGTCTGATCTGCTACTGGAAGGTTTTTTTTTTAACTTTTCCCGCCATCACTGCAATGTTTAAGTCTGCTATCAATAAAATTCAATTGTTAGCTTAGGCATACTGTGTTTGTTGATACCTTGGATGATGATGTCATCAGATCACACTTTTTAAACCACTTAATTTCAAAAAGGTCACACATTTCCACACCATTTTACCCAAAACTCTTAGACACACCAATGCCACAGTTCCAAGTGTACTAGTCCTTACTGTCTCCTTTTAAATCTGCGCTACGTGAGTGATAGTTGAATAAAAACAGAGGGATGACAGCACAAGACCATTATGCGAGAAGAAAACTATATGTCTTTAGCTTTTGATAACTTTTAATAACCACTCCATCTTTGTCTCTCCCCCTTTCTCACCCATTGTTTATTCAAATTTTACAGACGGGGTACTTTTTCCAGTTCAGCACCTTCACCAGTTTTGTGAGAGAACGGCATTATGCCTGTGTTATTATGCAATTCATCACCAATAATAGATTTGTTTACGGGGGCCCCCATCTCTCGCCTGCTCTCAGCACTGCATTTTCAAAATAATAATAATAATACATAGTGTATAATGATGGTAATGGTACGGAGGCTTTGATAATAGATGTGCTGGGAGGGATAAGGGAGCCTTGATCAGCCTGGGTCTCAGCTCAATTGTCTTCAAAGCACTGTTTAATGTAGAATAGGCATCCTGGGAGATTGTCTTGAAACCAAGAAAAAAGGTGGGTGTACGGATAAGAGAAATGAACGCACCGAAGGGAGCAGGCACGCACATGCACAGCGCACGCACAAGCATACACACAGGAAGACAGACACTACGTACTCAAATAAGCTCTCGCTCAACCACCCACTGGTGTGTCTCTCCTCAGAGGGCTCTCTGGTGTAAATGTGTTAAAACTCTCCCTTGGTCTTTGGCTTCTGCTGAATAAATCTGTGTTTTAGTCTTCACTTTAGCACTTTAAACTCCAGCTTTTTTTTCTCTCTCTGCCTCCTCTGGGGCTTTAACTGAGATCTCAAGCTGCCAACAGATATAGCAGCACGAGTGTTGTGAGTGCGCTTTGGTAAGTGTAGGTGAGAATGTTTTATTACTTTCCCCAGGAAAAGTACATTTCAACCACTTACGTCTCTGTTTTTTTAAGCAATCATTTTACAGTTGGAAATATGATTTTCTTTTTTAGCTTTCATTATCACCTGCTCTAATTTTTAGATGGATGATTCATAAAAAAGACTGTGTCTCACCCCAAGTCTCTATTTTAAGCAAGCATTATTAGCAAGAGGCACAAATTAAAACTAGGTGGGGAAGGTTGTATGTCAGTTACTTGCTTTAATGAAATTTTTACTTAATAATTAATAATAGTTAAGCTTATGGTTCATTATCACAAATATTTCGTTTTGTGTCAATGACTTTGAAGAGCTATCCACTTTGCTTATCTACAAGGCTATTAGTTGACCCAAGGTGTGAATGTGAGTGTGTTAGGTTGTTTGTACCTGTATGTTGTCCCTGTGATAGGCTAGTGACCTGTCCAGGGTGTATCCATCACCCAGTCTGCTGTGATCTGCCCCTTACAACCCTCAAAGAATAAGCAGCAGAAAGAATGGACTCTGAATAAGGGTGAAGAGAAGGAACAGATTGTCAAAAGACACTAGTGTCGTCTGAAGTGACCATTGGTCCAGAGGTCAGAATATTACATGATCTCTGTAGTTTTCTTCTGTTCTTATATAACCAAATAGCAAATGAGATACTTGTTCGCTATTGCAAATGTTTTAAAGATTTATTTCCAACTTAACAGAAAACGAACATTTAAATTCCCATATTCCCTGACATATAAGTCACAATTTATGATAGACAGTGTTAATATGAAAGCAACACCTATATAAATAACAATCACTCAATGAGGGTTAGTGTAAAAAAGTATTATAGTTAAACTAAATGTATTGAAATGTACCATTGGACAATTAAATACATTACATGATTAAATACATATACTCCTTGGATGTTCCTGACAAAAACTGGTTTTAATTAGACTACCTATGGCAAGATTATTATACACAATGCATTCAGTCAATTTATTTTTTTCAGTTAAACTAGATAGTGTGATGAAGAAGAAAGTGAACAACATTGTTCCATAACTTCCCTTTTGCTTCCCGGGCTTGTTCTCCAATTTCCCCCATAGTTATATTATCTGACCCCGTTGACCTGTAGACCTGTATCTATTCATCTGAACCTTTTAGTTATTTTATTATCCGACCAGTATCCTGACTCACGAACTGAAATTCCACAGTAAATTGTTGGCCGCATAGTGTTACTGAAAAAACTGAGGCATACACAGGATGGATTGTGGAACAGAGCAATGGAGGACAGGTGTGACCCATTATGACATGTCATAAGAAATATCACACACACACACACACACACACACACACACACACACGCACACACACACACACACACACACACACACACTCCATACGTTGCCAGGTGTGGCTGTCACCCTACCCTGCCCCGTGCACCACTATAATCAATTTAACAGAATAGGTTCATCATCAAATATCTAAATGATGATTGCTTACTTTGCCTAATCTCCTAATGCCAGTGACCTCTAAATGTGTCAGGGTAATTGTGTTTTCCTCCTTGTTGCTACACTCATGTATGTGTGTGCTTCAAACTGCCTGGATGGGTGTGGATTGCCTGTTTTATTTTGGTAAAACACTGGGGAATGCTGAAGCACTGCAGAATGCCTCTTGTAATCAGATTTCTTTATGTGAGTTAGTGTGTGTGTGCTCTTTTTTCTGCTGTTTGTGATTGCTGTTGAATGCAAAGTGACTGTCAGTGATCCTCATGAATGCCAAAGTAGCTCATTGACTGTGAACTGGGTCTTGTTAGTAGTTGGGTGAGCAGGAATAGAAATATAAGCACTTAGACTATTTATTCATGCTGACTGCTTTCCCCTAGCTTTCCGAAGGTAAAGAGGAGCGTTTTGTGTGTGTGTGTGTGCGTCATGTGTGTGTGTGTGTGTCATGTGTGTGTGTGTATGTGTGTGTGTGTGCGCCTGCCTGTCTCTTTGCATGTGTATCAGAGAGGAAGAAAAGGGAAAGACAGCAAATGACTAAGATGACAATGTGACAGTAATGGCGGTCTGATTTTTTTCCTATTTAATCAATTGTCCCTTGCCTTGGGAAATAGATATTTGCATGTTAAAACAATGACTTCAGTAATATCCTCACTGAACTTTAATAATTTTTCAGCCTCATTATATTTTATAGTTTTGTTTGATAATGAAATTATAACAGTGAGCACCAGCGATAGTAACAGATATAATGTTAGACAAAAAAAACTGTAGGCTATAATTTAGTTTAGTCATTGTAGTCATTTTACAGCTGCACAGAAGTTGACTTCAGGTTTGTTCAAATCTGGTGCAATTTCTATGACATCCTCAAATTGGTCACATGGTCTATGTGCCTGTACACCAAGCGCATTATTAACACATTAGATGTAAACACATCTAATTTGTGTTCAAAGAAAAAGAAAATGGGTAACAAAATGTGTTCTAACTGTTCTCTCAAACAAAAGCTGGATGCTTCAGGTAACTGCTCTATGGACGTATGCCTCATACTCTTTCAACATTTGCTTATTTATGGAGCTATATGAAGCAAAACCTGGTCCTTGAACACTGATGGGATTTTACTTGACCCTTTTCCACCTATGGGTGTAAAATTCACAGTTAAGAAATGTAAGTTACTTAACTCAGAAGCCTTTAACCCTGCCTCACTGGTGTTTGGTGTGGATCCTCGAGTCATAACAAACACTTGCATGCATTTCCTTCTTTGTAATTCAACATTAAAATATTAAAGGATTGAACACTGCTGTTTACATCCAACTGCTGGTTACCCAGCTGCGTTTTTGATGTTTAATTACATTTCTGTCAGTATCCCTTTAAATCCTACACAGTTGACCTTAAACCACCATTATGTATTGGTCATACAAGATCAGGGGCAGAGTCGGAATAAAAATTAGCCTAAGACATTTGACCGAGACTGGGTCACCAGCATCCTGCGAAACACCATCCCATTCACTCTTTACACACCATGTACTGTAGGTTAAATTAACTATAATACTTTATGGAAAAATGCATGAAAGTGAAACACAGGAACATAAATCCTATTTATGATTATTATTATGGTTTAATCATTAACTACACTATTTAATTACAGATTCTATGGTGATTTTATTACCATGGTTTCTAAAAGAATAATAGTGCCAGAAAGATAACTTTTACATATCAGGGGCTAATATAACTAAAATCACATAACTGAAAAAGGTAACACTAAAAAGTAAAATAATTGGTATTTGTTTATTTTCATTGTAGTGTATTGTGTTTAAACCTTTCATTATCAACCCTCACATTTATTATGTTATAGTATGCCTCTGATGAGAATTCAAAGTAAGTTCAGACATACTTTAATGTCAGTGACATTTCCACATTCACTGGGCCCTTCTGTAATAAAAGTCTGAGACCCTGAGTACTTAAATGATGGGATTAGAATTTCTGATGAAACAAGAGCTGGGAAAAAAGGCTATAAAATATTAAATATTCATATTATTATTATTTTTAATTTTACGGAAGCTATGAAATATCATACGATATTAACCGATCAGCCACAACATTAAGAAGAAAAAGTGATAATGTTTTGGCTGATTTCAATGTGCTTTCTAAGAGCTTCTCAGCCACACCTATTTGTTTGTCTTAAACTTTGTTCTTAATTTGAAGTCATAGTTCACTTTTGCTGTCTCACTGTTTATATGATAAAAATACTAACACATAAATGGTTAGCGGGTGGGTGGAGCCATGGGACCGAGGCAAACGTAGTTAACTGGGGAGGGAGACAGATGGAAGGGAGATGACACGAGGAGCCACAGTGCACTGTGCAGCCTGCTCCACCAAGCTGATCACCATGACACATCGCTGTCTATTTATCTCCCTCTTGCTCTCTCTCCTCCTCTGTCTCGCACCAATTTTTCTCATTGGAGCCGCCTGCCCAGTTTACGCAGTGGCCCACCAGGAGAAGTCCGGATCCTCCCGGTGGCTACTAGTCCATTATACCTCATCCAGTCCAGCTGTAGCAGTACAACCCCTTTGTGGATTGAATGAGGCAAGAGTGCTTTTATCTCGTATGAAATTAACTTTTCTTTTTGTAAGAAGCAGAATATGATATGTTTCCCTTTCAAACGTCATAATCTCACACTGAAAATGGTTTTCAGTCGGCGCATTCAACAATCTATTCAGGAAATGCATTTAGATCCCTTTTTTAATTTTTGCAACAGTGGTTTGAAATTTTACATGATAAGAGTGATACGCATTTGGGCCATCAGGGATGTAGGTTGAGAACAGAACACGCAGCCATGCAGAGTGTTTGGCAACATCCGACACGTAATTCAGACACGTCTCCCCTTCCTTCACAACACACAGGCTACATTCACACCATCACACAAAATTTAAAACACATTGTATCTATTAGGTTTACAGTGTCCAGCAGCCTCTACCGGAAGATATGTCAGAATGACCACTCCAATACTGCGTTAGGTGCTAAAGCACGAGGCCCTTACACAGCATCGGTATGCAAGACAGTCTTTATGTACTGTGGAACATAAACTGGACTGAGTGTATTAAAGATATAGCTTTTTACTCTGTACTTTACATAATGATGACTGTACATTATATATTGGTATGAAATGTTCTGCTCAAGTGACTTTCAATACAATGCATTATTTTAATGAGGGATGCTTATTTTCAAATTTTCAGAGAGTTTTGTTGTAGAGGTTGCTTGAGATTGTTATTTCACAAAGACTAAGAAAAGCGAGGCCTTTTTTTAATATGACTGTCAAACTTTGTTTGGACAGATGACATTATATTTTACATACATTATAATATAAATACATTACACAGTATTCAGTGTATTGAAGGAGTATCACAGGAACGATCAGAATCAATCAAACACTTATCAGAGATATGTCTATCAATGTACAAGGAGTAAAAACTTTCCAGTTGAAAAGATCAAGCTACTGATGTAGTTTATTTCTGTAAACATGGTACAGAATATACTTAAAGGTAGTTCCATGATCCATCACCATAATGAGGGGGAAGCATGCCCTAACCCTGACCCTTGACTTCTTAAACTATAATTTTTTTAACACTACTTTTTAAATATCAGGGTTTACTATGATACAAATGTCCGTTCGTCCGTCTTCTTCTGCTTATCGCAGTCTTAGCAGGCCACTTCGTCCAGCTCATCTGGGGGAATCCCAAAGCGTTCCCAGGCCAGCCAAGAGACATAGTCCCTCCAGTGTGTTCTGGGTCTTCCATGGGGCCTCCTCCCGGTGGGACGTCCCAGGAACTCCTCACCAGGGAGGCGTCCAGGAGGCATCCTGACCAGATGCCCAAACCACCTCATCTGGCTCCTCTCGATGTGGATGAGCAGCAGCTCTACTCTGTGCCTCTCCCGGATGACTGAGCTTCTCATCCTATCTCTAAGGGACAGCCCAGAATCCGTGTGGAGGAAGCCCTTTTCGTCCGCTTGTATCTGCGATCTCGTTCATTCGGTCAATACAGCTCGTGACCACAGGTGAGGGTAGGAACGTAGCTGGACTGGCAAATTGAAAGCTTCGCCTTTTGGCTCATCTCCTTCTTCACCATGACCGACCGTCCATTCTTCCCCCCCTCTTGAACAAGACTCCGAGATACTTGAACTCCTCCACTTCAGACAGGATCTCACTCTCTCTTTACTGCTGGCAATGTGGACCAAACTCTGCGGCGTAGGGTGTACTGGTGCCAAGTGCACATATGAACACCGTTATGCCTGAACATAGTGTTATGGACAATCCGTGGTGAGCACAGAAGTCCAATAACAAAAACATCACACGGGTTCAGATTGTGGGGTCCATTCCTCCCAATCACGCCCTTCCAGGTCTCACTGTCATTGCCCACATGGGCATTGAAGTCCCCCAGCAGAACGAAGGAATTTCCAGAGGGAGCGCTCTCTAGCACACCATCCAGGGACTTCAAAAAGGGTGGGTACTCTGAGGTGCTGTTCGGTGCATAAGCACAAACAACAGTCAGGACCTGTCCTGCCACCTGAAGGCGGAGTGAGACTACCCTCTCATGTAATGTACAGGTGCCAAGCCCGGGGGCAATAAGTATGCCCACACCTGCTCAGCGCCTCCCACCGGGGGCAACTCCAGACTGGAAGAGAGTCCAACCCCTCTCAACCTCTTGACCTTGTGCATCACCTCAGGCTCCTTCCCCGTCAGAGAGGTGACATTCCACGTCACTAGAGCCAGCTTCTGTAGCTGAGGATCCCTCAGCTACAGAGGTCCCTGCCTTGGCGGTACCCTGCATCACATTGCATCCGACCCCCTTTGCCCCTCACATGGTTGGTGAGCCCATGGGAAGGGGGACCCACGTTGTCTCTTCAGGCTGTGCCCAGCCAGGCCCCATGGGTGCAGGCCCAGCCACCAGGCACTCGCTCCTGGCTCCAGGAAGGGGCCCCAGTGACCCATGTCCTGGTGAGGGAAATCATTGTCGCTTGTTGTTTATCTTCATGGGGTCTTCTAGAACCACGCTTTGTCTGGTCCCTCACTTAGGACCTTCTTGCTTTGGAGCATAAAGCCCCCGACAACAGAGCTCCTAGGGTCATTAGGACATGCAAACCCCTCCGCCACGATAAGGTGGCAGCCTGAGGAGGGGATGATACAAATGTATCTTTTTTAGCTTTGGAGCTTTTTCACCCATTCAAAAGTGTTTCATAACTACTGTACACTTTGTGCCTCAGCGTTTCATGCCTCCACCAAATCTTTTAGCATTACACTAAGTAAACACCAAGTCAAAATAGAAGAATAAAGGATATCATATGCTGCTGTATGTGTGGTAAATAGATCTTTAAATCCTATTTATAATATAATGTTCTCACTGTCAATTCAAACATCCTTCAAAGTGAAATACTGTATTAGTGTAAATTCAGAATGAGTCCACTATGCTGTAGGAATGCAGTGTTCAAAATAAAAATCAAAATCAAACAAGCAAGTTCTCACAGCAATTACATTTTCTCATAGAGTTCTCTGATGAGACACTTCATTCAGAAACCGATGGCTGAGTGACATCCTTTTCTTGTTAGGAAAGTGTGCGGAGAAAGGAAGAGGGATGGAGCGAGTGAATTGTACCAGTGAATGAGTGGCCATATGCATGTGTGACCCCGTCATTGAATGTAATTTTTTTGTCTAAGTGAGTTGGTTGGGTGAAGTGGGTTATAGAAGCAAGAAAGAGAAAGAAAGAGAATCCTTTTATGCATTATCAAATGTTTCCCTTTTGAAATTCAACACTCTTTTCAATATTGAGTCTAAAAAGAATGTGCTCAAGACTTTACCCTGCCTGCTAGAATTAGTCCGAGGACCATTTTTAGTCATAAATTATGCACTGAAACAAAGAGATAGTCTCTTTTTTTGTTCTCTCCGTGTACGGGCCAGAGCAAACGCCTTTTAAAAATCTTTAAAATTGTCCATTCAACTCCGAGTTACTGAGTGGAGCAAAAATGTCGAAGACATAAAGTCGGAAGAAGATTGAATAAAATAATGCGGGGAGACAGATTAGTCATGGAGTTGAGCCCACACGCTCTTTCAGCTGCCGCACAATGCCACTTTTTATAAGCGGACCCCATCTCCACAAAGGCTGCGTTCAATATATCGAGGATGATACATGGTCAGACGTGTAATCTCTCTTTGATTCTCTGCTCTCATTCATCCCACAACCTTTTCAGCCCTGACACCGTTGAGCTACTGGGTTTGATCACACACACACACACACACACACACACACACACACACACACACACACACACACACACACACAGTTTCAAACTTGCATGCCCAAGAGATAACCTTTAATGTACATAGTGTTTACTTACACGCACTAACAAATGTAGACATTTCTTACATGTAGATAAGCATTCATATTCATGTTATTACATTCTCTTGCTGGCTTGATCGCACGTGCACACGCCCACATGCACACAAGCACACACATACACACACAGTGAGTGTTTTCAGGTCCTAAGAGTTCATTACAGCCACAGCCAGTCCTGGCATCTCTACTGCAGCGCCACAGTCTCACTATGATTTTATTGAGCAGAATGTTCAGGTGGTACAGAGCCAGCTATTGTTGTAGGCTAATGGCACACAGTGTGATGCTAGTAGGCAGTGTGAAGCCGTGGAGGTTTACAAATATTAACGATATTGGATTTTTCATACTCTGAAAGTATTACGTTTCCTTTCCTCCTTTAAGGAAGCACCTATGCATCTCACTGGGAATTTGTCGTGGGGTGTCCACACCCTCATCCTTCAGGAGGGTTGTTTTAGTTTGGTCTGGCACAACAAATGATGTGTGCTTATTAACTGCATTGTACCTTTACACAGTCACCAAAAGTCTGGGATCGTTTTATCCAAGATTATAGTAAACCAGTATGCAAAAGAGAAAGTAAATGCTAATTAGTTTTTTTGTATAGTCTCTTATGTTATTATTATGATAAATAGATATAGTTATTTATACTCATAAACTCAACAATACGTGGTTCCTCTTCAATTTAAACCATTAACCAGTTATTAAGCATCAAACAGTGGGATATAAAATTAGGTGGAAAAGGGCAGCTACAGCAAAAGATAATTTAAAAGGTAGCTTTCAAACACACACATTTACCCTCTCTCTATTTTTTATCTTTTCA
The DNA here is from genome assembly GCA_016785345.1 of Trinectes maculatus. Lineage (NCBI taxonomy): Eukaryota > Metazoa > Chordata > Actinopteri > Pleuronectiformes > Achiridae > Trinectes > Trinectes maculatus. The sequence goes on along the minus strand of JAFBJQ010001638.1, from coordinate 220,944 downwards.
TTCTACTCACTGCACAGACTCTCACTTCAGGTACTTGACATCTGCATTTGATTAAAAACCTCACAACTGCAACACTGACTCTGCAACCTGACTCATTTACATGAACAGAGAGAGAGACATGGGGGTTCATGTGTCACCTTTACTTGTTTAACAATTTAAAGCAATGGTGTTAGGCTGTGATGTCTACCCTGCTCGGCTAAAAGTTACTCCTTAAAGATATCTCAGAAATATAAATAGTCATTTCACAGTAATATTGGATTATTTTGTGTCATTTAAACATTTGCAATGCACAAATTGAGTCTGATTATGTCCCAGTGATGGACATTTAATTATTAAAATTGTTGCAGTGTTTGTTGTTGCTATGCACATAATCATTAAACCGATGTATCAATAAAATGAAGGATAATTTAAACTACACCTAATCAAAACACATGTGGTTCAAGCAGACAGGATGATACTGTGCTGGACTCATTCCACCGCTGAGGGCCATCACAGAGGAGGGGCTTGGATTGAGATTTCCTGCCTCCCAGTGCCAGTATGATGACTTCACGTTCATTTGAAAAGAATGAAAGGGCCCATGAACTCAGGCTCAATGAAGGGAATGACGCCCCCTACATATTTTAACTGCCATGTACCGAGGTCACAGACAGATCCTACATGCCTCCAGTATTCAACAGACACGCAAGTGACAAACAACATTTATATGCACACACATTCCTACTGTACATTTACCATATATGGTCACTTACCTCCTCCAAACAATTCATTTAAATAAAATCTCTATCGTCTTTGAATTTCTTTAGAAGAAGAGAAAGGTTGACGTTTGACTTGCCACAATGAACACTGAGGACGCCAGTGGACAAAACTATTTTCATCACATCATTTACATACAGTATATAGACGACATCAAAGCTACAACATTAGCCATTCTACTTGATCTCTGTTTAGCTGAGACTAGACAATACAATCTACTGCATACATTATGTCTTTTTTCTTGTTAAAGTAATTGTCAAAAGTGCCATCATTTAATTGTCATGACCCACTGAAGACATATTCTCTGCCCATTAGCACCTTTGACAACTTAGCAATTATCAATTGTATTTAAAGAATTTAAATTCTTATTTTTATTCAAGACAGTTTCATAATTCTCCAGTCTATGAAAAAAAAAATCCGTACGACAAATACAAGATTCTCTCAAAACAAGGCTTTGTTTATAATGGCTTACATACATAATTAGTACACATCGTATGTAATTTAGCTTTTCTCTGATGATATCTATCTCTGTCTCTCTCGGAGATGTTCCTAGAGATCAGACCATCCCTCCCTCTCTCTCTCTCTCTCCTTCTCTTTTTCCTTTTTTACACCAGTAGCACCTGGACCTGCACTATTCATCATGTGGATGACTCGGAACATGAATTAGTTTTCTTTTTTTATGGTGGAAGATGAGAGGGCCAGATGGCATAAAATTAAAAAAAAAAGGCTGGAAAATAAAAAAGAGAGGGGGAGAAAAAAAGTCGTGGATGGAGGAAGCAAAGGCGTTACACGAGGAGATTTTTTTTCTTGCCGCCGTATCGTATTCTGTCCTTTACAGTCTGTCTTCCATATTATTGTACGGGGTACACGCTTGTGTTGGATTAAGGTCTTGGATTTTTACCCCATTGCAGTCTGCATTAGAGCTTTTCACATGACCTCCATTGTCGTTTCTTTATACTTCAAACAAGAAAATTGTGAAACTCTAATTAGTCCATATAATTGAGGCCGGATGAAGCGCTGCCAATCGGAGCTTGTCTCATGCAAGGTGGAGTGGTTTTGTTCACTGGCTGTCTTTTCATGGTGGCCTGCTCTCTTTATTCCTCTCTGGCTTCTTCCGCTGCTCTCTCTGCGCTCATCTCTTTTCTTTTTTTTTTTTTTGCAAAGCAGAGAAAGGCTGTGTTTGGGAGGGCCAGGAGGTGAGGGTTGTGTTATTACAGCATAAATGGTGGCCTATTACAGTTGTGCCAGTGCCTGCACAATACCTGCCGCATGTATTTTATCACCAGTGAGCCTCACCACTTCAGCAGTGATTTACACCACACAACGCCAATTTTCACAACCACAGTTTTCTACATCTGCTGTTTCTTTGCCTGTTTGTTTGTGCAACTGAACAGAATCTCTAGCTAAGCACTGACTAACCTGATGATCCCATCATGGTTATCCCAACTTGCACCTTATAGTCTCAATACCAAATTTCTCAACAAACAATTCTCTGTCACGTCATTAAGGCTCCATGATTAGCGATGAGTGCAGAATTGTAGAATGGAGCATATTAGACTGTTGAAATGTGTTCAGCTCAGTGGAGGTATGGAGACAGTGACCAGTGTATACAGCTGTCATCTATAGTACATGCAGAGATCACCAACTACACCTCACAACATGTCACCCACCAACGCACATGGACTCAGAAAGCATGCACGAGTGTGGAAGTGCCAGTGTGGTGTCAAGCGGCTACTCCAATGCTATCAATCATGGTTACGAGGCCAGCGCTTCCCTGCTACATTAACTTCATGACCTCTGCACCCAATCTCAATTAAATTTCTGATGAATCTATGATTCATATACAGTCTCCTGTCACTGGGCTGTCACTCAGCACATCCTGGTGAGAAACCGGGCCCTTTTTATTTTATTTTTGGAACCAGATGCAAATAAAGGAATAGCTCTGGGATTCAAGAGAAGACAGGAGAGCGAGAAGAAAGCGGCAGAAGAGAGAGGATGAAAACATAAAGGAAATGATGGTGGGGAGGTTGAGTCTGTTAGCGGTACACCAAAGGGGGTTAAGCCAGGGTTTGGCTGGTTAAGACAAGCCAACAGAGACACAAAGCGCTAAATCTAAAAAGTTTCTCAGACATTGTTTAGAATTCCTAACAAGGGGAAGTGTGAACAACAAGGAACATAATTTGGACCCCCCCCACCTCCTCTGTTTTCCTTTTCCATGTACCCAAGCACATAAATAGCTATCTTAACAACTTGATGCTATTTTGAATAGGGCCTGCATCTCCCTGTGGATTTTCATGAGTGAGGCAATTTGCCGGCGAACAGGTGCATTTTTAATGCTTTCATACAATTAAAACAGAATCTACCTTGCCGCTCTCCTCACTGTTTTCTGAGGCGCCCTCCTTTCATAGTTAGGTTGAATTGATTTAGTTTGTCTAATTAAACTCAGAATAAGATGTTAATTACCTAACAAGGTCACCTCTCTCCTACCACCAAATTTACCATTGGTATCCTCTCTTCAACAGTATTTTCTTTGAGGATTCAAAGGGAAAGCAGAAGAATGGTGTTAATTGCTTATATGCAGTGTCCCATTTTTAAATTTGAATGTCTTTTTCCCCCAGAAAGCTCCTTTCCCTGGGTCTTTTTAAGCTTTGAGAAAATAGGGATTCATTGTGCCATTGTTCCTTTCTCTTGTGCTCAACTCAATAATGATGCGTCAATTCATCACAATATGGCCTTTGTCTAAATTTACCAAGTTTCCAAGACTGATGGCGACAATGGTTTGTGTTAAGAAGAAGCATGGATCCGAGATGGGTTCCAGAATGCAGAATTTTCCTTCTCATAGACCAGTATTCCCCCTATAGTAACAGATCCATACACATACACATACACATACACATACACATACACGTACACGTACACGTACACGTACACATACACATACACAACATACACATACACAACATACACATACACATACAACGCTAACATAAGAATGAAAAACTACTCCTGATTCTCACCACAATTACAAGATCACTTTAACAGTCACTACAAAACCTGTAAGAGACTTATAATAAGAGTATGGTACAAATACAAAACACATATGATCAAGAGCATAGAGTGTCCCAGATTATAAAATACTGGGAATAATAATAAAAATAATATAAATACAAAATAGTCTCTGAACTTTAAATTCAGTTAGGATTCTGTGATAATTTGTGTTTATTAATGTACATTTTTTCAATAATTGTTTTCATTAATCAATATTTGATGATTATTAAATAATGAAATAATGTAAGTGTTATATTTTTTAATTACTGAGTGGAAAGGCAACAGGACTATCCCAGAAAGAAAACAAACTTCAGGGAGCTGCTACTGTTTGTGTGGACTCCTCACAGTGGACTGAAGTGGTGCTTGTGTTGCAGAGAACTGGGCCTGTTGATTCCACACTTGTAACAACAGATTCTGAACAAGACCAAATCGAGCTGTGCATCTGGCCATATGGCTATATGGTCAGTGTTCTGTAATGCACATTAAGTGTTACCCACTATAAGCAGCAATTACTAAAATGACAGTAGAGAGAAAAATTGTTATGCAGACTTGATGTGTTTCACCACTTATTTATTCACATTTTGCCTTTAATAAATCATCACTCTGTATGCCTGTTCACACCCTGGCCACTTTACAGTACTTCAGCCCAGTGAGCTCCGCATTAGCTTAGCAATTAATTGCGCTGCCTTTAAAGCACTTTACAAATTAGCAAAATATGTGGTAATATCTCGTACAAAATAAGCTCTCCAGTGTGTCCATGTTGGGCCAGTATGTCTGATAATTTCTAATTTCTAATTAGCAAACAAGATTGGCCATGTTCTTTAATAACATCAGTGAGAAACTTCATCCTTGACGACCTGGCTTTTGAACTTTTGCTCTTGCTCTGTGCTTGACTTTCACAGGGGGTGTACTATGCTGAACTGTGTGTGTGTGTGTGTGTGTGTGTGTGTATGTGTGTGTGTGTGTGTCTAATTAGCAAACAAGATTGGTCATGTTCTTTAATAACATCAGTGAGAAACTTCATCCTTGACGACCTGGCTTTTGAACTTTTGCTCTTGCTCTGTGCTTGACTTTCACAGGGGGTGTACTATGCTGAACAGTGTGTGTGTGTGTGTGTGTGTATATATATATATATATATATATATATATATATTCTACTTTCCACACGTCAGTATGGTATGGTACGCTATTTATCTCACGCCATTAGATGGAGTTTGTTGTTGATGTGTAACATTCAGTTTCTGCGTATACAACCAGGCCCCCTTCCCCCACTCCTTCGCGAATCTTTCAGGAAGCAGGGGAAGACTCCGCCCATGACTACGCCCACGTAGTAACACTGCTCCAATGTAATGGAAAACCAACCATACCGTACTATGTTTTACCGTGCTGTACTGTGCTGAGGTGACACTAGTGGAAACGCTCCCAAAAAAGTCAAAAACGGCACTTAAATTTAAAACATTTAATTACAAAGTTGAATGTTAAAAACTTAAACACACAAGCCTTCTTTATGAATAACAACCAGTTCACGTGCAATAAAGTCATATTTTTTATGTTTCTTGTAATCTTTATTAGGGAAGGACATGCTTGAAGGACACCGCTGTGCCTACCATTTACTTTTTATCCAAGGGCAAAGAAGAAAAATTATGACACCGGGTTCTTATCCATAGGTTCTATCTTTATTACTGTCACAACTGTTGTTTCATTTATTTCAAGTGCAATTCAATCACACAAAACAATTTGTAAATTTACGGCTTTTAATATAGATATTTTCATGAATGCAAGAGGTGACATTAATTTGTCAAACTGTTGATTGTGTAGTTGTAATAAATCTTTTTTTAAATAAAAATGCAATGCAAATTTAATATACATAGGAGTAAAAGCGCTTAAAATAGGAAAATAAGAGAAAAACTAATAATTACATGCTGACTAAAAAGTTTTGACGTTTTCTGGGATACATCACATAATTATGATGTAAAAACCATGTTGCATGTCTATTGTGAGGTTTATAGCTATGCAATAAATTTAAAATATGAAAACACAAACAGCTGATAGAATGCAACTTAATCAGTTGATTGTTTTTGTTTTATTACACAATACCTGTGCAAAACTAACATGTTCAACACTGAGATCACAAAGTCTCAATTACTCATACTTGTCAGTGTTAACCAATGTAGTGGGTAGTGCAAACAGAATATACTGAAAGGTGAAACAATAAACATCACATTTTAAATAAAGGCTATACAACACAGAAAGTGAACAACATTATGGCCAGAGTGAACCGAGAGCTGCAGATTCAGAGGTTTGGTTAAAGTGGATAAAGAGTGGAACTGTAGGGGCGATAAAGTCTTGATCGTGTTATTATGTTACATTTGGAGAATAAAATCGAACAAGGGATCACTAAAGGCTTAATTCCTAAACAGACTAATAAGAAGGCAGTATCACTAAAAAATTCTGCAAGTTCAGCAATACTGAATGTTGCAAATGACCACAATTTCATAATTAAAACAAATGTAAAAAAAATTTAAGATGTAGTAACAATCTCAGTAACAGATAAATATATTTGTTCACATGCTATTATATTATCTAAATATTTGTTACAGTTTTAGGTCGACTCACAGCAGTTAACACAGGTGGAGACATTAGGTGGCTAGCAGTGCAGGGTGGCATATTTCTTAGCCTTATATTGTTAGCAATAGCTAGCCTGGAATCGTTAAGCTATGTGGGTGTGTTTCTACAACCAGGTTTCATTTGGCCCAACTAGGCTCTGCCTATGCTTCACCATGTTTTCCATTTTTGGGTTGGCTAGTGGGCGGAGCCACTACCAACACGGCAATGCCTGTACACGTTCTGCAACAACTGTCCTGTACTGGAATTAGATTTCACCAATTTGTAACCTTCTCTCTAACGACGAGATAGGTAATGATAGGTCAAATACCGAACCTTCCACCATAAACAACATTATGCCTGTCCTGTAAACAGCAGAATAGATGGATGGATGGATGGATGGACGGTGTCACACCACGGTGAGATCATGTCTGGTTTTATTTTGTAAAGTACTTATTTCCGGTTTTATTTTGAATAGTAACTCTCCTCTCGTTTCAGGTCACTCGCCCTTCGTCATGTATCACCGGTCTGATTGTCTTCCCTGATTCCTGATTGTGTCCACCTGCTCCCTTTTCCCCCATGTGTTCTTATAGTCTGCGTCTCCCTTTCTCTTGTGCCAGTGTGTCGTCTTTGTCGCCGTACAAGCCCAAATCTAAGTTAAGTCCATAGCCATAGTTTTGCCTTGCTTCGTGCTGTGAGTTTGTTTCCTCGTTTTCAAGTGATTTTTCTTTGTTAACTTTTAGTCTCAGTTAGGTTTAATAGATAGTGTTTTTGTTTTCCTCCCGTTGGAACGCTTTTTGTTGGTTTATGTTTTTGAGCGTTGTCAGCAATTTCCTCCTATTGGAGTGACTTTGATTTGATACTTTTGTTTCACTCTGTAACGAGGTGTCTGAGTCCTGCCTCAAACCCAGCCTGATAGACGGACGGACGGACGGACGGACGGATGGACGGATAGATAGATAGATAGATAGATAGATAGATAGATAGATAGATAGATAGATAGATAGATAGATAGATAGATAGATAGATAGATAGATAGATAGATAGGAAGTCTGGGGGCAATGAGGAGAGGAGTGGGCGGGGAATGGAAGGTTGATATGAAGTGATTGAGGGTGGTGATCTCCTGTCAGGAAGCTCTTTGACAAACCTTTCTTCTCACCAACACTCCAACAAAATTCCTTCTACCAGATCCAGTCTCCTCGTGGCCCCAGGGATCCAGTGTCCAAGAATAACCGGTTTTCCATGAGGATTATGTCTGGTCTACATTTATAATACTTATATTTAAAAAAGCCTTCTGTATACACACTGAAAATGGATTTCATTTTTCTTGTCTGCTCTCACTTCATGTCAGCAGTTTGTGATGTGACCTATAGACTTATCCTAAATTCTCAAGCAGTAGCGGGTGGGGGGGCGTTATTTACTCCGACTCCTGAGGGAAGCTGAGTGAATGCAACATAATATACTGTACATTCAGCACTACTGTCATCAGTATAACAGAAGACTCTGATCACTTTGTTTTTCCGTCTTTGGAAATACCGCTTTCATATACTAATTTAGTGCAGCTGTCCTACGTTTCCAATTTTCCTCTGATGTAAAATACACTGTCAATGAAACCCAATACTTCCAGCAGATATTTCACATTAAAAGCCCTGCAGTGGCGCCAAGGTCACAGTCCCTAGTTTTGTTGTAGGTTGAAACACAAAACAGATACGGCAATAGTTTCTCAACAGCATCTTTAAAGTGATTTAAGAAGGAGCAAAAAGTACAAACAACTGGAATAAATCACTGATGAGCCGTTCTTTCAGATTACTAGTTCAGTTACTAATTACATTGTACTGATGAGTTTACCACCACTTAACCACTTCTTCCTAATGCTTCCCCCAAACCCTCTGCAGACTCAGTTATAACTTAGCTTTTACTTCATAACATACAGGGATTGTTCAAAGAACTTGACACTGCCAACACCACCAATGATAAATGAAAGACTCCTGTCGACTTCTGTTTTTCTAAGTCAGCAAAGTAAACTTTGTACAGCAGGAGCTATCTCACTGTATTTACTGTACACATTTCTTTATCTCATAGCCCTTTGCTGGTTTACGCTGACGACAATGCTAGCATTTTGTGCGTTTCCACAATCAGATGTGTGACATGTAATACAAGAGTCTCGGCATCTGTTCCACTGTTCCCGTTCTCCATTTTTACCTCTGCTGCCAGCGTAACAGTAGAACTATACTATACTGCTCCGCATTCCGTGTTTGTAGCTTTTATGCATAACGATGAGGTGGAATAAAAGTGCAGCCTTCCTGCCGTGAGCAGGCTGTGTGCAAAGGGCTTACACCTGTAATATATGTACTGGTAGTAGCATTCTCTCCCACTCTCCTCACGCATCCCTCTGTTTTCCTTGCCATTCCTCCGTCTCGTCTTCCCATCTCTCCTGCTCCTCTCTGTCTTAGCCCGTGTGTGTGTGTGTCGTGTACGCCTCTCTCCTCTGTGAACGAGCAGGGGAACAGAATGACAATTATCTCAAACACAATTAAAAAGTGTTAATCTGATTATTTTAGTGGATAAAGCCCTCCAGTGACATTGAAAGGTGTTTAGAAATAACCATGCATGCCCTTGTTACAACAGATTAAAAAACAGTCTGTGAGTACTTAGAGCATATAGTGTGTGTTTACAGCCCAGAGTGCAGTGCGTGGTGTTTGGTACTATACTGTCATGATTTTATTTAGGATAAAGCATCTTTACAATCCCCGTGGGTCACTGACAATAAGCGCTTTCCGGCTCCGCTTTTCCATATATCCTGATTGCTTGTGTCTGTTAACACGTAACATTTCAAATTTTATTCTCCGCAACCCAATTATTTTTGTAAGCATGAGCTCAAATGTCATGCACATTGAACTTTAAAAGTCGCTCGGCGGAAGCAGGATGATAGGTTGACTTGCAGGAGAGATAGATTACGCTGAGGTGATTAGAAATCCTGGTTTTATTTAAAGTAACATGAGTGAAGAACTTACACATGGACTGATCATCCCAGAAAAATAATAGTTTCATAAGCAAAGCTGTAAAGCGTGATCACTTTTTAATGCACTGGTTAGGGTTAGTTGCCATTGTTTTTAGCTCAGTGGAATTTCTGCTTTATTCCATATAGGAATGGATATAGTGGCAGTGAATGTTTACAGTATTATATAACTGGTTCTGGGAATGTGAGACCTGAGAGGAATAGCAGCAGCTTGAGTTGAACTCTGACACTGTTACATAGTCTGCACAGATAACTGTAAACAGCTTCACTGGTCTACAATTCAAACACATGAAAACACACACTGCAGTGCAGCAAAAGCATAAATAAAGAAAGGCAATGGTCATATTCACTGTCAAACTGTTTTTATTAAATATGCATCAACATGCAGTCACAAGCATTATGTAAGGGAGGTTGGCTTAATGTATAGGGTCACAATCTTTCCGAGATCTCCTTAAATCAACAGTGCCCATATGAGCACAGATTTATTTTTCCTTTTCGCTTGCTGCAGTTCTTCCTTCTGTTCATTCCGGTATTTAAAAGGTCAGTTCTTAATGCCTCGTCTTTGACGCCCAGAAGACTGTGACTCTGAACGTAAACGACTTGATCTGACTCACTCACGTTTCATATGTTACATTTGCTTACACTGAAAGTAAGAAATGTGCAATTTACACCAATGTTCAACTTGTTTTAACGTGTTAAGTCATTTTAAGTAACTCTGATCAGCGATATTGATTCATTAGACCAGATATCACCTAATGGAGAATTTATGGTGAAGGTGTAGCTTGCTGGTGGTCTGAGGGCTACAGAACAGGGCTAGGACTTTACTTCAAACTAAATTCAGTAAAGTAATTTCACATACATACCTCGTACTCATACGACATGACGTGACACTTGTCATCTAATGCCCCAGAAAAGTGAAAAGTTGTGTGTAAAGAACTTTAAAGACACACATGCTGTGCGTATGTGACGACGTTGTTTTCCTGCTGCTGTACTTTTCTGTCTTGTTCTCCATATTTTCCTCTATTTGCCCCCCCCCCCCACACCTATCTGTCTCTGTATCTCTTTTTCCTCTCCCCAGCATAGTTTTCTCTCTCTCCCTCACACACACACACATACACACGTGCGCACACACACCCACACACCCCCCATCCCCATCCTTTTGTATTTATTGCTGTATTTATTTCTGCTGAAAAGCCAGTCTAGTTCATTTGCTAGTCGGCCAGGCAGAGGAGGGCTCCTATTCTTAGGCTTTTATTAACATCATGGGCTGCACAACAACAGCTACAGAATCTATTATTCATTAAGTGTAACCAATATAAAATTTAAAACAGTCTGGGCTTTTTTTGTGGAATTATGTAAGGTCAGCATAATTTTCTGCCTATTACTAATATCTATATCATCTTTTCCTTAGTCAGCTCTATTTAAATATGCAATCATTTACAGCTTTTGACTGTATGTGTGTGCACACCCAATTTCCAATATTCCTCTAGTAGACTTTTTATGCTGACATCAATGGCAAGCTATTAAAGACAGTATTTCATTATTGGTTCCTCTTCCCCAGTGGTTATTTACAATCCCATATATACTAAGCACTGATATTAAAAGAGACCATTTTAATGAGGTGCTATCTGCTATGGCAATATGTCTTTCTTCGAATGAGATTGTGTTTAAAGATTTTATCAAGAAATGGCTGTTCGGCAGGGTTATGTTTTGTCCATGAAATATGCATTTCATATCTCTTTCATTTCATTAACATAATTTAATTTGTGCTTTGCATTCTGTGCATAATGCATATTTGATTTACAAAACAAATATTTCCATTAGAAAATGAATTTCATGCATGCAAAAGGCAGAACTGAAAGATGTATTGTAAGGAAATAAGAAAAAAAGGAATTGTATTATCTTTGACTCCGGCAAAAGCAAAAAAAAAAAAAAAAACCTTGGCAAGAAGAAATACATTCAATAGTTTTCCTATGAGTCTGGGAGTGCAAGCGCGTGAGGGAGTTCCTGCGTGTCCTGCATGCGTGTACATGCTGCTATCCGTGCACGTGTTTGTGCAGACAGGATGTAAATGCGCATTAGAAAAGCAATGAAACCTGAGAGCATATTGCATAAAGTTTAGTGCAATATAAGTGATTGATTTATATGGTTGCACAGGGGTTTCTCCTTGATGTTAAGTGCACCGTTGCACTTAACATCAGAAGAAGCACACAGGGCCATTATGAATCTTGATTTTGTGTCACTACTTTTAAGAGTGAGACCAGCCGGATGAGAGCAGTTTGTCCTGCGCGCCGTCGTACATCACGAGGCTTTCATTGTCGTCTCCAAGGTGTGCGCTGTATGCACGGGGAGCCCTGCCTCTCTTTAAAGTGGCCATCTTTCATGGTGCCGTTTAAGAGAGGCTTCGCTCCTCTTCCACATCCTTCAGCCACCGAGGAGGAAGCCCTTTGGTAAGATAAATGATGAAGTCTTCCCCTCTCTGTTTCCCTTTCCTTTTCCCCATGAAACGCTGCTAGTTTTAATTAAAGCACTTCACCTTGCTTGTTTAAAGGCTATCATGGGCCCCATGATAACTTTGAGAGAGTGTGAGCGAGAGGGAGATGGAACGCTGGGCTTTGGATAACAGCTCTGGCGAGTTCATATTAATTTGGCTTATCTCAGAGAATTAAAAAAAAAAAAATCCAGGTGGAAGTGAGACAGATCCAGGGATTTAATGAGCTCAAAATGTAAAGGCACACGCTCTTTTTTTTCTCTCTCCGTAACTTTTTTCCTAGTGAAAGGGGGAAGGGGGGGGGGGGGGGGGGGGGGGGGGGGGGGGGGGTAAGGGAAGAACCTGTCTAAGCTTAAAGCCAAACAGTAAGATCAGTGTTTCAGGGGTAACTAGTATTAGCAGGGATTTCAGGCTTGTTTGACATGCTGTGTTCAAGGAAAGGCTTAAAATAGACGGCGGCAGGTAGAGGAACGAGAGGGAGAGCGAGTGTAACAGGAACGCCGGGAAGACTAATACCTGGGCTTCACTCCGCTTTGTCACCCCACTGATGGAAGAATACTCAGAGGATATTACTGCTTCAAAAAAATAAAAAATAAAAAACACACACTCACCCTATTCTATCCCCATCTCTCTCTCCCTCTCTCTCTCCATCTCTCTCTCTATCATTGTCTTACTTTCTGTCTCAGGCTTAAAGCCACGCTCTCTGCGATCGTCTCTTCCCATCCCTTCTCTAACAGATCCCCACACCTGCCCACCCACAGGTAGCAGCAGTTAAGTATTTGTATAAGTCTGTGACAGGTGTGTGCAAAGTGACGGCAGGTGGGGATGGACTGGGAGTGTGTGTGTGTGTGTGTGTGTGTGTGTGTCTGCAGGAGTTCCAGGAGGTGATGGCATCACAGTTCTCTGTCTCTCCCTGAGTGAGTGTCTCAGGATGACTCTTTTAACATAAGCTTCTCTGAACTGTGGTTTTAGTACTTAACACCCCTCTCTTCAAACCAAATCCCAAACCAGAGGCTTGAGATCCCAGTTTAAAGCAAGAGAGAGAGAGAGAGAGAGAGAGAGAGAGGTTCTTGGTATTATGGTGTGGAACTTTGCAGGCTGTCTCCTCTGTATATCACTGCAAGACGATAGTCCTCATTAAGCATGCACACAGGCTGCGTGGTGCACAGAGCCTGTTATTGTATTGATTTTCCAGATATAGAATGAAACCTCATTTGTTTCAGGGCACAGTGTAAATATGTTTTATTCCTGTTTTGCCTCATATAAATCATGCAACATGCATTTCCCCTGCTCCGCTCCTCACTTCTCTTGATAAGGTTGTGTTTGTCGGAGCTGTAAGGAATCTCAGTCTTCCCATTTTCCAGCAGCTGACTGAATCAACACGCACAGGTGCACGCATGACATGGATGTCATTCAGTATATATTAGTGTCATGGCGTATGACCGGGGTTTCTGTTTATGCTGTTCGGTGAAGTAGACTGACTCTGGGGCCACCACCAGTTGTCCTTCATAACTGAAACCAAATCCAGGACTCAGTCTAATCTCCCACTTTGCTTCAGGTTTAGGTCTCAGCTCTGTGAGATAATATAGAAGCAGATTCACAGTCAGCTCTAATTGTTGTGTTGCGTGTCATAATCATTGCAGAAGCAAAATGTGTATTTGGAGGAGATACCGAGAGTGTGAGTACATGGGAAATGATATTTTTATGTTATTGGATTTTCCTTGAATCAGGTCTTTTTGTTTTGTGGAAGCTGATTTTATTTATCTTAAGTTTAAAAAAATCTGAATGGATGATTCTGACAATAGAAAGTACAAGTAAGTATCACAGAAGTATTATACAGACTTGATTTATCATACTTTGTTATACTGGATAAGCAGGTAGGGGTCTTTCCTTCCAGAAAACATCGACAAGGCTTTACACTTCCTCTCTCCAGCAGTGTGACAGACCTATAAAATGCCGTGTGGATGACTTATTCCCATCGGAAACCACCAGCCTCTGGTGTGAGCCATCAGGACAGCTGCACATGTGTTTGTGGAGTCATAGTTGAAAGGGCAGTGCTCGCCGACATCAGCTGCTATGGAGAAGCACCATGTTAAAATCTCCAGTCGTGGATATTATGTGGCTGCAGTCACCGCAGCCCTCCAGCAGGAGCCCCCTCAGAAAAACACCAGATAATAAACATATCCCCTTCCTCAAACAAACATGTCCCCGTCTCCACATTATCACCTTAGCCTGAACAAAACGCCTCTCTTTGCTCTCCTTCGGCTCCACGAGCGCAGGTACCTCAGCTTGTTTGTTAACACCAACACCAAAGAGACGGAGAGGGGGAGAGAAAAAAAAAATCAATCTAATACTGCAGAACTATCAGATCATATGAAATTATGGATTCTTGGTCTGAGCATTCAGCCCTTGTCTGCCGAGCTGTGCAAATCAATTCAAACAGACACAAAGAGCAAACACACGCCAAACACCACAATAGGAAATTGAAGCGAGCGGGGCCTCCCTTTTTAAGATATGCCGCTACATATTTGTTTTGTGGATTACCATTCTGAAATGAAATTTGAACAGTTACTTAAAATAATATGCAAAAGATATTTTCTCCTCTTTTTGGTTATTATATCTCTTCTCCTTCCCCCCTGTCCTTTTGTTTGCAGGAGGAGAGGGGGGTGATGGGAGAGGCCAGCATGTAAACAGACACACAACACTGCTGTGATGCTGATTATGTTCCCAAAACATATTTTGGGGGCTTGTTCCCATTGCAGGGAGTTGAGTATTTATCGGTTGTTGTTTTTGTTTTTTTTTGTTTCCATATAGTACTGTTGGCTCTGAAACATTTATGATGGTATGTGTGTGTGTGTGAAAAGCAAATATTGAGATCCGGTTGCTAAAATGTAAAGTATTCTCATTTTTTTAACAGATTCTCCTGTGCAGGATGTTATATACCTGAAATATATACACTTAATTATATTTCACTTTATAGTATATTATTTTGATTATATAGTATATATTACATGTGCATTGGAGTAGAGTATTGATTAGGAATGATGAATTAAATCTTATTCATACACCCACTTGACTGAAGTACTTTTTTATGAACTTAACAGTGTTGCAGTGTTGCAAAGAGAACAAAAGGCCTTGCTGGAGTTTGTTCCACTGAGCTGCCTTTACACTCCTTTAAACCCTCACCCTGTTATATCACTGCCTCATGTCGCTGTAGCTCTACACCCTTTAAAATTTATCTTCTGCACTTTTTCCTCCCCTGACTGTTTTTAAAGGGACATTGTCCTACTTGCCTACATTTCAGTGCTCGGCTGCTGTTTTGTAATGCCGCTGTTTTCCCCCAGGAAGCCACTTCATTCGACCTTTGACCCAGCTCTGATGTCAGAGCACGTTTTTCAAATAAAGGTTTGTTTCAGGGTGCAGTTTTTTGGTGTTGTTGAAATGTGTTGCGTCACGACACAGGGCAGGTGTTGTTTGGTCCAAACCATTTATATCAATGAGAGCAGACTAAATACCAGAAAGGCCATCCAGCTCAGCGACTCCACAACCTGCACTCTCCACTGTGATCATACAGTTGAACCAACAACTCCCTCAAACAATCTGAATAAAAAGCGAACCTTCATGAAAGGAGAATTTATTGCAGGGCTGTTGTATGGGACTGATGTTGTGCAGTGTTATGGATCCTCCATAAGAAGAAATGCGACTCTATTGAAAACTGGAGCCCAGAACTCGATACTGGAACACTCAAATGGCAGGACCTCCCTGGAGAGGAGGACTAGGGTGGTGTATGCGACAGCTGTTGGGCAAAGCTGGATTAACAACCATGCAAAGGGCTTCATTTGGTAAAATGCACCACTGAAGCACAATTAAAAACTGAAATGGTCCTACTGTGGGCTTGCAGATGGGGCCTCAAGTCAATATCTCATTTTAATACCTTTAATATTTCAGTTGATATAATGCTTACAAGGTGCATATCCTTGAACAAATTTGGGTTTAATCAAATTATATATAAAAAAATGAACGATAACAAATAATGAACTGATATAATAAACCGATCCTACCGCCACATAATGTCTGTTTATCCACAGCTTAACGTAGCTTAGTCTGTGACACAGAGCTCCTTTATTGTTCAAAAACACATCAGTGAGTCACAGTGTTATAAGTGGTGACATTTCACCACTACTGAGGTGTGT
Source organism: Trinectes maculatus (assembly GCA_016785345.1). Taxonomy (NCBI): domain Eukaryota; kingdom Metazoa; phylum Chordata; class Actinopteri; order Pleuronectiformes; family Achiridae; genus Trinectes; species Trinectes maculatus. The sequence continues at coordinate 204,836 of JAFBJQ010001638.1, read as the reverse complement.
GGAAGTTTGGGATCAGGGAAATCCAGTGTGTTAGGTCGTACATGACAGGTTCAATCAGTTTTACAACAGTTTTACAATACCATAGAGAAACTCAGCAGTTCCCACAGTGTGTGTGTGTGAGTGTGTGTGTGTGTGTGTGTGGGGGCCTATGATACAACAGTAGGTCCTACAACATCTCCAAGATCTTATAGAGGTTACACTGAAGTCTTTAGGTTTCTCTACAGGCAGTCAGGTGACCTTTTTCGTTTTGTAGGTGAGATGCTTTTCTAATTATAAAAACAGGAAGCTGGAACACATATTACCAACTGTTGCCTAAATGAGTTTCCTAATTCTGGTTGTGTGCATTACTTTGGGGCAATGATTTAGTAAGTGGGGCTCATGCCCAGAAAGACTAAATTAATTCATTAAATAAACTGAGCACCTTTTTTTCCTGTAAATAATTATTTAAATGTATTTCCATCAGCAATCAGCTGTAGATATCTCCGGATAAACAAGTCCAGTATACTTTATAATAACTCATTATTATTTAGGTATAGAGTTAAATATAGTTTTTAAGCTTTTCCCCGTGGAACCGATAAGATCTCATCTAATTTACACGACACACACTGAGCGAGAATACAGCAGATCCCCAATCACAGCAATCACAGTGACATGTGAGTCATGTGGTGGCCTCCAAATGGTACATGAGAGGAAGAGCTTCTCTCCACTTTGAATATTACATCAAATGTTCTGCTATATCAGGTGAATTAATTGTAATATTTAGGTTTTATATTCTCTTAGTTGAAACCACATTGAACATTTTTTGTTGCTTTTGATGCTTTCAGCATCACCAGTTTTGTTTAGCTCTGTTTTTGTCTGAGTAGGACAAATAAGGAGAAATCAAATATTGATGTTTTATACCTGATATGTAGAGGTTCTCAGTCACACAGGTAACTGGACGTCCAGGGGGTGGGGGTTGGGAGTTGGGGGAGAAGGTATTTTCACACTTGTAAAAAAAACAGCATCTGAATGCGAATGCATTTGCTTCAATGAGAATGTCATTTTCAGATTTTCATGGAAAAACAGGAACAGTGGAAGTAAACGTCTTGAAGTTGATTTAGCAAATAAGCTAACAGAAGAGTAGCCAGTCTGCATGTCGTACATGTGCAGAACAGAAAAGTTACACAACCGACTGTTAATTAGTGCTCGGCCCAAAGCAAACGTACGTTCAGCTTTAATAAATGGTGTTCAATCCAAGAATGTGTCAAGGCTAAAACAGCACAAAGACGAGCCTTCAGGTATTATGCATGTGTAATCACCTGACAGCTTTGATAGTGAAACAGAGAGCAGGGGGAGTCAGGTTAAAAGGATGTCACACCAATGGAGACTTTTTTTGAGGTGATTTCATGGTTGTGTGAGCTTTGTTTAACCTGTAACTACCCACGCTGAACTTGTTGCCATTTGAACACGTCATTAAATTTAATACAGCATAGACTTGATACAATGAATACAAATATGTCATAAAGTACAAACACATATAACAACTCATGCACCTGTGAGTGGGATCCTGGATCACGCTTTTAACTGAAAATACACACATGATCACATGATAACACTAGTTGGCTATGTTTCCACAATCTCAACAGATGGCTTTAACTGCATGGCACAGTTACATATGTGACGTATCCAAGTCCACTTTAATGGCAGGATGAAATACAAATCCACTAATGCAAGTACATGTTACTACCTTAATAATGCCCCTAAGTAAAATGCTGTGCCACTGACTTCAGTGGTCACTTTGGACTATGGCCCAGCAGTGCATCTGGCCACACACAAGGTCAACACAACCAATCGACACCCAGGTTGGTGCATGTGCCTTTGCTATTTACACTGTAGGTGCTGGACGGGAAAAAACGGCAGCATCATTAAATAAGACTAGCAAAGATGCTTGCGTCATGCTTGGCACCACTTTGCATCAGGTGTAAGATCGGTCCCCCTGGGTCTTTCACAGCCAAGCATACAGATCAGTGAGTCGCTGATGAACACTGAGGACCAGCTCAGATTCACTTAGGGTGGGTTTGAACATGAGCAACTGCACATGTGTCTCCTGCTGAATGACTCTGACCCCGACAATCGTTCTTCATACATGAATGCAGCTCCTTACATGTCTGAAATGGATAGAACGTACCTTTACATACAAATAAAAATAAAAGCAGGGTCAGTCCAAGCCATTTGATACCACCCCTTTCACATTTTGGAGGATTATGGGAAATACTGTTTCAAACATAACCAACAGAACCAAAATGTCATTTTCATTAGTGGAGTACAGCATAAAGAAGGATCTGTGTCAACTGCTTGTTTTCTCCCAGTTGCCTTTTTGTGTTTATATAGTGTAATATTTTATTTTTCATTTTCCAGCAACCCTCATTTCCTTCAGACCATCGAATATGTCCTTTGTTGCCTTCGTTTTGCTTTTTCTTTTGTTTTTCCGTGCTTTGCCCCTCACCCACCCCAGTGTCTTCCCCCACCCCTCTGCCCTAAGAGCTCTGAAGGGCACCCAGGTGCCCAAGAGGTCGCTATAATGAGCGTTAATGAGCCCATTGACAACCTTAGTACAGGCTGATTGGTGCTGCAGGCTCTCACCATGTGCTTTACAGAGCACTTCCTGGCATGGGCCACCAGCCTGCTGGATCTCTGCCCTGCCATGCCCTCCATATTCGCTTAATGTGGTTACAAGAGAGAGGGTCATGAATCTGAGGGCGAAGCAGTATGAGTCACAAAAGATGTTGCTTTACATTTTTTGTTAGCAACTGTCAATGTGCCTATTTACTAAAAACTAAAAAGTAGTTTTACTAAAAACCAAAAAAAGATAAATTTGCACTAAAGGTTGTATATAAAGACAAACAACAGACAGAGGTCAACATGAACAAAAACAGGCCAGAAAAAATTGACGGGTAAAGTATTGGTTTGTGTCTTTTAATGTGAATGTCAGTTTGAAATAATAAACACAAAGTGGGTTCATACTTTAATGGTAAATGCCACTGGCCAGGATATTACTGGAAAAAACAAATCATAAAACATGCCTTTCAATGGTTTACAGAAACTGAATTAAAGGACAAGTATTTCAGTTGGACAGATGCAATAAATGCACAGGAGCAACGTGTGGAGATGACAGATGACTTTCAGTAAGTGTGCCAGTGACATTATCTAGTTACCAGTTGCTACTGTGGTAGATCAAGCTGCCTGTCTTTATTGATATAAAAAAAAACCACACAGTGTTGAGTAAAGAGTGTGTTGTTGACAAGATCATTCACTCCACCCATCAGCTGATTTTACTCATATTGTCACAACCTGGCTCAACAATATACACTATAAAAAAGAGGGTCACCGCACATAGTCCTTAAAAAATAAGTGTTAAAATGAAGATGATTGCATAAATGCTTGAAATGTGAAACACACGCTTATGTCAAACACCATAAGCAAACAATAGACTTTGTCAGTCAGCAGGTGAGTGGACGATAGTGGGAGTACCGTATCTTACTGGACTCAGCCTCATAAACTGTGCCTCACTTCTGACAAAGTCTCGACTCCACCCATCAATCCATGGAAACAAAAAGCACACAACCTAAAATGGGCATCACAATGTAGTTATTGTGTCACGGTCCCACCGACAAACACATTTCTCAAATGTAAATTTGTTTGATAAGAGTTTTAGTTTTAAAAAAATGTCATTTCCTTGCAGCTAATTAAAATGCTTAGTGAGAGTGCCTTTTGAGATTCGAGTCTGATTGGCTGTGTGCAGTTGCTTTCAGTACAGAGGCTGCTGTTGAAACTTGGTTTAGACTTGAAAAGATCATAGAACATGGGTGATTGTGCAAAAAAAAAAAAAAAAAAGCCAGTTCTGCTCCAACAGGTACGCCAACCAACAGGCCAGTCTCTCACAAACTTTGTGAATTCCCTGAAGCACCACATGCGTGGAATCCACTTTATTAGCACTTGTCAACATGGGTTGTTGTGCGCTCCGAATTTGATTGCTCGCAGTTTTTCCACTGTAGTGCTTGTCAGATAAGGGCTATTCCTCTCTCTCCATCCCTCCACTCCTCCTCTCCTCCTGTCCTTCCTGTCATCGCTGTGGCAGCAGGAGACATCTGGACGACTGTCACGGTTGACACGGTTGGTTGACGAGCACTGACAAATCCCCATGGACCAAGAAAACAGGAGGAGAGGACTCTCACTGGTTTTGATGGACTATGTGTGTGTGTGTGTGTGTGTGTGTGTGTGTGTGTGCTGGGAGCAGAGTATGTCATTTTGCAATAATGGCAAGATAGTCCCCGTTAGAGGAATATGAATTGTCTTCATATGTGTATATATAATCACAGACGTTTCATTGACATGTTGTTATGAGCTGATTTAATGGAAACTGGTTCGAACTGTTACTTTCTGGGTTGACTGTCGCAGCTGGTGTTGCCTCTGATTGGCTCCTCTTAGAATGACCTGGTCGAGTTGTTCAGTATTGACCGTTACCCAATAATAATAAGTGTTTTGAGTAATTAATAGTATGAATTGAACAGTTAATTGGTTGCTGGAATCAAGAATGGCCACTCAGTGAGGCAATATCTGTGTAGTCCCGGGACGTCAGAACCATCGCAGCAGGTATTCACCACAACAGGTCTCAGACTTAACAGACTGTCACTGGACTAACAGCAGCATGGGGACATGTTGCTGTCTCAGAATACAAACCAGGAGACAGTCACCAATACAAAGGAACTAGGCAGGCCTGGTCTTTTTATGAGGCCTGATTGTTGTGACTGCCCACAGACCATGCATATGGTGCTCTCTAATGTGTGCCTCAGTGCCTGCCTATTTGTACTGGTGCTTCCAATTAGATGGACAGACGGGTAGAAAGACAGACACGTGGCTCCCGTTATATCTGTGGTAAGCTAAGGTTGGCTATAATATTTGTGCTCTATCTACAAATCTATTGTTACAATAGTCTTGTATTCTCAGTGGGTCTAATGTGAATTTGGATTTAAAGTGGTGGAGGTAGTGCTGCATTACCCCCCCCCCCCCCCTGAAATACCCCTCAAAGAAACAGTGTTTGTCATTTATAGCTCTAGGCACAGAGTAATGCTGTATAAAGTTGCATTGTAATGACATATAGAAACAGTGATTACAGCCTAATTCAATTGCTCCCTAATCTCATTTCCATAATGGCCTTTATTTGGAACCTCAATTTATTGTTTTCCCAGAAATCATTATACAATTTAGCCCTTAAATTCATTTTAAATATGCGTATCCAGTGTAACGAGCAGGAATAAGGAAAGACACACACCCATATCACATACGTACAGTACACAGACATACAATACAGTGACGGCACATGTGTAGATAAAAATACTGATATAAACACAACCAAACTACATGTGACATGTACACACACACACACACACACACGCACACACACACACACACACACACACACACACACACACACACACAGAGAGATAGCATTATGGTAATGCTTAGGAGGGCCCAGCTGGTATATCTGGTGGCAGCAGTGTGAGAAAAGAGGAGGGTTATAATGTGCAAATATTAATGATCCTGGGTCTGGGACTCTGGACATTCATGCATCTTTGTGTGTCTATCTGTGTGTACGCACACGCAAATGTATGGTCGAGTGCCAGCGGGTGGGATCCAACAGCCTGGATTTAATCACTGGGACCCCTCTCCCTAAGATGACTATCATGATCTGCCAGCTTCACTGAGCTCCTCTGATATGTCTATCCCTGGTGACACAGCTCGATCTGGGCTGCGACGTTTGGCCAAGTCACCAAGATCACCATAAGTCCATGGTAGGCACAGGACCAACCCTGGTCTTAGAGCCTGAACACTGCCTGTAACCCTGTACAAAGTCTTAGTTCAAATAACCCCCGGGTCCCCGCGTCGCGGCTGAGCTGCTCTTCGTCGGCTGTGTGTTGGGGATTCTGGGATGAAATGTCGTCTTGGTACTTTCTCCAGCGTCTGTGTGCATGACAGAGCCTTTTGTATGATATCTGCGGTGCAGTTTCTGCAAGGATAACCTGCTCTGTGAGGTACGATGAGGAGCAGTCATGCAGGACTGATTCCTGTGCTTTCTTAAGAGGATATATAATATGGTTCACCTTTGCACACTCATGCTGCTGAGAACCTTTTGAAAAGAGACTTTGACAACAGCCGCCGCGGAGGATCATGTTATGGACGAGAGCAAAATCAAGCAGCGCAAAGTGAAATAATGGAGAAAGTGGACAAAAAAATAAAAAATTACAGAAAAGAATAAACGAGTCCTGCAATATCCACTGCTTATCTTTTCCCCACAGCTGTTGCATTGCTATGATACAGACTGAAAATCCATAACTGAAGAAAAGCCAGGTGATCAGTCACTGGCTATTAAGTGAATGTGGTCAAATTCAGCATGATAGTAGCTTGTTAAGTGTATGAAGTGTATTTTTACATATTGATCATAACATGCTAGCTGAAGTGTCAGTCCCCCAATGCCTTAGACCACACGCTTAAAGCATTACAGTCGATGTGTCGGCTCACATTTACCTTCTGCAGCAATGTACAACCACCTCACATTGCTTGATTAAATGGAGAACTGGCTAATTTGTTGCATTGCCAGTTTATTTTGTTTTAAACTGCTGGATGAAGGTGCTTGTGTCAGTTTCTCCACAGGCCTCTTGCTGGTACCCGTAACAGCTGTCTCTTGGTAGATCTCCTTTCAGCCTTCCCGCAGAAAGGTCAGCCTTACATAGTGATATTTTGCCATGACGTGATTGGCATGCTAGAGATAAACAGGAAGAGCAGGATAACGGCGGGCAGAAAATTAATATTTTGAGTCTGGCGCTGACCATTTAACAATAATATAAACACAAAACGCTGTCGTACCATTCAAGGTAGAATAGAGTGAGTACACATGTCCTCCAGCATATTTGATCAGAGATAGTTACAATTAAACATCCTGGCACCCGTGCACGCGCACACACATACACACAGAGCACAGTGTCACAGACTCAGATACCGCTTGGCCACCAGACGTGGGCCACTGTTGCTGCCGACTGGTTGGAGTTCTGTCAGATAGCCAAGCTCTAATGGAAACGCTACAATGCAGCCAAAGTATGGGAATCATTTCAGTGATAAAGTTATATGTTCAGCCTCGAACAAGCGGCGGAGATAATGTTTGGCCTCATTATAATTCCCCCCATGTTTAAACAGGCGGCCGCTGAACGCAAACAAAAGCAGATGAAATTTGAAAAGTATTATCAATATTGCAGATAGTGGATGCCCTTTCCAATCACAAGCTGCATATCTCTTACGGCAAATATATGGTTGAGTAGTTCATTCATTTCTATTAGGCCCCTTGTATGTTTCCCCGTGGCTCATATATATTTATGCAGAATTGATGAAAAGGCCAAACAAGCTACCATTAGATATGGGTTGAATACACTAGGCCGCCTACGCTAAAGGTACATTTAAAAGGCATTATTTTGCAGTGACGGATCTCTCTCTTTGTTCTGCTCCTTGCGAGGGATCATTCCTCATGTGTTCCTGGCCACCAGTCAGCTTTTTGTTGCTTTATATTACAGTAAGTGTAGCACAGATGTGTGTGTGTGTGTGTGTGTGCATGTGTGTGCGTGCTTGAGAAGAGGCAAGAGAGCAAAAAAAAAAAAAACACTAAAGAAAACTGAACAGTGGCTGCATATATGCATGCTTTATCAAGTGTTTTGGTTCATACTGTCTATATGAAGTATTTACTTACATATATATGTGGTGCTCTGTATATCTATTAAGTGTGTTTGTGTGCATCGGTGTGTATGTGTGTGTGTGTGTGTGTCTGTCTGTATGCATGCATGCGTCTTACACTGCACGCCACTCTGTGTATTCTCCAGCTTTGTTAATAGCTGGCTGCTGGAGCAAAATAATTGTCATTTTCCAGCCAGTGGGTCTAAAGTCATACAACATAATGAAATGTATAAAAAAAAGAGGGGGAAATGGTAGACAGGAGGCATGCTAAATCAAATGTAGAGAGATCTGAATAATTTAAGGCACAGGAAGGCGAGAGGAGGAGGAGGAGGAGGTGCAAATGGAAAGATGGTGAAAAGTATCATTTAGGTTGACAGCGCTATGTGCTAATGTGTGTGCATCTATGAGGGCAGTGCAATATCCAGGGTAATGGTGAATAGAGAAACAAATATGAAAATATAAGAGGTGGGGGTGTGTGTGGAGTGATCACCACTGGCTGTTAAGCAAGTACAGATTTGATGAGTTGTTCCCCGGATTGATTGATCGATTTGTTCATTCATCTGCCCTCTGTTATCTCCAGTCCCCGGTGGTGCTTTCTTTCAGCGGCAGGTGTGTCTGTAACTAACACATTAACTAACCAGGCCAGAGCACTCAGTGTCCTCTGACAGCCTGTCATTTAAGCTGCACAGCCAGGGGAGGGGAGGGGGGAGGGGGGGGGGAGCAGAGAGACGTGGGGTGGGGGTGAGGATTAACATGTAAAAGAGAAAGACGGGGAGATTAAGAAAGGTGGGGTGAAGGAAGAGAGGAAGAGTGTGATCTGCTGCTACAGGGGGGTGGAGATAATGAGGGGGGCGTTAAAAGGGGAAGTGAGGACGGACGAGGTTGACCTTGTCCAGCCAGTCCAATCACGCACACACTCACGCGCACACACGCGCACAAACACGCGCACACACAGAATGAGAGGATGAGATAGGAGGGGTCCGACACCAGTTTCAGAGTTGAAGAAAATCAAATACTTGACCATTCCCCCCCCCCTCTTTGTGATTCTCTCTCTTTTCTGTCACTTTTTTTTGTCTTTGTCCTCATTTTATTAACAGACGCGCACGCACACGCGCACACACGTGCACACACGCATGCATGCATGCACTCGTAAATCCCTGATTACCACGCTGTACACCTGTCCAACATTATGATGGTATCTGGCACAAGCTGCACTTGTCTCCAGGAAAGGTACAGAGCACTCGCACACACTGCTACACACATGCACACATAACGAAAAACAAAACGGCACACCTGGACTCACACACATGTCTACATGTGTGTCCGTTTGTACATTCATATAAGCATGTGACTGACTGCGTGTGTGTGTGTGTCTTTATGTGGGAGCCTGCTGAGGCCTGTCTAATGGAGACACAGTTTTATTGTGTGTCAAGCGGGCAGGCAGACAAACAGTTTGCCAGGTTTTCTGGAACTGAGCTGGGCTGCAGCTGGTGATGAAGTGGAGCCAGCATGTGGTCAAGGCTGACATATACCATCTACTGGTGACAGCAGCATCACGGATACACACAAAGACATAGACATCAGGGCGTGTATGCACACCATCCATACACAAACAACTACCCACAGGGAACACACCAAACACCCATATAAATGACATTTGCAGAAGCATAATATAGCCACATTTATCAAAATATTCCAAACGGTGTGTGAATTAAAAATATAAATCCAACTTAAAATGGCTTCTGGTCATTAGCAGGTGGTGGTGATGGTCGCCTGCCATGAGCTTCAGCCTCTGTGTTTACAAGACGAGCGGTTATCATGTTCACTCTGAGCTGTGTTGTTTCCTATGGACAGACTTGATGCTACAGTGACCGAGCTCTTCATGCTAATGTTTTATGTAAGAGCTTTCACCTTTCTTAATACAAGTTTAATTACGCAGCCGCAAATTTTTAATGTGTTTTGTATTTGTTTTCTACAAATCATATTAATAGTATGTACGAATATTATACAGAAGTACTTTAAAGAAGAAACCATGTAATAGGAAATATTAATAAATACTAGCTGGGTTGTTTGTAGTAACATATTGCGGAAATTGTATTAATGCATGATTAAAGCATAAGATGGGGAAAATCAAAACACTGTTGAAAAAGTCATCACTACATTAAAGCACAACATCATGTTTTCTTTCAAAGCATTGATACAAAACCGATCTTTTTTAGCTCCTCTTTCGGAAATAGCTTGACATTGCTCCTCACGATTAAATGAGGAGATGGATGCTGCTCCTGTTTGCAAGGTGAAGTCACATCCTGATGTCCTGGCTTCATTGTAAGTTTTCCTGTCAAGAAATCCCGACATTTAACCACAACTTGTTGGTTTTACACATGATACTAAGTGAGTGTTCTAGTGGGCAGATTTCATTACCTTTGGAAAGAGCCAGGCCAGTTGTTCCATTACCCTAAAACCTTAACTTTAGCTATGCTAATTGGGTGGTATGGGGGTGTGGGAGTGTTCAGTACATGTTTTGTTTTTTTGCCTAAATGTCCTTGCCGACTTCCTTTCTAGTGCGAAAGCACCTCACTTCCTCCAATTAAAAAAAAAGAACCTAATATAGGCTTAAATTTCTTTTCCCTGAAACATATCTGTGAAAACAACTGTACTTTGTAGAAACAATATATAATTTGCAGAGTGTGTACATGTGTTTAATCATGTGAATAATGAAAAATGAGAAGCTCTTTGGTTCAATCGAATTCCACTTCATCCCACTCTCAGCCCATGATAGTGACCATACAGTGAAAAGCTGTTCCTTTTCAAGTAGCTGGAGAACAAAATTCAAAGGGAATATCAGAGAAGACAAAAGAGGAGGACACAAAGGATTATTCCTGTTAAATAGGCCTATGTGATGTGTGAATTAAAGAACGACTTGGATCTTGCAAAATATTCCCAACAGGCTCATTTGAGATAACAAGAAGGGCTGGGAGGATCTTTTCACTTAATATTTTTACTTTCACTGGAGGCTTTGGCAAGAAGAAGCAAATATGTATAATATTGATTATTAAGGTTTTGAAAAATAATATATCATACCAAGGAATATTTCTTTTTTCCTTTTATATTCCTCAAAGTTGGATAGCTTACTGTACGTGATCATCCTGCACATGCCGGTTTTACTCCAGTGACCCTTAATTCTAACAGAAGCTTTATGTCCAAAAGTCATATTGCAGCATGATGTTGTTAATAATAGTGTTTAGTCATCTTATAGGTTTTTGAAAATTTTGTTTAGTTCTCAAAATATTTAGCAGCAACATACCACTAATTCTAACTGCAGCATAAGCCTGTTTGATTGTGTTTTTATATTTTAAAATAAAAATATTTTATAATTCACGAGGTAACTATACTCTGTTAAACTACTTTGGTAAACTTTTTAAACTTGCCAGTGTGTCATCAATATGTTGTTCCCGCGACATCTCCAGCCAAATTCTAACCAATCAGAGACCAGGATGTGGTTAAGGTGGTGAGTGGAAACCCAGAACAGGAACACAGCGCTGGTCCACCAGAGTGAGGAGCAGATTTTTTTTCCCCAAAAGAGATAATTGCACAACTGTTATATGGTTTTGCATGTGGAACCATTGGTTTTGCAAGTAATTTCAAGTGTGTCTTTTTTTTTGACCAATTGTGGTCCCTCCATTCTAAATCCTGTAGATAGTTAAAAAACAGCTGCCTAACTCCTGGGGGTTTTCTGCAAACCTGACCTTTACTGAAACCTAATTTTCTTAAACCTATATTCACAGCCTCTGAAACAGATAACAACAGGACATAAAATTATTTAGGGGCTTTGTTTTTTTTATTGTCAGTAATGTTCGGTTGTGAAAAAGATGTCTCTCTCAGAGCCATGTAAGGGACTGAATTGACATGTCAAAGTCAGTGTCTCAATCTTATTGATTATTGTTTTCATTAAATTAAAATCTGCTGTGCTCGGCATAGTCACTCCCTGCACTCAGGTTGTCAACCATTGTCACAGCAACAACTTGTAAGCCTGTATGAGGGCTAAAGCAACAGACACAAAGTTAAATTCGTTTTATTCTGTTTGATAAATATATGCTGTAAGAATTTAGTAATCAGTAATCTGGTTGTACAGCAGCATGGCCAATGTCATCCACTTAAGAATATTAGGTGGTGCTCAGTCTCAGTTTGGTAAATTATTATTATTGGCCACAGATGTATCAGCGAGCGGTATCAAACAATACACTTGATGTGGTTGTGATTTAAATATAGATGTGAGCTGTCTGGTTGTCTGTCATCCATGGCTGCCTGGGTGTTCCTACGGATCAGGGAGAAGTGGGAGAGGAGAGAGGGGTGGGGGGGAGCAAACCCTGTCCAAGAAGAAGTATTATTGTCCAAGAAGTATTAGTTCTCTTTTTAATTTTAGCAAGATGAGGAAGTCGGAATTCAAATGAAAGAATCGGTTTCCATCCAGCTAATAGTAATCCATAATCCCACAGACGTGTCTAAAGCACAATGTGGTCGCTGTGATTAACGTTAATGCCTCCCCTACTCAATTTATTGAAATGTTGGAACGAACACATTTGGTTTGGAACCAATGCGCTGGCTTGTGTTTAAAAATGTGGATGGGTCGAGTGAGGGGGGGGGGTAGGGATGAGACGAAAGTGATGGAAACACTGTAAAAGTGAGAGAGAGCGGGAAAGAAGAGAGGAAGTTAGAAGAGGACAAAGTGAAAGAGAAATCAGTGGTGGATTCAGGGGAGGGAGGGATGATTTCAGTGGTAAAAGAGGAGAGGGAAAGAGAGATGAGGAGATGAGATGGCTGTGTGAAAACAAAATAACTCTGCGGGTGAAATCGCTCCGCCCTGGTCTCATTTTAAGGCGAGCCTGATGATTTTAATTTCTTGAAATGGCACACTTTGCAGACAGACAAAAAAAAAAGGATGGGAGGAGAAAAGAGAGCGGTATTAGAATAATTAACGCGGGAAGAGGGTCGCGGTTTCATTTTCAGCAACACTTCAAATGAATTCCTGTAATGATCCTGAAACCTTGAAAAGGCAAAATCCAATCAAACAATATCTACTGGGCTTCATTTTCTGTGCTGGGGGAATGACCCCTCTTTGTCAAAGGGCGAGTCATGGAGAATGTGGGTCGCCATAGACATACAAATGAAGGGCGGACAATTTGGTCTTGTTAAAGCTATTATGCCTACAAGTGCGCGTATGATAATGTCGAGGCACATGTGTATGCACACGCAAGGGAACACAACTTTGTGTGTGTGTGTGCCTGCAAGCATGTGTGGGCAATAAAAGAGAATGATTATCTGTGGGCGTGCGTGTCTGTGCGGGTGCACGCGCCCATTCGCAAGCAAGTGTGCTACAGCTTTAACACTTTGCGGCTGTGATATGACTCATTGTAAATGATGCCATGGAAGGTCAATTGTGGAGATCAAAATGGCTGTTGATGGAGGGGAAGGGAGAAAATGTGTCATGTTTTTCCCCCTCACTGCCTCACTGCATACCACTGCAGAGGCATTTTGATTTAAAAGAATAAATGGATCTGCTCTGGGTTATTTCTCTCTGACTGGCGCCATCCAAAATAACACCCCTGGCCCATATTTCCTGGAGGAGCCTCATGCCTTGCACCCATTGTTTTTATTCCCTCCCCTACCTTTGACCATTGGAGAGGTAATCAGGCATGAGTGCCGTGGATTATGGCACGAGTGGATGAGCAGCTGCAATGCTCCAATGACCTTTTGTTACTCATTACTGGACCTCCAAAAAAAAGAAGGGAAGAGAGAGAGGGAGAGAAAGATGCAAAAAAGGAAGCCCTCTCAAATCTTTGGGGATATTGAGTTCAATGACCGTGATGTGTTATTGTCTGCTTCGCCTTACCCGGAGCAGATGTTAAATGGACTGATTGACAGACAGTCATAATCTGCTCTATGACAACAAAAAAAGAAGGGGTGAGGGGGGGGGCGTGGAAGATAGATTGGTGATGGAGTGGGAGGATGAGGCTGTGGAGGAAGGTTAAAAATTAGAGTGGTAGGAAGCGAGAAAGGGGGGAGGAGGATGTGAAGGAACGGTTGCGCCAAGTTGGAAGAAAGTGCAGGGAAGGAGGGGAGGGGGGAGAGAGAGACAGAGTGTGTGGAAGGTAACTGCGTCACTGGAGGGGGCAGTCTCGTCTGTTTGACCTCTAGGTCCTCCAGGTGTTTCTGCCCGGTGCACACGCATGCATGCCTTCTTCCCTGATTTTAAAGGACCATTGCAAACATTACATGCACAAGCACAGGCATTCACAGACCTGTACGCACACATGCATACGCACACAGAGACACAGAGACAGAGAGAGTGTAAGAGACAGGGAGAAAGAAAGCCAGGGAGAGACTCTGGGACTTAAGCCAAACTAACTTTAAAAAAATATCCACTCAAGAAGTGGGTGGTGCTCTTCCTGTGAGATCATCCGTGCAGATGCTTCGAAAACCTCCAAGCCCTCAATGCTAAAAGCAATTCAGATGTGAATATTGAGTGATTGAATGCCTGCCAGGAGGTGGAGGAGGACCCCCCCCCACACACACACATACACACCACCACCACCCCCATGGCTGCCTCCTCGTCCCCCCAACCCCCCGCACACACTCTCCCCACACCCCCGATGAAATGGTTTCTCCCACAATTAATGCAGTGCACCTGTGATGCTCGATAAAGAGTGCGGCACTGTGCACAGGTGTGGAACATTAGTTCTGGGGGTGTTCCTTGAAAAAGACAAGCTTCTCCCTCGCTCTCCTGTAATAACACACTATGACACACACACACACACACATGCAACGACTGTGCGCGCGCCTTGCACGTGCTCCACGCACACAATCAGCATACAAAATTTGTGAGAGGTGGGTGTGTAACTGTGCTGATGCTGTGAGAAAAGTTAAAATATGTAAATTAACTTGGTGCCCAAGAACCAATCCTGTCATTCACAGTGCTGCTCCCATCAAAGCTCAGGTAGCCACCTTTGAATGTGTGTGTGCGTGTCTGTGTGTGTGTGTGCGCGCTCACTGGCCGTTTCTGCAGCCGCTTGTTTGTGTTTGTATTGAATGTGTGTGTGAATATGAGTGTGTGTAGAGGCCACGTGTTGTGTCTGTGTGATGGAGCTCATTTGGAAAGTGGGACAGAACTGCAGTGCGAGTCACTGCGCCCTCTGAAAGGCCCGCCTCTCATCACGCTGGAACATTTACGCAGGTACCGGTTACGGGCTTTCATAGACTGGATGTTAAGTTCAAAGAGGAACTGTTACGGAGGGGGCAAATAAGACTTTACACTTAAACTCTGATTCTCCGCTCTGAGGAGAGAGAGACAGAGAGCGAGAGACATATGGTCTGAACGAGGTGAGATGGAGAGATTAACTTAACATGAAAAGTAGTAGACTGTTAAAAAGGAAAAAAAAACAACAACAGCATATTAAAAGACAGATGCTGAAAGAGATGAGGGCAGTAAGAAGCAGGCTAAAACATAATGTGCTTGTCTTATTAATGTCTGTTTTGATGCTCTGAGCTTAACCTAGCCTCTTACAGGGTCATTAAGTAGAGCCTGCCAAACACAATCCCAGATAATCCTTTAGAATGAACCATTTCTTTATGTTCATTTTAAATTTTTAACATATAGCAAATATAACTTTACTACAGTGTAATGGTGTTGTTCAAAACTATATAAATAGTTCATCATATTTGTGCACAATAATACATCTTTCCATTTGCCCCAATCCTTTATTATGCTACAGCGAGTATTTAATTCATTAGCAGAATTCAGTGTGTTATATCTATTGTTGGGTCAAAACTGTTCTTCAATATCTATTTGTCTTTCGTGGATATGGTTAGGTTGCATCCATGGTGCAGAGCACGCAAGTGGTACAAAAAAGAATCCTGCCAGGGATTTTCACACTCCACTCAACAGGTGGCAGTAACACAGTGAGAAAACTAAAATAAGAAAGCATCATGCCAAAAAGAACAATATACGGAGGGGTCAGAGAATTCTTTTTTTTAAAAACTGTTTTTAGGTATAATTTATAAAAGCGGGAACCCTGCCATAGTTACCTCTTGTTTAAATAGGCAATGTAAATTCATGCACTGTCCATACAGTTTATAAAACATTTATAAAAACAATTAACTGTGAGTTCACAACTTTTCAAAATTTGGGTTTGTGGTTTCACTTACACTGTAACTTAACACACTTTACTAAAATTAAATTAAAATGTAATGGTGGGCTTTTTAGAACCGGCGTCCACATGTTATATCTAAAAACTCTGTTCCAAAATGTTAATGTCTATTTTTTTGTTTATTACACAAGTTAATGTATGACCAGACCATAATATAACCAGAATATAACATTTACATGATAAAAAACAGTTATGTTCAAATTAATTGTGCATTTCTCAGTGCCACACACACACACACACACACACACACACACACACACACACACACACACACGCGCGCGCGCGCACACACACACACACACACACACACACACACACACACACACACACATTCTTCTTTACTCATTATACTTAAAAAGCCAGCAATCAGTCTCAAAGCAGGTGTCATATTTGTCAAATGGAGAAATATCTCATTTGTACGGAAGCGTATTGCTGCCACACTACGAAAAAAAAAATAGGCTCAGTATCAAGTAATTACGTGAAAAGTTTATTGTTATAACAATATCTTTTTCACGTTTTAACAATATATGTATCACGTTATAACGTGAAATTATCACGTTATTTCATGATACGATCTTTTCACGTTATAACGTGAAATTATCACGTTATTTCATGATACGACATTTTCATGTTATAACGTGAAAACATCTTATGTCAAAAGAAAGTATGGTTTTACGTTATTTCAAGATAAGACAGAAACAGATCTGAGAGGCAAGAGGCTATGGCTCATTTACATGATTCAATTAAATTATACTTTAATCTTGGTTTGAGACATGGTGAGATTTTACAGTTATTGAACAACGTGGACGGCATTGTTATTAGTATGCGTACTCTAAGAAGGATTTTGAAATGCCTGGGTTTGTACCGAAGAAAGAACGAAGCGTTATTTCGATGACATTATCACGTTATAACGTGAAAAGATCGTATCATGAAATAACGTGATAATTTCAAGTTATAACGTGAAAAGATCGTATCATGAAATAACGTGATAATTTCACGTTATAACGTGATACATATATTGTTAAAACGTGAAAAAGATATTGTTATAACAATAAACTTTTCACGTAATTACTTGATACTGAGCCTATTTTTTTTTTCGTAGTGTGGCAGCAATACGCTTCCGTACATTTGGGTATAAAACACTACCTTTATGTTTTCATTGCTGAAAATGAGTTTAGTGCCTCAGAGCTACATCATTAATTATGCACTCGACTTGAATCTGTATAAGTAAAGATTCTGACCTTGGGCTGTAACAGTTCTGTGGTGACCTTTTTCCCTCTCTGGGAGAACAAGGGCCCACATACAATATTCCCACATCGTCATGTGGAAACATCATTGTCCTGTCTTTGCTTTTTAGTTCCTAAGAAGAATGAGTGCATTGTTGCATTCACGTCATATGGAAATAACTTCTTAAACAGTCTAGGAGTTAAAAGGAATGGTTTTACATGGGTCATATGCTGACGCTTGTGCCAAGATGCCAAGTTCTCTGTGTAGTTTTCTTTGTTTTTCCAACATTAATGTGTTGATGCAGTGTGTCCAGGCCGTTTAGCTCAATGGAAGCAGCACGTGCATGCTAATATGCAGTGACGTTTTTGCACTGAGCTTAACTTGTAGAAACAAATCGCTCTCTCCATTTAATGACCAGTTTGACAAAAAAAAGGGAACATTTTTACTCAGCTTGTCAAAGCAATCAAAAATCATAGCGTAGTCCTAAACAACCACTTAAGGCACTTCGACATCTTTCATTCCCACACATTCATACAGTGCTTCTATACCCAGCACTTTCTATAGCATACACTTTCACTTGCTATGCCGCTAGAGGGAATTTAGGGTTCAGTGTCTTTTCCAAGAACACTTCAGCATGTAGATTGGAGGATGGGGATCGCACCATGGACCCTCTTGTCAGTGGACTACCCTCGCTTCCACCTAAACCACAGCCAACCAGAGTCTTCATACCCTGAAAGTATTCAACTCTGATAATATTTCCAGAGCCAAAAAAGAGGATGAATCTTTGACTGTCGAAGTATGTGTACACAAACAGGAAATTTGATCTCTGCATTTAACCCATCTGGGAATAATGAACACACAAACACACAATAGGAGCAGTGAGTTGCCTGTAGGCCACAGCTGCCCCTGATAATATAATTACTAGACAGTATACATGTATTATCAACATAGTAATTATATTGACAATATAATTACTATATATGATGCTGTTACTATAAAATATTGATATTGTGTAGCTTAAAACTTTTTGATCACTGTGCATTTTGACAACCCCAAACAACAAAAACCAAAAACACAATTATTTACAATTTATGATAACCTAAAACAGGATTTCTTACAAGAGACAACCACAGACCAACACCACATGAAACTGTACGAGTGCATCTCCAACACCAGGAGATAGTTCATAATAATGGTCCCAGTGCCCCATTTTCTTAAAGTACCTTCTAGGTCTTTGAGAGACATGGTCATAAACTTCAGCAAAACAGTCAGCAAAACACATATAGACTGGATGGGTAAATTTCCACAACCCCTCCAGTAGCCCTGAACAGGTGAAGAACTGTCCTCTGATCCACAGCCAGGTGTTCTTCATCTTCTTCTGTTGTTTAGTGGCAGTTGTCAAACAACTGTTTGGTGCATTCCCCCCAAACCACATTACATAAGATCAATAGATAGGATGAATAAAGTCTATCTATCTATCTATCTATCTATCTATCTATCTATCTATCTATCTATCCATCCATCCATCTATCTATCTATCTATCTATCTATCTATCTATCTATCTATCTATCTATCTATCTATCTATCTATCTATCTATCTATCTATCTATCAGCTAAGGGGTGCAAGGGACCTAATCTACCCCTTGTCCCAACAGGGGCCCATACCCAGATTAAAATCCAATATAAGCCTCCTCTCCAGGTCCAAGGACTGGAGCAGACCATCCAGTCACTCCTTTTAAATCATCTCCCAGTTTAGAGGTACTGTCCCCAAGGCATGTCAGTACAACAGTGCCCAGAGCCTTCTGCATCTCAGCCCAGTTCTTTTTGAGACCCAGCACCTTGCCACCAAGGACTTTGTTAACTGCTGTGAGTATTTAAACACTCAAAGAAACACTAGCTCATATTCCCCTGCTTGTATGATGGTTCACCCGAATTCCCTCAAGGCCGACCTACAGAACTCCTCTATAGACTCCCTCCTCTACGTCCTCCATATCTGAGTGGTTGTATTTACAATCATAGCTTATTTGCACAATAGACACCTTCTGGCTGACCATTAACACATGTTTGTGTTAATAATACACCTAAGTGCTTCCTTGGTTTAAACTGCAGCTGACCCTGATTGAATGCTCCCCTGTAACTTTTAGAACTGTGCCCTGCTGGGCCTCATGGGTCAAAGCATGGGCAGTAGACACTTACTAGCAACTATAAGTCACAGGACGCCCAAACTCCTCCACCACATGAGCACATGAACAGTCATAGTAGACGTTTTCGTTGCACGTTCTTCAGTCTATAATAATTGTCTTGTTTTTGATCAGGAAACATTAGTAGTGATACCAATAGTCTTCTTCAATTGGCAACGTTTAAAGATTCGAGTCCAGCTCTGGCCCTTACATAACACATTTTGGTCCCAAAACGTGCATTGAAATGGAATTCAGAAGTTAAATGGCTTGTTCTCTTGATACAATACATTATTTGGATTTAAGATAAACACGTTTTAGCACATGCGAGCTTGTCTTTGATGTTTCCTGCAGTCTCCAATGGCATATAAAAGAAGAAACTTGAACCTGCGTCTCAGTTTTCTCAAGCTGTCTGATACATTTAAAATGCTAATATAAGACTAAACTGATTAATAATTAAACAATTACGGTCATGAATCAATAACTTCTGCACATATTTTTCATTAGTAAATTGCACAGAGTAAACAAAGAAGCAGTATTACCAATTCAAATGCGGATGATGGGGGGGGGGGGGGCATTCTAATCGTCCTAACTTTGATGAAAAATAAACATTCGAGACAGTCACTCAAACAGTAAGGCCTCTGGTACAATTTTCCAAAGTAGATCATGTTGTTGCTTTCGATACAGTTAGTTGGTTGATTATTCAAGTAAACATGGTTGGAACATTTTTAATGAAGTAGTCCAATATGAGAAATTCATGATAAATCTGGTGAGGGTAGTGTAATGTACAGAACATTTGGACAGACTTGATGCCCATCTGAGCCTCTTTAATGTTGTTCTGATTTCTGCGGCAATCTGTCTCTGGTTTGAGGAACTCGGCGGAGTACAAAGGAGGGACATCCACAGCAAGCACGCACAGGCACAACTGTTTGTGTGCTTCTGATTAATGCAGTGACTGCTTGATTGACTTTTTTTCCTCGTGTCTATCAAAGGCTGCATTCGGCGTTTGCATTTTTCTCTCTGCACCAAAACCCTTGTGCTCCCGTCACAATTATCCAATAATGTCAACGTGACACATTCATGGAGCTTGGTCCGTGCACCATGTATGAATTTTAGCATCTCCCCCCAATCACAAAATGCCAGTGCGGTAATAGCTGATGCCATGGCAGTAAGTGTGAAGTCTGAGAAACAAGGATAAAAGCATAAACAAATCTGTGATAAAAAATATGACATGGCTATCAGCATGCAGAATAAGCCTGGCCCTGCAAGCACAGGCACCCAGATTAATGATAAATTACGAGGACCTGGGCTTGTTTATAGCACTCATTTTCCCTGCTGCACCTGCTCATATTCTCTTGGCCTAGAGCAGCCCCCTCTCTCTTTTTTCTATTTTCTCCCTCCATCCCTCATACTCCTTCATCTTTCTCTTGCGCCCCCCCCCCCCTCTTTCTCTTGCCCCCCCCCCCCCCCCCCCGCTTCCTTTTCTTTCTCTCTGAGTAGGTGCTTATTTAAAATGATCCTGTGCTTCTAAAGCGCTCTGCCAAAACCGGTGGGACACCCCATGAAAACATAATCTGTGGGTGTATAATTGATGTCTTAAAGGAGAGAGGAGGGCAAGGGGGAGAAAACAGAGGGATAACAAAAAGAGAAGAGCGAAAGGAGGAGTGGGGAAAAGTTGCCTGGAAATCAGAGAGAGAAAAATCTTCGCAGGAGAATGCAAGTCAGAGATGGAATAAAATGTGAGCGGGGAATTATATTTTGATGCGTAACAAAAGTGAGATAAGGAGAAAAAAAAAAGAAAAGATAAAGACAGGGTGGGATGAGAGCAGTGGGCAAGCACAGCTGCCTTTTGGTAGCAGCTCTTGTAATAATACACCACCCAGCATCAACGCAATGCTTAATTTTAATATTAATTACAAATATCTCTCCGCACAACAAGGAAGTAATTTGACAATCACTTTGGCCCCGAGTACTGTATTAAATGCAAAGTGGGGCTAAGGGCGAGAGCAGTCAATATGGAGAACTAAAGTCTGAACAACCCCCGCCCCCCCCTCCACCCTTCCCTCACCTCATTACATGAAGTGTGAATGTTAATTCTAGTGGGTTTATTAGTTAGAATCAAGGAGGGAAAAATGAGAAGAGGTTAGCATTTTTATTGTTCATTACAAGTGGCTCTCCGGTGGTACCTGCGAACTTTTGAGGGGGCTGCTGTTAGGCCATGGCTGTATGTATGTATGTGTGTGTGTGTGTGTGTGTGTGATTGAAGGTGGGATGATAAAGGGGAAGTGGATTGGTGGTTGGCGGAGGGGGTACTACGAGTGGCTATTGTCTGATTCATAATTATATTTTTATTATGACTGAGCTCGGGGGCCCCCTCACACTGTACAAAGCAATTTCTGGTAGAGAGCGCTACGAGGGCAAAGTGTTTACATACCAAATTATAAGAATATACTGACAGCGTTCGGTTGTTAATAAGCCGTAATCACTTCCCCTAATTTAATCCGGTTGCTATGGTAAACAAATGACACTTGAGGCTGATGGCGGTGAAGGAGGAGGCGGAGAGAAAGAGGTGTGCCCGGCTGAAGGAGGGAGAGAGAAAAAGAGCTGATGAAAGAAACCTGACGTGCAGACACGCACGCACGCGCGCCCGCACACACACACATTCCTCTGACAAGACACCTGCTGTCCTCTGTGTATCGTACATGTTTGTAGGTGTGTGTGTGATCTGTTAAAAGCATGAGAGGAGGAGGAGGAGGAGGGGAAAGAGAGAGAGAGAGAGAGAGAGAGTGTGTAGAGTGTGTGCAGTCAGCAGTGCTGGTCTCCTCAGAAAGCAGAAAATTGTGCAGCAATTGGGCTAATTGTACGTACTGATTGATGCTGGTTGAACCTACAGTACATTAAAAAACACAAAAGCACAATCATAAGGGTGCACACACACACACACACACACAAACACACTCTTCCTGTCCGCCACATGCAACCCATTCTGACAAATCCTTTATAAAGTGTGAGGTTCAGTGTACACTTTACAAACATTTTCCATATATTTTAAAGAGGAGAAGAAAATAAACAATTGTTGCAAAAGCAACAGAATTGAATGAAAGTGTTTTTATAGAACACAACTTAGATTGATTTTTCTCACAATGTATACATACATAACATGTTAAGGACAAAATTGTGTAAATAAAAATAAATGTATAATTTAGTAACACAAAATAATGAATTCAAAAACAGACTTCTTGTGTTTCCCCTCCTGCTCTCGCTCTTCTCTGTCAATTCACAGTCTATGGTTCTTATTCAGAAGCGACAGAAAATAAATTGACAACCATTTTGATTATTGATCGAACCTTTAAAGTCATTTATCAAGCGAAATGTCAACCTTTTTCTGGTTCCACAGTCACACATTGGACAGTTTACTGCTTTTCTACCCTCCCTGTTGTACAATACAAGCAATGGGCTCCGGAAAATCAATTATTTCAAGAAATAATCACAAATTATTAGTCACAGTTTTTTTTTCGTGATATCCCAAAGTGCTGCGGTTACTGATACCTATATGTATCAGTAATCACAAACACTTAATGCATGCTCTGCTGCTGTCAACAGGGGAAGACTGGAGACTTTACATGACACGAGACATTATTGCTTGAAGATTGCATCTCCATGCAGAATAATTATTTATTAGGATGCATATTCACTGCAGGCACATAATGGTCTGGTTGCACATTCAAATATTAACACTTCAAACACGTCTTATTTACCACAAGACGCGGCCTTATTTCTTTTTGGGGGAATAGCATGGAGACGAGATTCCAGGTAGTCTGCCCCATTTGCTCTGTCTCCTCACAGCTTGCTGATTAAATGTGAAAACCTAAAGGTGAGTCTCCACCTCTGCACTCTATCCGCCAAATAAGAGAGAATAACCGGAAAGGGAATGAATGGTTGACAATGGCTTTCAATCCAAAAACCTTTACCTGTCAAACCTTTACCTGACAACTGCATAGCAATAGTGTCAGTGTAGTTAATCCACTCTCCAAGAGCAGGTTGCCACTAAAGCATCATTGTCATTATTATTATTATTTTGCATTTGCAGCTTGGAAGATTTTCCATAGTTTAATAGTAGCAGTCTCATTTGGGAATGAGGCTCTTAACATAGTGCCGCTATCGGAGAACAGACCAGCAGAGTGACAGAGAGAAAGAGACAGAGAGGACACTCGTCCTTGTGGCTCTGGTAATGATTTTTTATTCTCTCTATCTTCTCTTATAGATGCATATCAATACATATCATAGTGTCTGCGTTGAGCCCGCCACATCCAATATCGCCTGGACATTTTACATAATTATTATTTTCAGGAGTCACTGAGGTCTCATGGAAGGGAATGTAAGTGACAGGCGTTTAAAATGGTTTTTAAATCATGCGGGATAACCAGGGCCTTTCAGAAATAATTGTGTCAAACTGCTTTTCACCTTTTTCGCCAATCAATATGCACACTTATTCATGGGCGGACGACTATCCATCAAAAGGCAGCGCTGCTCTTTAATATACATGCTTGCATTTTAATGGGCTACTTTCACAACAATACCAGAGACAACAATGTATTTCTGTGTAATATTCCTGTAAAAAAATGATGATACAGCCACTTTCACATAAGGCACAGCGCAGGTCTCACTTGCTTTCCTCTCTGTCTCCCTCTCTCACACACACACACACACACATTCGCACACACTCACACAAACCCACCTCCACATGAGGTGTGTGCGCACAGAGACGGTTTGTTAAGTGCAGGCCTAAGACGACATAATCGCATTCGTTTTCCAACATGGCTCGTACATGGCTTAAAACTAGATTTAATGCATTTCATACTAATACACATTTTTCATTTTGTCTGTAAAAAAAAAAAACTCCAACTCAAAAACAATCAGGAATTACTCTGTTCTCCAATTAAGCTTATAAACAGGACCAGGACAGGGGGAATCTATTCATTTTCATTTGATTAAAATTATCGCCAACTCACAAGGAGCTTTGGGGTTTATATATTAAATAATGCATCATTTCATAATTATATAGAATATATAGATTTTTTTTAAAAATAGGATACTGGGCAAAATGGTAACTTTAATTAGATCGGTGTGTCAGATATCTCGGGGGTATGATAAAACAATGTTAAATATCTCACAATGACTGTAAAATATGTTCCGACAGATAATGAAACACAAATAGGGTCTCGCTTTACCATCGCTGCTATTTGCTGAAACATTCCCACATGCGCTTTCTGAAATTTCATAATTATATTGAAAATATGATCAGGGGATAATATAGCTACGTGCTAAATATGATCCTGCCATTCCCCCACCTATTCAGAGGCATATATTATCATGCTATTACTATAAGAGTAAATTACTGGAGAGAGTCAACCACAACATGCAGTGAGCAGGGCGGAAGAGGAAACACAAATCCAGGGCAGAGGATGCACACAGTCTCACAGACACACTCAGTACATCTGAGCTAATGAACAGGCCTGGAAAGTCATGGGTGGCATCATAGCCACACTAAGATGAGCTAAGGCCGAAGATTAGCAAAGAACTAAAGAGCACTTGGCAGTGTGTGTGCGAGGGGGTAGAGACGCTTTTACAATTAAAGCAGAATTAAAGATGCACTATAGCAGCAACACTTTGCCGAGCAAACAATGCCTGCAGCCTCTTTCAAAATTGCAGCAGGCTAATTTGAAATGAAGGACAAACAGTGGCTTTGTGTGTGTGTGTGTGTGGCTGTGGCTGTGTGTGTGTGTGTGTGTTTCCAGAACTTTCTCCTATTATGATTGCAGCCGTACAGATTGGTCTATATATAAAGTATGTAAATGTCGTCTGGCTGCGACAGTCAGAAGCGTCAATAGAAGTTGACAGCTGAATTATAACCGCAGCCGAATCCATCAGTCTTTTGTTTTAACCGGAGAATGGAGCATTTTTAAAACTCAACAAAGGCCTTTAATCAAATTCTCAAGGTTGTAGGCTTTAGCATTGTATTAGTTTAATAGTTTCTGCTGCACCATTGACGCTAATGACACATTCCTATGTAAATATAATGTGGCTCCCAGAAGCCATCAAAACATTTTAAGGTCCAGTGAATACAGTTGCATTTTTTTCCCTTTCACCCCCCCCCCTCCCCTTCCTCATGCAGAAATGTCTTTTTATTTAGCAATCTCTGCACAGAGCATGGTGATACAATAAAAAGGAGAGGAGATTGATTAATGGAGACTTTAAGGTAGTGATGCACAGCACTGATACAAATAACTGTGGAGAGACAGAGAGGGGAGAAGATTGTGCCTCCCTCCCTCCCCCCCTCCCTCATCCTCTCACCAACACACATTCTAATCTGCACACACAAGCAAGCGCATGTATACACAGATTTTTAAAAGAATTCACATATGGAAGCACACATTTGACACAGCTGTGACACACACACACACACACACACACACACACACACACACACACACAAATCTAAATCACATGTACAATTTGGAGTCCTCTGGCATAGATTCATCACCCGCATTTGAAAGATAATGAAGCTGCATATTTTCTCACCATTCAGACGCTGATGAAAGCATTTAAGAGTAATATGGCAGAATGCATTAAAGGCAGTGCCATATTTTGAAAGCCTTCATAATGTGTTACTATCTGGAGCGAGAAAAAAAAACTGGGGACATATAGGCCCATATCTACGGCTGCTCCGCTGCCTTTTGTATGAATGAATCGCTTAATCAGCTCTTTGGAGGATGTGCGGTATTTAAGTGGTTGTTGGTAAATTTAAAGGGGGGTGGGGATCAGATGCTGGAGAGCTGGCATTGAGCTCATACCACGTATGCAAATAGGAAACGCTCGCAAACACGAGTCTGCGTTAGAGGGAGACAGAGAGGGACAGAGCGACGTAATGGAGATTTTTCATGCTAGACGTGAACATCTTCACTAAGAATAAGTATTCAATTATGACTTCATGTCTCGTTTTCTGGATCTCTGTGTTTTCCCTCATCCATTGTTTAATAGCAGAACAGAGTGAAATTAACGTCTGCAGTTTGTGTCACATGTGAAGGTATACACCGCACATCCTCTGAGCTCTGATCATCATTATTAATACATTCACAAGATAAAATGCACACTTATTATGGAGATGGTACTCAAAGTAGAACCTACAGCGTGCAGCTGATTCTTTTTGATCATGTCATTACTATTGATCATTGATTCACAAACACACAAGATTTAGTGTTGTAAATACCTACTTATTATAAAGTTATTATAAACGTTGTTCATAAATCTTTAACACTGTATCTGTCAGATAATTATAATAGTACTGTATTTTTCACTGAAATGTTAGACTTTACAAAAGAGAAGGTTGTTCTCAACATGCCACGTTCTTACTGATGTGGATCACAGATCAAATCTATGTCGGCTCATATCATGTGTGATGATATTCCCTGTGTGAGTTTGTTTTTATCTCTATGCAATTACACAACACCACTGTACATTTACATTTACATT
Source organism: Trinectes maculatus (assembly GCA_016785345.1). Lineage (NCBI taxonomy): Eukaryota > Metazoa > Chordata > Actinopteri > Pleuronectiformes > Achiridae > Trinectes > Trinectes maculatus. Next base: position 177,936 of record JAFBJQ010001638.1, on the reverse strand, counting down.
TACATTTAGTCATTTAGCAGACGCTTTTATCCAAAGCGACTTACAGAAAGGGAAACAATCAAGGTAGAGTGCGATAAGAATTTGAAAGATAGTGAAGCTGCATATTTTCTCACCATTCAGACGCTGATGAAAGCATTTAAGAGTAATATAGCAGAATGCATTAAAGGCAGTGCCATATTTTGAAAGCCTTCATAATGTGTTACTATCTGGAGCGAGAAAAAAAAACTGGGGACATATAGGCCCATATCTACGGCTGCTCCGCTGCCTTTTGTATGAATGAATCGCTTAATCAGCTCTTTGGAGGATGTGCGGTATTTAAGTGGTTGTTGGTAAATTTAAAGGGGGGTGGGGATCAGATGCTGGAGAGCTGGCATTGAGCTCATACCACGTATGCAAATAGGAAACGCTCGCAAACACGAGTCTGCGTTAGAGGGAGACAGAGAGGGACAGAGCGATGTAATGGAGATTTTTCATGCTAGACGTGAACATCTTCACTAAGAATAAGTATTCAATTATGACTTCATGTCTCGTTTTCTGGATCTCTGTGTTTTCCTTCATCCATTGTTTAATAGCAGAACAGAGTGAAATTAACGTCTGCAGTTTGTGTCACATGTGAAGGTATACACCGCACGTCCTCTGAGCTCTGATCATCATTATTAATACATTCCCAAGATAAAATGCACACTTATCGTATTATGGAGATGGTACTCAAAGTAGAGCGTGCAGCTGATGCTTTTTGATCATGTCATTACTATTGATCATTGATTCACAAACACACAAGATTTAGTGTTGTAAATACCTACTTATTATAAAGTTATTATAAACGCTGTTCATAAATCTTTAACACTATATCTGTCAGATAATTATAATAGTACTGTATTTTTCACTGAAGTGTTAGACTTTACAAAAGAGATGGTTGTTCTCAACATGCCACGTTCATACTGATGTGGATCACAGATCAAATCTATGTCCGCTCATATCATGTGAAATGATATTCCCTGTGTGAGTTTGTTTTTATCTCTATGCAATTACACAACACCACTGTACATCAAGCAACAACAACAACAAAAAAAACATTCTCTTCCAGCAACTTTGTACAGAACAAGTGAAAGGAACCAATCGCAGCATTATAAAGACATCTGCAGGTAATTGGATATTGTATTTTGTAAGGAAAAACAAAAACCTTTTATATCACATGCATTGTAGTCGGCCATTGCCGTGTTCTGAAACTTAGTCACTCCACTGTGTAGCCCACAAAACATAACCCAGTAGTTTTTCATTGTTTAGTGTGTAATGCAGTTTATATTATGTGCAGATTATCATGATTACAGTTGCTCATAGTCCATTTAGAAAATGCGTATAGTGCCTTATAATAGCATGTGAGCACCACTTGCAGAAAAATGCCACAAAATAAAAGATCAAGTGCATTTGAGCATTTCCGTCACACACGCACACACGCACTCACACACATTGCGCAGATTTCTCATGCATCGTCTTCCTGTGTGCTCTGGGCTGTAACATTTGCCTTGTTAGTCAAGGAGAACAATCTAATTTGCAGGGAAACAAATAAGAAAAAAAAGATGTAGCTGCAACAATACCTCAAATTCCTTCCCACTAATTTCCCCCCTTTTCTTCTTCTTTTTTAATTTACAATGCAAAGTGTAAAAATAAACATTGAGGGTTCAATTTAGTGTGGTTTTCAGCCGTGGCATCTAATCCCCTACCCCACCCCTTGTCTGAATGTGCTGGAGGTTGTAGCGATTCCCTTGGGGTGGGTGGGTGTAAGGGTTCTCATCTACTAAGAGATAGGTGGGCAAAGAGGAAGGTTGTTTCACATTTCACACTTTAACACACACACACGCAGTGTGACAGATTCTCTTATTATCTATGATAGTATTACAGAAACAAAAATATGCACACAAAGACAAACATAATACATGCCACACAACACTGTGGAGATACAGGTACACAATCCACTTTTCATGCACACATTTCTTTGACAACTGTCGAGATCAGTGATCAAGCTAATCTTTGGGTAGTAACAACAGGTAAACCTCAGCACAGTGGAAGTAGTGGCTGACTGATACTCGGGCTCTTCCCTCAGGGCTCACTGTAGCTCTGCACTACATGCTGAGAGTGATCAGTTTATTCAGTTCAGCTAAGCTCAACTGCTGCTGGGACCTGGTCTCAGCCTGCCTGATAATTCCCATACATAGTGAACCGCAGCCCATACACCTAGAAATGCCAGCGAGACCATGTGGGACCTTCAGGCATATGAGATGCTGCCCATAAACTTTGGCGAGACTTTGTTGTTAAAGCGTTATAACTTCAATCAAACTGCAACTGTCTATTTGTGCTCATGATTTTCATTTAAATATGTGATTTTAAAATATCTGTTATATCTGCTACTGATATTGAGGGTCTGATAGCTTTTTCTTAACTTTAACAATGTAAACAACAACTTGAATATCCCAATAAGTAAGGTTTTAGAGGTCAGCTAATGTGGTCTGTGGTTGAAAACAAGGGGTCTGCACCCGGTAACAAGGGAACTACTAAATCACTCCATTTGTGTGAAATGATAAAATGACTGATCAGGTGGAGTCATTGTTTTTCCTGCTTTTTAAAAGGGGGGTGATTATAGAGAATTAGGGCAAAGAATGTGTGGTAAGCAACTCCAGTGCTTATGTGTAATGACTGAGACCCAGCTGACAACACCTGAGTGCTGTGCGGTCAGGAGGCCACCTGATGTGGAGGCTGCACAGCAGGAGGCAGGTCGAGATCAGATCGACAGCAGAGCAGACAGACGGGCAGGGGGTGAAATGAGGCAGAGAGACTGAAGTTTTTATTAATTTGACTTGCTGTTGAGTAAACAATGTTTGCTCAGCCTGCCATGGTCAAGCCAGGCAGAAACTGATGTGTACAACAATGGGAGCCAGCTGATTACAGCCCTATCTTCTTCAAAGTATGGGGATTTTCACTCTGACATTTGAAGAACAAACATAATGCTCAGCTGGGTGGCATATTTGCCTATTGTTCCTTCTTACGATAAAACTTCTGCTCCATGTGGAAGGTTAAATCTTCTTGCGGAATATTTTTTTTCTGTATGTCAGGGCCGCTCAGTGCGTCTGTTTGTGTGCATGTTTCTATACAGTCTTTCAAGCCTGTGCGCATGTGTGTGTTTGTGCCCATGTGTGTCCGTGCATATAAACCCTCATTTAGATAGACCCCGGTCCAACTTCGGTGGTGGCCCTCGGCCACATGGACCGGTCTGATAGAGCACCAGGGTCTACGCGAGTCACACACACTGCTGTTGTGTGGCGGGGCCTCTCTTATCGGAGCCGCCAGCACGGTAAGCTAGGATTAGCATCTAGATCTGCGAAGACTGGACGTCAGCACAGGGGGGACTATGGTGACGGAGGAGAGAAGGGTGCAGGATGAGAAGTAGAGGGAGGGATAGAAAAGTCGGGTTGGAGCAGATAGAGGGACGTCACAGTCACAGAGAGCGGAGAGATAGAAAAAGATTCTGTCACTTCTCTGTCATTTTCTTACACTGTTCCCTTCTTTCCCCTCTCGCTTCTTTTGTCCCTGTGGACAAAGAGCACGAGAACAGCATGTGTCCATGTGCCTACTTGGACGTTCTGGTGGTCTGATGTGGAGGACACACTTCAAAACCACAGAAACATCACACCCGTGCAGCAGGCTAAGTGGGCCCCGTTTTTGAAGTCTTTCTTTGAAATAAGCAAGGCAATCCCTTGGCCCAGGGATCATATTCTATTTACGTTCCCTTTGCCAACGACACAGGCAACGCTGGCCAAATTCACAAAAGAAGATCCACATTGGAAAATCCGGCTAATCCCTGATTGAAAGTTCATGTGTTGGCTTCGATGGATAAGCTCTGGCAGATTTTCCCAGGAAAGAGCAATAAAGGAAAAAAAAAAAACAACAAAACTAGAATCCTTTTTGGTGAAAAAGTGGACTCAGTGTCAACGGCAGGCAAGCAGCGCTCATGTCCACGTGTCAAGGGCTGCTTTTAATACAGAAAACCACAGTCTAACCCTGAAGGAGGAGGTTATGTCGCTGTGCTCAGGAACGCTCGTGCTGAGTCGGCCGTTCCAAAGGTTAAATTAAGAGAAGTGAGTCAGGAATTATTCGACATTAGTTTGTTTTTGCTTTTTTATCAGTATTCTTTCTTTTTTTCGGGGACATGCATTGCTTCCCCAATTTCTCACCCATTCCTCCTTCTCTTCTTTTCCCCAGTATGTCTCTCCCACTTTTCCTCCATCATTTCTCCCTCCCTCCCTCCCTCCCTCCCTGGCTGCCTCTCTTCTCTCACTCTCTTCCAGGGGTGGTGGCTATGGCTAGAGAGCCTGCACAGATGGCAAGCCAGCTTGCCTTCAGGGGAAGGGCTCCACAGCTTAAACTTCCTCCATTTTCCCTCGGTTTCTTCCTCTCCTTTCTTCAGCTCAAACTTTTGGCCTGTAACTTTTCATGCCTGGCGAGCTTTTATCTCGCTGTGCACGATGTGGTGGTGATGGTGGGTGGGGGGGGGGGGGGGGGGGGGGGGGGG
>JAFBJQ010001638.1:124173-173178 GCA_016785345.1 Trinectes maculatus | reverse complement strand
GGGGGGGGGGGGGGGGGGGGGGGGGAGTGGGGGCCGGGATTGTGCGAGAGGCCGCATGGATTAGCTGCCGTTGGATCAGTGGGTGCCATCAGTGTCAGTGGAAACCCAACACACAGACTAGTAGACTATTAGTAGTAGTAGTTGTTGTTGTAGTATTATTATTAGTAGTAGTTGTTGTAGTATTAGGAGTAGCAGACTATTGCATTTTAAACTAAAAATCTCATCCAGCTACAGAAATCAGTAACAATCCGTAAAGGTGCATCTGATTAAATTCACACATCCTGTGATTTTTGCTGCTTTTTAAGAAGCAGACAATTGAAGCATTCACAAGCACAAGTATCATCAGTTCGTCTGAGTAACAAGAATCCTCAAGAATCCATCAGCGTCTTCTCGAGATGACCCTGTGATAATGGAAATATCACCTTTCCCCATCTCTCCACATGTCATTTCACACTCGACTCAATGCGAACACTGTTCTTCTAATGGCTTGCTGTACTTACAGCCATCACCACCATAAGTGGCCTTGTTAGCATTGGCCCCTTGCCTCTTCATAGGATCAGCCCAACAACTTGACCCATGTCAAGTGATTCCCTGATAGCCCCCGCTCCATGTTTCACCTTCCCCTGCTCAGCACAGCGGGACTCTATCGACTCCCACAACTTCTGACAGTCTGCAGCTAATAAGTTTTATTGAATCCTACTGAAGATGCTGTAACACAACATGTAGTGAGTGTGGTTTGGTGCATAGTGCAATGCTGCCCAAATCAGGTGTTTATTACTCATATTAACTGCTCTTGCACATGATTTAAACACCTTTGAGGAAATGTAAAAGTGTGATATTAACTAGAGTTTTCTTTTACAAATAATCACTGTAATATCACAAAGTGTTATTTTATGTCCCTATTTACAAAATATTGTTACAAAGTGATTTACAAAAAAATAAAACCAATCAAGGCAGCTGCAATGAGAATAAGATCACAACATTTGTACAAATGTAGTAATGTTAAATATGCAGTTTTAGTAGCTAAAGGCACAAGTCTAATTTAATACTTGAGCAGACTTAATATACACACAGTTAATTAGTTTATACATGAAAAATATATGGGGGGTACATCAGGGTTTCCCGCACATAGACGATTGTGTGACGCAGCGCCACACATTCAACTGCAAGTGCCACAGATTCACAGAGACTGAGAGAGAGAGAGAGAGAGAGGGAGAGAGAGAGAGTGAGAGGGCGCAGACATGCCAGTCGTGTGCAGATACACTCGGACCAATGTTCCCTCTAAACTGCATCTAAGCTATAAATTACTAGGATGTTTGTCAAAAACCACTGTCACAATAAATTCAAATTCCTAAACCTAAAAGGACAATATTTCTGTTTGATTTGTCCAGGTTTTGAGATTTGAGCCCCTTCCACTGTGGTTCTCTGATTGATTGATTGATTAATTGATTGATTGATTGATTGATTGATTGATTGATTGATTGATTGATTGATACAAACACGCACAGTCACAAAAATCTATTTTATTTATAAGCCAGTTGATTTTTTTAAGATTTAAAGTGATTTTGTTTCCACTGTCCTGGTTTTCAGAGATGAAGATCTTCGTCCTTATAATAGCAATAGTACTTTTTTAGCACTATTCATTAAGCTAACAGTGGTCCTGTTGTCATTGTGCGGCTGATGAGGTTTTGTGTGAGAATTAACGCTCACCTTGACCTGTGACTTGCACTCTTAATTATGCATAAAATTCTAATTATATGGAGAGATTATAACATTTTTTAAATATGATTGCAGCATTTAATACACTTTAAAAGTTGTACGTGCCAGTGGACTGAGCTGTTTTTTTTTTTCTTTTTTTTTTTTACAGCGTTCCTAATTAAAGATTAGAGAGGATTTGTCATCACTCTGCTTTAAGCATGTCCTAATTCTCATTTTCGTAAAACATCTGTGAAATAGTCTATATTTAACGCATGTGACGGGTATTTTATGCACTTTTTCTGTGCTTGTCTCATGGACATCTTCATGTGCTGAGCGTGTCCAGCTGAAAGACTCAAGCCCTGTGCAGGAATTGCTGAGAGTGGAAGGGGGATCACATGCCTTGATATACAAGGGAAAGATTGACAGAGAGAGACATATAAAGAAAGAGGGAGACGAGGAAGGGGCATGAAGGAGGGCTGAAAAATGATTCCCGACTTTGTCAGGGAAATCAATTGAGAAACACATAGACGTGGGCAGCAAATTGGGTGATAAGGCCTCCGTGTCCTCCCTCTCCTTAACGAGGAGCACTGAAGCATGAGGGTAAATACAAGAGACGTCTCTCACTTTCTATCTTTCCTCCGTCCTCTCTCTCTCACTCACACGCTTGTTCTTTTAGCTGCTCCGTCGCTCCCCCTTGTCATTATCTGTTGTCTGTTTGTTTCATTAGACGCTGTCGTTTCTATCTGGTCCCCTCCCGGTATCGATACATTTATGCATGTTAATAATAGCTGACGCTGAAGACGGGATGCTGCTGTGGCTGCAGTCTCTGCATTGTGCACATGTGTATGTGTGTGTGTGTTTGGATGGCTATAACATGATTTGGCCTATCCTCTCCTCCCAGGTTTTGGCCTGGGCGAGCAGAGGTTGTGGTGGAGCGTGCCTGTGCTTTATGTCGAACAATGCGAGCAGGCAGGCGGCCGCAGCTCGGAGGTATTCTGCAGGTGTTGCAGAGAAGGACCCTTCTGTATAGCAGCGTGTCTTGGAGCCGATCTCCACAAAGCTGCCTCTCCCGCTGCCAGATGGACCCATGCTTTTCCCCACACTCTTGCTCTCACTGCTAAGACCTAGGCTTTTCTCCCTTCTTTTTTCCCCCCCTCCCTACAAAAGAAAAGCGCTTTGGCTGAAAGAAAACCACAGCTGAATTTTATGGTGCCGCATCTTTTGCCAAGCTGATTCGACAATTCAAAGGGACAGAGTGCATGGAAGCGCTGTTTTTGAGCCGCGTTGTCGGTACGCCTTTTTCGATGCAAGTTTGCATGGGTGGATATGTTCACCACTCTAATATTTCCCTGGCCTGACCGTGTGAAATCTTGATAATATTCAGAGTTGTTCGGAGTAACAGCTCAGGGTTGTGTTTGGAGTTTGCCTGCAGCAGATCTGCTGGGGTCTAATTCCTATAAGACCTAAATAAGGTGGCAACAGTGTCAGCGCTAAATGGGATCACAGCGTCTATAGACACCGTGCTTTACATGTCAGCGTGTGTGTTTGTGCGTTTGCGTTTGTGTGTTTGGTGGTGATGTGTATGCCAAAGAATATGTGCCAAGCACGCACACAAATACTGGCACACGTTATTTGGCACATATATCTCCAAGTACAAAATCCATTAAGTTATAACAGTGCCCTCCCCGTACCTTAAATAACTAAACGAGATGCAACACAACTTCAATCGCACGACCCTGATACTGCAATACCTCGCGCCGAGCGGAGGGAGTGCTTACTTACTCCGGGGACAGAATTAACATCCAATTTCCCACTTCTCATTACAATTCAATAAAAGCCAATCTGCTTTTACCTTTAGAGCACTGTTTTGGGTGGATGCTTTCAGGGGGCCCAATCCACTCTGAGCCCAATTAAGAACATTTAAACATATTAAAATCTCCCAAGCTCTTCACTGTCCTGATTACTGCTTAAATATAATCTGCTTTTATATCCCCTCTCTGCCTCTTTGACTCATTTTTCCTCTAAAATTATATCCATCAGTGATGATGTTTTTTTTTCCCTCTTCACTCGACAGGGGATTCAGGGTCGAGCGAGTATCTCTACCTTTCACGCAATAAATACTGAAGTGCCAAGTTCCTCATCCATATTCTGCCTTTTCTTTACAATCAGCCACTTACCGCAGAGGACACAAATACACATGTCCACCCTCAGCCTCTCACATTGTTAGTCTTACTCACTATCTGTCTTGACAAGGGTGTATCTTGTGTTTAAAAAGGTACACGGGTGAATATTGATGCGTATAAATGTTTCTGATAAAAAAGGTCACACATTGTCTTGGTTGTTCTGTCCCATCTATCAAGGAAAATCCACTTTCCTCATCTCCATCACCTGTATGCCATCCAGTGGGCACAGCTAAAGGGTCACATCAGAGTGTTCAGTCAAACTGAGTGCTCACACAAACGTCCCCCATATTTTCATAGGCTTGACGTTCCTGATTCCGCAGCAGGTAAAATACACTGAACGGGGAAGCGTCCTTAAAAATAATGGTATTAATAAGTAAAAAGTAATTTTAATAAGAAGGCAAGGTGTATATAGAGGAAGGTTTTGGGTGTGTCTTCAGGTGGTTGGTGCAGATGTGTTGGTACAGATCCATATGATATGCACTTGTTGTGAAACACTAGACCCATATACATTAGATTTAGTTGACAAATACAGGGGGTCCTCGAGACGGTCGCGAGTTACGTCGTTTTCGTGGTTACGACACATCTCCCGTGAACTTCCTTGTTTCGGCTTAAGTGGTTTGCCGCATAAATACGTACAGACTTCGCACGGGAACTAGTTGGTGAGCGCTCTCTCTGTCTCTCAGCGCACCTGCCGGCTCTCCAACACCTCCACAGCACAGCTAGGCTACTCTGCCTTGTGTTTACTTACGTGAAATGGCCGGCCGGCGGCCGGCCGGCGGGGGGAGGAAACCCTACCCTCCTTACGTTAGGTCGCTTCCCACTTCCCTTCAGGTGTTTCCCATTGTCCTGATTGTCATCACCACCTTGATTGTTTCCACCTGTTTCCCCTCCTTCAGTTTGTTAAATAGTCTGTGTTTCCCTTTGTCTTGTGCCAGTGTGTCTTAGTCTGTTGACCGATATCACGAGCATTCTGATTCCAAGCCATAGTCTTTGTCATCGCAATTCGTAAGTCGATACGTCTCTTTAAGAGTATTTTTGTTTTGTAATTTTGATAGTATATGTTACCTTACCATAGCCATTGTTTTGTACTTTGTCAGATTGTTTTTTCTCCCTTTATGAGCTTTTTTGTAGATTTTGAGTTGTCACTTTGATAGTCGCTTTAGAATATAGAAAGTTAGTTTGTCAAATTTCATAGCCTTGTTTTTTCACTCTGGGAAAGAGATCTTTGAAAAAATAAAAGACTGTGAATCAAGTCTCTGCTCCTGGGTCCTCCCTTTATATCGGCCTGACATATCTGTCTTGACAAGGGTGTATCTTGTGTTTAAAAAGGTACACGGGTGAATATTGATGCGTATAAATGTTTCTGATAAAAAAAGGTCACACATTGTCTTGGTTGTTCTGTCCCATCTATCAAGGAAAATCCACTTTGCTCATCTCCATCACCTGTATGCCATCCAGTGGGCACGGCTAAAGGGTCACATCAGAGTGTTCAGTCAAACTGAGTGCTCACACAAACGTCCCCCATATTTTCATAGGCTTGACGTTCCTGATTCTGCAGCAGGTAAAATACACTGAACGGGGAAGCGTCCTTAAAAATACATTTTGGTATTAATAAGTAAAAAGTAATTTTAATAAGAAGGCAAGGTGTATATAGAGGAAGGTTTTGGATGTGTCTTCAGGTGGTTGGTGCAGATGTGTTGGTACAGATCCATATGATATGCACTTATTGTGAAACACTAGATCCATATACATTAGATTTAGTTGACAAATATATGTATTGCTGTGCCATGCATGGTCTCTGGAGTGATCGCATAGTGTGAGATGTCAACAGTGACGACTTGTATGGAGCGATTCATTTTTTTCATTCAAGCAAAAGTAGAAACTGGAAAACAAAACTACTTTCCATTTGAAAAACAACATGCAGTGTAAAACACACACGCACACTTGATCATGATCCCTTCTTAAAAGGTTGCTTTCAGTAGACTGTAGAAACGGTGAATGACCTGTTATCCAAGGCCCTGGGGAGACATGGCCCATTCTGCAGGTACATCTGCTCACTTACAGACAGCTGCACTTCAAATTATTCACTACGCATAATTCAGAGCAGAGGCATGTAAAAGAAAAGGCACCTTAAATTATACCATGCAAACTCCAGTGTCTCATTAATATTACAGGGACTATTCTTTGACTTCATTTCATTTCACTTCTCCGTCTGAGTGGGGACAAACGTTGTAGGAGGGAGGAATTAAGGTGTGCAAATCACATTTCAGGGTTTAATAAACCAGAAAAAAAAAGGTTTCAGAACAGTTTTACCCTCCACTTCAATGATTCGCTTTTTAAAAATTATTTACTTTTTATTTTAACGACCATCCGTAGTTTATCCAAATGACTTTTTTAAGGCTTTTTAAGGTTGGCGTCGTGTGAACAGCAGAAGAATCAGCTGTGTGATCACTATTCTCACTGTGAAAACCAACGTTCGGCATTTCCACACACTGCTAACATGTTGCGCTGGAGGCTACGCGCTGTAAATCACATGAGTTACGAGATCTAGTTGTCCTTTCCAAACAGAAACACTTTCACCTCATCTGGCATTAATGCTACTACACGGCTCCTGCAAGCCAGAGTAGTGAATCATTCAGAAGCAGGGGTCTCTTACCTTTACATTATCATCAGGTACTGGTATTTGTTTATGTAACACCTAAAAATAAATTAACATAAGAACTGAAAACTGTCTACATTCATTTTTTTTTGTTATATACGTTGGCATACTAGCCTGCATGGTTTTGTTGGTGTGTATGTTGTGTTGCTGTTGTGTTGTTGCTGCTGTCTGTCTCACTTCGACTGAGCTGTGGATGAATTTAGTCCATAAATCTCTTTTCTTCCGAGATCTGATAATGTCACAGAACATTAATGACAGAGCCAGAGTGTTACTGAACGCAAGATGCTTCTTAATAAGTGTAGTGCAACAGGTCAAGTGTCTAATCAAGACCGGAGATATTTTGAGTGATGGCGGATACTTAGCAGGACGCCGCAAGTGTAATTCCACAGACGCATGCAAGTTGTTGAACCACAATTTGCATTAGAATAGTTGTTCGACGTCACTCTCTCCCATTGTCACTTAGTTTTCTTTGACTGACGGAAAAAAATGTAACAGATTTTTACAATAAAAGAAATTGTACACAAACATTTGTTCATCATATCTTTTGTTGACGAGATGAACACTGGCATAGCATAGCAGCATGTTTGATGCAGACAGGTCACAGGTCACTGTTGTTGCAGAAGCAGGGACACACACCTATAGTCGAGGGAGCATTTCTAATATAAGATCAAGTTATTTTTTAACTGCTGAATGATTTTTGACTGACTAAAGTTAATTCAGACTTATTCCCTTTGTGCAAATGAAACGATTTGTATCCATTTACGTATCATTTGTGTAAAAAATCAAAATTTCCACACTTTTTTCAACATGGAAAAAAACGGGTATAAAAAAATCCACATAAACCAATAAGATGACTAATGACTCAGAGGGTGAAGCTTGTGTCTAAACATTTTACTCATCATTATAAAAAGCTTTTATTTCCTTGTGGCATTTACTCTATATATCAAGACTGAGGTCATTGGCTCTCACATTAAAGATTCATAAAACCAGTTCTAGGGATATGGAGAATTTATGAAACACTCACTCTGCCAGCTTATTACTGTAAAATTGCTGATATGCTGGTGGGTGATGGTATAAGAAAACAATGATACATTTTTCTGCATACTGAAGCCAGTGAGGATGCAAAAGAGTTGCGTGGAGCACTCTGTAATGGAGGGCATCAGAGTAAGCAAACAAGTATTTCGATGCTAATATCGCCAACCTGATGATCTCTCACACACAATGCCCGTCTTACACTCCCCGCCACCGCTACTGTCTATGGAGGATCATTATGCATGGAAATGACTGGTGACTTAGAGAGAAAACAGAGGAGCGGCTGCACTGAGGAGAAATGGAAGGATGGAGTAGATGAAAAAAAGTTAACTGTTTACTGTCAGTGAGGTGAGATGGATCCAATGTGGATTGGATGGAGATAGATATATGGATGGATGTAGGGAGGGAGGACGTGGGCAGATAAGTTAAATGACCTGTATATATGTGTATACTTACTGCTTATGACATGGAACTAATGGTGTCGGAGGTGGGCTATTCCGTCTTCTTCCCGATACGGAAAATCTCCTTTCTGTTGGTGCGGAGATGGCCCGCTGGCGCGCGTGTGCTCTTACATGCTTGTGTGTCAGTGCGTAGTGTAGGTGTGTGTCCATCTTTGCCTCTGAGCATACTTGTGCCCATTGTGTGCATGGGTGTGTGTAAAAATTAATCAAAGCGGGGGCGATGATGAACAGTTTCTGTAGAATTCTGTCAAAGGTTAAGAGCTAGTTATTTTTAAGAATGACATGAATCTCGGGGAGACAGTGATTGCCTAAATGACCACTGTAATTACCAATTACTTCTTGAAGCAGAGAATATATTCGCGGCATGTAGCCAGCTAAATACAGACAGGCATTAGCCCATTTACGTACTAATGCACATAATTTAGATCCTGAAAAGGGCAGATGGGAACACAATGGAGGATATAATAGATACCATCTAATATCATTCCAAAAAGAATATTGGATTCAAAGGAGATGAATATTACTTTATGTCAGATTGTTTTTCCATGAAACATTCAAAATACATTTCATCTTTCCTGCCCTTGCTCTTGCTTTTCTCCCTCACTCGTTGGGTTGTGAACGCTCCCACCGCCATGCTGCGATCGTTAACGACGGCTACTGCAGAAGGAGCGTTGTGTCTGTGTGTGTGTGTGTGTGTGTGTGTGTGTGTGTGTGTATGGAGACACTTGCCTGTTTGGCAGGCTATTATCCCCTTTCTGAACTAAATGACAATGAGGGCTTGACACGTTTCATGCAGCTAGCCTCCGATCACTTGCCCGTCACCTGACCTCATCTGTAGCACACAGCTGTGAGGTTACACTTTGGCAACAACACCCACAACAAACAACAAAATCAGAGAGAATATAGAAATATATATATATATATGTGTGTGTGTATTGTTCAGATTCCAGGCTTACGTTTTCTCTGTCACCCAGTAAGTGGAGACGGCTGAGATGAGGGAAGCCGATGGGGATGTGGAGAGAGAGAGAAAAACAACGGCTGACAGGCCTGACTGGCAAAAGGATATTTACTAAATTAGACATAAACTGCGACGCTCTGCATCTGCAGCAAGAAACTTGTAAGGTCTTATAAATAAGTAAAGCCAAATGACTGAGACAGAGCGCGCAAACAAAAGTGGCGTACAAAACCCGAGTGAAAATGGGGGTGCATACTTCATGCATGTGTCTGTGTGTGCCTGGGATGGGGTTTTTTTGTTTTTGGGTTTTGGGATAATGAGTTGTCATTGTGCTGCTTTTCTGCTCTGAACAACAACCTTTCCCCCCTCTCTCTTACACTACACGTTCCCCTCCACACTAATTTCTAACTCTGACTCCGTCTAGCTAGTTCCAGGCCTGGAAGTTGCTCCTTGGCAGGATAATAGGGACACATATTTGCTCTTGATGGAATCTTGTCTGTGCTCTGTCTGATAAATACTCGGCGCAGGGGCTGGTGATTGTAGCTGGTGGTACGGACCAAAGCGCCAAGAGAGCGGCGAGTCTTTTCCAATCCAATCTTTGACCATTCCGACCTCACCAAACTGCTCACTCGCGGCAAAGTCATGTCCGAGCTGGCCGCGATGCGTTTAGAAAGGGATTAGCTCATTCCGTATGGGGTTGTTCTTTACTGAGTGCTGGCACTGCACACAGAGCCGATCCATAGGGGCCCCCAGGAGTCACAGTAATGGTAGTATGGGAAAAAGGAAAAAACACTCTTGCTTTAGGGCCATTGGAAAAGCGAGTCCTCTCTCAGCCAGTAGAATATCCCGCCGCCTTTATCCATGCACAGCCCCGTCACTGAATGTGTCAAGCTTTAAAACGGGACGGGATATTTTTAAGTCAAAGAAACAAAGTGTGTTGACTGTTTATTTCTTTTCACCAGCTTCCTGTCATCTCCTGCCAAAGCTGTTCAGCAGCAGTATTGTCACTGCTCTCTACGCCACCGGCTCCGTGCTCTCACTTCTTCTTCATCTTCCTCCTCCTTTTTTTTTTCTTTATCTTTTAACAATACCTGCGTTTTACAGTAGCAGCACTTTTTTTTAGCAGTGTCTTTATTTTCACTCCTCTTTTTTTGGCGTCATCACATTTGTTGGCAGTTGTCTTCAATAGTTAATGCCTCAATGAAAAAGGTGACAGAAACCTTGCAGGGGATGAGGTGGGTGGGCTTATTTGATGCAAATGCATCGTGAATTTGTCTTTTGTCCTGACACTATATAAGATGTCCTCCCATATGGAAAGTCCTGAAAGAGACTTAATGCGATTGTTAATCAGATGGTTGGAGGCCTTGATTGTGTCAATGTATATTTTTGGGGCTTTTTTCTTTTTTTCTGTTTTTTTTTTAAAGCAGTGGTGTAACTTCTTAAAGATGAAAAAAATCACATCCTTCTTACAGATGTAACCTCGTAAACACAGTGCACTTTAGTCAACACAAAAAGTTTCACTGAGACACTGTTGTCTATAGAAACCTGCCCCTTAATGAGAAAACAGTGATATCCAGAGAAATATAATTGATACGAGAGAAACACAGTCAGTGCTCTGCTCCTTTAATAAGGACATTCTGCTTTTGCACTTTCATAAGTGTACAGTTTATGCTAATCAGCAGGTCAGACTCATTTTCCCTCTCATTTATCCTCAGACTGGCTCAGTAACGCAGCTAAATAAGGCAGTTTGCAGCTTTTTAGCCCAGAGACTTAAAGTTTTGTGGCAAACCAGCTTCATTTATACATTTAAAATTCCAGATGTGTCCCAAATGTATTAATTTAGCTGAGCAACAAAATAAATTTAATAAGAATAAGTACAAGACATGAATGCATTTCCTGGCTTCCTGTACTGAACCGGACATCTTTAAATTGAAAACTTGATGGTTAGACAAAACAAAACATTTAGAAACATTACTTATAATGGGCATTTTCCCATAAATGTCTGACACTGAATTGACAAAATTTTTAATGTCAAAATTGGTCAGTGATGTACATTATTTAAATATTAGCTTCAGCACCGCTGCACATTTTAATATGATGACCATATCAAAATTCAGTTAATTTTCCCATTCATATTACAGATAATAACACTAGTATTAGATTTTACAAAATATTCTTAAATAATTCTTGACACCCATTAATAAGATGTTGGACTGGCTGATAAACAAGACATTAACATCAGTCCAATCTGCCCTGCAAATTATTTTAATTATTTTAATTAATTAATTGTATTTATTATTTTAAGAGTTTTATTTTAAGGCATTATTTTATTTAGTGTTATCAGTGACTATATTATTAAAGGTAAGAGTATCTTATAAATGCCCGTGAGTGTAAAATGAAATAAAACGATCCTTTTAATCTCTTCATCAGTAAATCAGTAAAAGTGAGAACACTGTTTCCATTGCGGTTAAGCACGAGGACAAAATCCTAACCCTGATATACATGTGCAGAGAAGTATGCGGTGGCTGTGAAGCCATGGCATTTGAATGACACATTGATGGCCACGGCTTGTACGTGGCATGCCAAGAGTCCAGAAGATAGAACCAGTCTGGATCGGAGCAGGCCAAGAGCTTAGTGGGGAGTCCACAAACTGCTCAAAGCTGACATTTGTGCCTCCAGGAGGTACGCAAACAGGGATAGACAGACAGTCAGATCCAACAACCCCCCCTCCACCCCACCCCCCCACACACATACACACAACCCAACACCCTCCCCACCCCCTACCCAGTTGTCTTCATCTCTCCATCAATCTCATTTAATTGTTTTTTCCATTGGAGATGTTGTACACAGATAACTCACTGTACATTATTCCTCCTCCTCGGTTCTCTCCAGCAGAAGTGCCATTTTGAGAGCAGGCCCTGTCTTTGGCTGTCTGCGGGGACGGCGGGGAAACTGCTGATGTGCTGCGGATCGTTTTTCCTCCAATAGCGCTGGAGTTCATTTAATGGGCTCAGGTTCTTGTTAAATCATGCAGACTGATTGCTTTTATGTACTACTGCACTGACTTTTCTATTTCGCCACAGAATAAACAAAGTGTTTAAATATGCAGAGTACACAGAGGGGAGAAAGTTGCGCCTGAGTGTGTTCGAGCACGGACAATCATAAAATCAAATTTTCTGAGGAGGGCAAAAGAAATCCGACATGTATATTTGATGATAGCAACATATCCTCCAACCCCAAACTAATATCCACTGTGAGTCCAGGTGAAAAGGGATTAATGAAAAGGATTATATCTTAACTCATGCTCAAGGTTTCCAACATTACATCAGTAACAAATTAATAGAAGTTGTATAGTGAATGTACAAAAGCTGAGATTTGGAGCTGGAGCATCTTCATTATTTAGGCATAATAACAAATAAAGGTATTATATGTACACATTAGAATACTAAGTGGACGTCTGTAGGCATGGGCTGTGGATAGTATGATTAAGACCCCTCTTTTTTCATCAGATGTGTCAGAAATCATCACAGCACAGTGGTTTATCTGCTCTGCCACCACATACGGAGAGGAGCCAGAACCCGAGCGTTATTAAGAGTCTATTAAAAACCTCTGTCATTAAGAGATAATGACAGCTGCAGCATTAAATGTTTAAAGATAATATACAACTGCTGATGTTGAAAGCTATGAAAGAACAGAAATTCAACGCCTCTGCAGAAAAGAGCAGCACCAATGTTATTTACACAGGTAGCAGGTAGACAAACACATGACAGTGGAGGTGTATATTTATTGCAGCACAGCAACAACTGGGAAAATAATCAGACATTTAAAATTAAGAAAAATTCTAGATGCATGAGGTTGACTAAGAGTAGTTTTGCTTGACAAAAATGTAATAAAGATGCCATGAGGATGGCTGTTTGTTGTATGGGATGTTACGTCATGTAAAGATGTTGCCATGATCTCTGTTATGTTGTTTTTATTGTACGTGATCCATTGTCAGTGTGCGCTCATAGCACTGTGCATTCCCACTGGCCTGACTTGACACAAACTATGGACTGAGTTGAACTGAGTGGGATCTGGAAGAACAAAAAAAAAAAAAAAGAAAAGAAAACAACATATATTTCCAACCAGCAATGATGATTTTCATGAGGATGCTTTCTAACAAATGAAGCAGTGCACCATCAAAATGCTATGTATCCACTTAAACAAGGCCTCTTTGTTTTAAGCTACTGCTCGTCACATGTCACTGACTTTAATGCCTTATAAATACCACTGATATATTAAATTGGTATTACACTGCCATATTTTTATAATCTCCGAGCTGGTTTCTGGCACATTTATGGTAAGAGCGAATAAGAAAAAAGAACAAAAGATGTAAAAAGCACTGCCTCTTTTTTTTTTTCTTTTTTCGGAGGAGGATGATGGTGAGTTCTGTTCGTTTCACTCAGGGCACTTTGTGTTGATAGCTTACTGTGCACATAAGAAGCGAGCGCTGCTAGAAATAATTGTTCTTTTCATGGTAAGAAAGGCCATATCAATTAAGGGTAAATAGTCTCCTTAGTTATTGCACCAAAGCTCAGTGGTATGCCGTCATTTGCTCCCCTCCTTTTTCTGCTGTGTGTGCAGAAACTGTATTTAAGCCGTGTGACGTTTACGGCGTTTAAGATGAAAAATGCTGAGGATTCGTGCTTATTTGTAAGTCGTTATGTAATACGTGTGCGCCTGAGATGGACAAAATGAAAATCTTAAAAACAAAATGTTCAAAGAAACGATTCATTCTGGGCTTAAGACAGTCCTTTGTGGATGCCATGCTTTCACCAATTACACAACAGTAACAGTTGCTCTGTCTGTTTGAGGGCTGACTGTGGCTCTTTGTTTTCATTTTGCTCAGAAGCTTAGGGCTACAAACTGAAGGCCTATTATTTTTCATTGCCTGTGGATTTGAACCAGACATATTGTTTAAGCAATAACCAGGCAGGAATCACCAGGGAATATGTAAATATGTTTGAAATATCCACAAGCAGCTTCCTTCATTGATACCATCATACCCTATAACATTCTCATATGTTTCTTGTGAAAACAGATATTAGTACCTACTGGATCACTGTCTCTTAATTTCACATTAGGCATGACACTATACATACATACATACATACATACATACATACATACATACATACATACATACATACATACATACATTAATGTCCAACATATTTCATCGACTATGTTTTAGCAGCATCAGTTGCTCAGTCTAGTTGCTTGATATGTTCAGTGTATATACCTGAGCTGACTATGACATCAGCAACCTCAACTTAATTCAATCCACTGTATAATTGAGTCTCAGTAATATGAAACAAGTAGAAAAGATACAACTCATATAGTAAGGTTTAATTTGCTAAGTTCTCAACTAATTGTTGAAACTGGGTCATACGTCAGTCAAAGCAGCAGAGAGATGATAACTGTCATCTGTATGCTTGGATAAAGAGAGAGAGATGGTAAAGACCTTTGACCCCCACTTGTGTCTTTTCTGACAAGGCTGTCATGTGATTCTAACCTTTATAATGTAACGAGTGGTGGAAAGATGATCATGATGATTATGATCCTTTAAAAAAAGACAGTTTCACTTTTTAAAGACTTATAATCTCAACTTTGCTTCTTACAGAACAATGTTGAGATTATAAGCAATGAAACACATTCAGTGTATTAAGAGCTTCTGTTACAACAGCCATATGTGTCCTGTTGTTTTGTTACGGCTAGTAGCCTATTGCTGCTGTATTACTAATTTTTGCAGATTACTAACATCGTCATTCAGTCCAATTGGTCTGAAATAGGGCCACACATGCAGAAAACGACTGTTTAACAACAATGTATTAACAATAATCAAGGGGCGACAGTATAAGCACGCAACTTAAATTCCAATACTCAGACTGAGCCCATAGATGGAGCTTGGATTCTCTCGATTTTAGCTGGAGAGGCGGTGAGTCCTGGGCGCATGGATACCTCTGCCAAGGTTATTGTTGTCTGTGTGTGTCTGTGTGTGTGTGTGTGTGTGCGCGTGTGTGTGTGTGTGTGGATGAAGGGGATGTAAAGACGCAATGATCAGAAGAAGACTGAAGAGGGTGACGAAGACTTTGGCTGTGTCCGAAATCGCCCCCTAACCCCTATATAGTGCACTATATAGTGAGCACCCCATTTTGTAGTGGTGTCCGAAACCTTAGGGATCATAGCATGTCCACTATATAGTGCACTCAATGTATCCCACAATTCACCGCGAAATGTAGTGTACATCCGATGGTCACTAACCCGACCAAGATATCCCATCATGCATTGCCAGAAATTTTCGCCGGCTTCGCGGAAGTGAAAATAGCAGACGGACGGGAGGGAAATATACATAAATATTATAAAATATAACAAAATACGAAAATAAAAAGTACAGGAAAGTAATCAAAAGCCTCTAATTTAATAAAAAATGCAGTGGTAAACAAACAAGTATTTTGTGAGACGACAATAATGTGGTACGTTTTAATTGTGCGACAGCGATGACGTTAATTACCGGCGCCGAGAGTAGTGTCCGAAATGTCCGAAAGATTTTTCAGTTGAGCTCACTATATAGTGCACTACATTTATATCCCCTATGTAGGGAGTAGGGGTTAGGGGTTAGGGGGTGATTTCGAACACAGCCTTTGCTTGTAACTGTGAAGGTGGCGGTAACCATCATTGTCAATCAGAAACAGGTGAGGGAATCTCAGCTTTGGCAGTAACGCGCCTAATGATTGTTTGCCAACCTCCATTAAACAAGAGAAGAAGAGTAACGGTTGAGTAGGTGATTTGGAGGGAATGCCGGAACCAGGTCAAGGTGAGTGCATGTGTGTGTTTGCGTGTGTCAAAACGTGATTACAGTTTTGTGCTGATATACACATGCATGTTACTTTATAAAACCTCTTAATAAAACTGTGAGGGAGAATTAAAAGTATTGTGTAGCTGCAGGGTAATACAGACTGCTGTTGTGATGCAGCTGCAGCAAATACGCAGCTTTATTTCAGCAAGGCAGGACATTAACCAACAATGACTTTTGAGACGACACAATTGTAAGGGTTTGTTTAAATGTTAGTTTTCCTTTGTTTTTTGTGTATTTTCTGTTGCTCTCCCCCTCCCCTTTTGTTTTCCTCTTCCTGTTCAGAGCATGTGCTGTGGCAGGGGGCGGGGCTGGCTCCTCCAGCGGCAGCTGACGAGACACACCTGGTCCCTGATCACCTAATCAACTGCTGCATAAAGCAATTATTAAGGCCTTTTTTTTTTTTTTTTTTTTGGCCACAGTTTAGTTTGTTTCTCTTCTCTGCTTTGGGCTCCAGCCACAATTACAATGTAACAACAATGCTGTTTTACTGTTAAAAATTGCCTTTTTTTTTTTTTACATGTTTGCATGTGTAAATTGGTTTAAAAAAACCCAACCTTTCTGCCTTACAGAGGTCAATAGCCTCTTGAGTCTCTTGAACTCTTGAAATCCAAAGCAGATACAGTATGAGACCATGAGTATTTCTGTACACAGTGTGACTGAAGTTCCAAGTGTCCAGGGAGAAAGAAGGTCAGGGATTACAAGTGAACAAGACCTTGGTCTAATCATCATAAGCATGTGATGAGTGATGCCAAGTCTGGCCTTATGCTTTATGTTGTCACCGTGCCAACAGCAACATCCCCTGTTTTTCCCCAGGAAGCTGCATCTTCTTTGATACATTCTTAAGTACTCATCAGACACAGTCAAATATTAATCTGCCACGCTTGCCAGCCAAACAACATCTGTCTCAAAGCACGAGCTAACACTCTCACTTCTCTCTTTTGCCTGGCAAGAACATACCCATCCAACTTCAGAACACCCATCCACACAACTCCGCGCACATCTGTGCATGCGATTTACCAATTCATAAAAATTCAAATACTCCGAATAAAATGTAGCAAACAGAGGAGCAACCATAAGCATGAAAACACATCAGATTTATTCTGCCTGCTTTGTTTACCGGTTCACGGAACACTGCATGCAAACAGAATGCAAATGCATTTGATTGAATCAGGTGATGGCGAGGTAATTGTATTTGGAGAAATGTCCAAGATTTTTTTCCATCATTATCAGTAGGGGGTTTTCTTTATGAAATCCATCTTAAACAAAAGCTATCATCACTCCAGAGCCTTGTGATCTTCCTTTGTCACATGCGGATGTGGATGCGTCTTTAATTTCCTTTCAATTAAAAGTAAATATTCGCCTTTATTTTTCCCCCACTGTGAAATCCAAACAAGAGGAGTCAACATGAGCAGACAGGTGAGGAATATTCATTTATATCTGCCTGCCGGTTTTCTTCTCTCTTTTTTTTCCCCCACTGTTGATACAGATGATGTGCTTCAACAGGCAACACAGTGCCTGCCTGCTATCCTGCCTCCTATCAAACATAGCCACGAGTTTGCAACAAGAAAGAAAGAAAAGGAAAAAAAGAAAAAGAAAAAAACTCTTAGCTGGCTTGTCTTGTTCAGAGCCGGGAAAGACAAACAAACACCAAACAAGCGCAGCACAACACAAACTTTACTTCATCATTAAATGGCTGTTAATCCACGTCTCCTGTAGCTACGGTCGCTTTGATCAAACAAAATTGTTACTGAGACAACTTTTTCCTTTCTTCCTCCTGTGTAGCTGCCCGTCATTGTAGATACTAATGCAGTGACAGCAGTATTGCTTATTGACAGCCACTGCTGTGAATGTGTTAAGTCCCTGTTAGACTCCATCAGCCCAGTGTGTTGGTTTCTAACTCTGATAACAGTTGTTTGTGTTTTTGTTCACAAACTGACCTTCTGCGGTATTTACACAACATATTGAGAATAAAATGGTCAACGTACTATGTCGAAATTACCTAAAGTCAGACACCCACTTCAGATAGTTGTGTTACTATTACAAGCAGAGTTGTTTTAAAACAGTGCTGTGAAATTCAGTGGTTTATTTTTAGAATCAAATTTAATTAGACAAATTAAATAATTATATTACAGTGACTTTTTTAACATGTGCTTCTTATAAGGAGTATGTTTGATAGTCTTATTTGTGCATTCGGTTAAGAATGCAAGCTTGGCGTAAGATGCAGGGGCAACAAGGTTTTAGTGACGTTAGCCACTTCAAGAATCACTGTGGTTTTCTTCAGATGGAATTTGTGTGATGGTGTATGACATACTGTAAATACTTCCAATCTCAAGGCTATATGGACTCCTAAAGCTGCTCCTTATCAGTATATTTATATTAATATGATATGTCAATGAGTCACTCATAATGACAGGCAGATCAAGGAGAACTGTATTTTCACAAACAGACAGGAAAAATAATTCATAGGCCACTCATTCCAACCTAGGAGTTGGTGGAGACCAAAACTGAGCAACAATATGCTGCAACGTGAAACATAACTTTGTGTCTGACAAAGTCTATGTCCTCAATCATTTTTAAAAATTGTAATCTGTCAGTACTGCACTGCTGTGCCACATCCACAAATTAACAACAACAATAGTATAATATCTTAATGTCTGCTTAATTTGTGTCCAGGACCTTTTGAGTTGGTTGACCACACCTTGTGTTTGGCTGACTATTAGAATTATAACGTACATAAAACGTAATGATAACAACAATAATAACGTACATGTATAATAATAATAATTATGCAATTATTAATGTTTCCACTAACTCATACAATGCTAAATACAGGTCTTGTCACTGCTAGCACAACCACAAATATTGCTACCATTCATTCCTACCAGGAGTACAGGTAACAGTACTTCGACAGTCAAAGCTACTATGGCTCCCGCTGGTATTATTGCTACTACTAAAACTTTTATTAGCACCATTATCTTTGCTGCTGCTGCTGACAGCAGCTGCTAACGCAATCAACTTCTTCAATAGAACACCTAAATACCTGATGTTGTTTTTTCTTCTTGGTAAAATCTTTTTCAGGAAACCACCAACGCCCTATCATTTCATATCAGGAAAAACTCTAGTTTACCCTAAATAATACTGAATCAGACTTGAATGGATTTTACTGACATCATGAGAAGGTCACATTTCAGTGTGTGATATGATATAAATTTTGTTATCCCACCCGTCCTCTCTCCGCCTCTCCCTCCCGTATACAGGGAACCTGTTTGTGCTTTTGTAGCCAATCTGGTTCCTTGTGCACCAGAGTCTGTGATCGATGGGGCCGTCCTTTACTCATGTTTTATTGTATCTGTCATTAGCCAAAGGTGGTGCAGGCATACTAGTAGGAATATGTGAATCCATCTCTCTCTCTCTCACACACACACACACACACACACACAACTCTTTTTTTTGCACTCCACAAGTTCATAGCTATGCAGACTTATTGTTCAGGGGGCCACATAGTCAAAAAGCTAATGGCCTGGGGACCAGACATTTCATCATCCATATCCTCATGCAATCTTATCAACGTGTTTCTTGTCCAGAACATAACTCGGCAGTATCTTACGAAACGTATCCTCATCAAACATATGTGGATGTACAACTTGTGTCCATGCTTGATGTTAAGTGTGTCACACTTGGTATTTGGGGCCAAAACATGGAAACTTGAAGAACTTTTTTGTTATGGCACAGTCATGGAAGTTGGCATCTTCTTCCCTTAATATATCCATGACCTGGATTCAGCGGCAACACTGACATTGCTGTTTTTCTGCTTCGAGTTCTGTCATTAAAGGTGCAGAATACTTTTGCAAGCTCTCTGAGGGCCATCCTGAGGTCACAGTACTTTGGGCTTGTGACAGACTAGTGAACAGGTGAAATAAAAAGAATTTGCTGTAATGAATGCTTTTGATGTAGACAGGGTGGTCTCTTTGGGGTGGCGGCTTGTCTTTCACATGCCAACCCTTTCTCTCTCTCACCCCTGTTTGGCTGGCTCTCTGTGCGGCTGCTGCAGTAGCCCAAGGTGAGTTATAGAGTTACAGTGGCTGCTGATTCCTCCTTGCTACTGTTTTGTTGTTTTGACCCTGCACCGTCTGGAGAATCTCTGAATAACAGATCCTGCCGTCCTGGGTGTTTTTCAGGGAGGCCTCATGCAAAATAAATAGGGGTAGCACGTTTTATTGAAGTTTGATTTAAAGAGGGCGATAACAGGAAACGGGGTAAAAACAGAGGGTGGAGAGGGGAAGAAAAGGCAGGAGAGAAAAAGAAGGCTCTTATCATAAATTATTTGACTCATATCCAGCCATGCTGATGTATGTTGGATTGGTAAATAATGTATCACCCCAGTGCATAATTAGGACAACAACACTATTCTTTTCGCTCATTCACGCTTCCAGATAACTACAGTATGTTGCTGTTGTTTGATTGCACTTCCTCTTTAATGGATGAAGAGGCCACCTTGATTGATCTGGATCGGGGGGGAAAAAGAGAGCTCGCTAAATGGCCTTTAAGTGCTCTGGTTGTCCTTGCACAGTGTGTGTGAACACACTCGCTCTCCTTTAAGATTCATATTCATATCTACGGCCGTGTGATGTAGGTTATCATGTGGCTGCTCATTAACATTTAGACACAAAATAAGCGGAGGTAATGTTTGTCACCAGTCGTGTACATGTGCATTGGCTTCGCAGATTCATTACAGGCCCAACGCTGTCGCCGTTGATACTAACACAATGTGACATAATGCAAAGCACTGTTAAAGGAGAGGCAGGAAAAATGAGACGGGAGCGAACGAGGAGGTTATTATTGAATATATGCCTCTCTCTGTGTGTGTGTGTGTGTGTGTGTCCTCTCACTTGTCTTTTCCAGTAGCAGATAACACCTTTTGGAGGAACTGCCTTGAAGCATTATCCTCTAGACAGGATACATGGCTAATCTTCAGCTTTGAGCCATTACGCTATATTTATCTGTGACCCCCTCTCTCTTTATATTATTACAGTTAAAGTCCATAAAAGTGTGTTTAGACAAAGATGAAGGCATTACCTGCTCAGAAACCCCAAGTGCTATTAGAGGCTTAGGCCCACGTCGATGTGCGCTGGATATTAAATATCCTTTATCTTAAACTCTCTCTCTCACAGCTCTCAGGGTAAGCTGATATCTCACTCGGCCCTGCCTTATATTGCCACAGACGTAATAAATACACAGTAGTACATATCAATGGGCCAAGTTTGTCCCAGTCTCAAACAATTATGTGTGGCATGTCTACCTTCTCTGTAGCGGGGGCGGGGGTGGGGGGGCAGGAGAGCTTTAATTTATTTCTGTTCGAGGTTAAGGACAGATATAGTTACAAAGTCACACAGGATGGAGGAGCAGAGCAGGTTATCTGCTGAACCAAGGGGACACATACACACAAACAGGGAGAGCGAGACAAATGTGTGTGTCTTTCTATGGTTGTGAAGACCGTCTGAATATGTGCGTGTATGCGTATGTGCATATATGTGTATGTGGCCTGGGTGGTCCACATATAGTCCCCCCCAGAGAATCATGCACACACATACAGATTGTATGACAGGAAAACACAAGCGTGCCATTCTGACCTGTTCTTAACATACACATCTATCTACATTCACCATCAGCTGAGAAAGGCAAAGGGAGGGACCCAGGGCAATCTCTGCAGAAGACAAAGAATTGACTTGATCGTCTTAAGGACATTTGTAATATACACCAAATTTTCCCAAGTAATGTAATATTCTTTGAAAAAGACACTTCTCTCCAGGGCATAGAAACTTGAGATCCAAATCTTTAACCCCTGATGTTATCACACCGGAGCACTTTAGACTGTGGGCCAAAGTTATCAGATTAAATATAACATTAAGGTTTCTATTCTTGGGGCAGGAGGATGATGCACCTGGATGGCAACTGTTCAATACCGCACATTTTGTCTGAATTTTCATCAGTGTAGTTGTTATGGTCCGTATGTGAAAGTTATTCCTAATACACCACTAAATGTGTACAACTTCATACCCCATACTTGATCCCACATATATGTTTTGTTTTATCAGTCAGTCAGGATGTGCCACTGTATCATAGGTTAGCACTGATTACACAATTTTGCGACATTGTGTCAACTGTGTCAACAGTCTTTAATTTCAGGTTTGTGCTGTCTTCATACAACTGTAGCTCGCTGAACTTTCTTTCCCAGGTCCCAGGACATGGCACCGATAACGAAGGTAGGAGGTCGAAAGGTGGACGTTTCTTTAGCCGAGCACCAAGAGAGTCGTGAAAGTGGTTAGGAATTTCAAAATAAAACAGGAAGTGTATAGAAGTTAAAAAAAAACATGACCTAGTCTGAAGGAGCCGGTATGACAATGAACAAAACACTGTTTGAATGGAAGTGATTGTGCTCATCCCCAGCCTGTTGTGTACACTGGTGAAGCAAAGTAATTGAGTGCAACAAAACAATTAAGGAGATTTGAGACCTCACGTACTTTCACGTCTTTGAATACTTGACCATTTAGATTTACCATTATGTTTTCAAGTGATGCATTACTGAGGCCTTCATTCTGAGGAGATGTTTAAAAATTATTATTGTCCATTATTGTCCAAAAGCAAACTTAACCAGACAAATCCTGGAAAATTCAGTTGTGCACGGACCAGTTTCAGACCATCGCTAACTGCAGTCACACATCTTATCCAAGATCATTATGTTAATTCTGATTTAGGGTGGATGTTCATTATGCTATAAAGCTAAATCCAGTTTCCTTTTTTTCCGCTCTAATAAGGCTAACGAACCAGGGTCCCGCCTTCTTCAGGTTTCCCATTCTTTTTTTTTTCTGTCTCTTCCCGCTCATGTATGCCCCCACTCCCCCTTGTGCACCAAGTCACTTTCACAACTTTCATTACCTCTCTGAGGGCAGGCTGAGCCTGCTGGCAAGGGAGATGGGTATATATCTCCTAACTATAACCCGTCATCCCCAGAGTGTGGAGGTCAATGAGATTAACCTATACCTCCGTTTTTTTCCTTCATTATGCACTCCAAATTACACCTACTTACAGACAAGAGAAAGAGAAAGGGGATCATATATGAGCTGATATCTATTTAAAATCTAATCCCTGTGGGTAAAACGCTCTGCCTTTCCATTTCTCTTATGTTTCTGCCTATTGCCTCCGGGCTCCACTACGCTGCTGCGGTGCCATTCATGAAGGTGCTATAACCTCGCCCCTGCTCATATTAACTTTAGATTCATCTCTGGTAACACAGGAGACACTTAAGATAAGAACTCCCTGTTTTTTGATGTTGTTGCTCAGTTCAACATGACAGACTCACAGATTCTTCCCTATCATTCACAGATCAGTGTTCTAAACGTAACCCTTCTCCATACATGTCATGTTGACAGATTTCTTTATCACAGCGCTTCACATGGGATAATGCACACAGTTTGAGTTTGTCCTCATTATCCGCTATTAAACTCCTCCTTTCTTTGGCCCTGTTGATGAGAACAGGAGCAGCTGTTTCTACATCTGAAGGCGTGCCATCATGAAACAGGAGACTTTCATTGTCTTCCATTAATGATTGCATGTTAATGGCAAAATCTGTGGTTTAATCGATTTTAAGATCAAATCTACAACACAATAAAATGTTCTCTGAAACACAACATTTCCCAGGATAGCTTCAGCATCAGGTGAAGTGTGAAGTAAAGACTCTCAATCAATCAATCAATCAATCAATCAATCAATCAATCAATCAATCAATCAATCAATCAATCAATCAATCAATCAATCAATCAACCAATCACTCAATCAACCAATCAATCAATCAATCAATCAATCAAATTTTATTTGTATAGCCCATATTCACATCATAGGGCTTTAACAAGGAGACCACGCATGTGCTATGTAAGCCGCTGCATAATAAAAGCAGTTGTTTGGGGACACTGTAGTAAACTGCTTAAATAAAGATGCAGTACCAATCAGCTGACACTGATATGACAGACTGACAGCACAGGCCAGAGAACAGAAACTAAGGTGTGGGAGCCCAAAACGTCGATCGCGATCGACCGGTAGATGGCGAATGTAGTGCGGGTAGATCGCGTGCCAATTACAAAAACATTCCGGAAATTACGATGCGACCAGTCCGAGTGGTAACGAGTGTCACGTGCGCCTGCGCACGTTTGGAAACGTAGCGTCGGAGCTCGAGACGCGATGGAAGGAATGTGGACACAACCTGGCAGTGCGCGCGCTCCAAAGAGCAGCATGAGACACGTGTGTATGTCAGCGTTTGACAAACGGTTTAAAGACTTTGCCTTGTGTCAGACATGGCAACTCTGTTACACCTGAACTCGTCCACAGTGGAGGAGGATGAGACTGTGACGGTACAGAGTGGAGACATGGAGCTGAGATCCAGGCCTCATGGAGAGTTTGGCAGCTTCCTCACAGAGGAAACACAACCACCCAAACATGAGGACACCTCCCTGACTGCATTATTTGGTTGCACGTATTTTTCATTGATAATTCCAAATACCATCCCACCATGACTGATGATCATTTGGGAGGAGTCTGCTTGAACCTGGCAACCAGCTGCTACTGTCCAGACTGTGCAGCCCTGGCTGACTCAGTGCACTGCAAGTCATCAGAGGAAGGTAATGACCAGAATTATTGTATTCAACTGGATTGTGCCATAAAGCTTTATTCGGCCTTGCAATGTACGTCAACATATACTGTGTACTCTGGTGTGTGTGTGTGCGTGTGTGTGTGTGTGTATATAGTATTTTTTACAGCAGGTAGATCATTTTGACCTGGTCATTGTAAAAGTAGCTCACATGCTGAAAAAGGGTGGGTTAGTTTATTGTATGTATTGAATTAATTTAGAAGAATATTAATAATCAATATAATTTGCTCTGATTGGCTGAATTACAGAATTATAGATTGTATTAAACAATAACTGAGATGAAATCGAATCTCAATATCTTTGAAATATAATAAAAAATTATATGATATATATGATATGATGAGTAAAAATAATTAGGCTAATTTACTATTTTTGACTAGGATTAAATCCAAAGCACTTCCAGTTCCAGTTGTATTCAATATGCTCATAAAGCCTTTTTTTATACCATTGTTACATTGTTTACATTAGAGAAATGGAAAACTTCACATATTTCACATAACATGGACGACAACATTAGTGTTAATTATTAGAAAAAACATTACATGATGCAACTTTCTTTTTTCTTTTCTTTTTTTTAAAAATACCAACAGGTCAAAGTTCAGCATTTCTTTAATTACCACATGTGTGCGAGGGGGGAGTCAGTTTCTGTAAGTGATGGAATGGAGATCAAGATTAGCAAGACATCCAGTACATGTTGTCCCTTAACGTACAATTACGAGTTTGTGTATTTAGAAACTCTGGCTGTGATGAAGACACTTCATCAGGCAAGTTAAGGCTAAAACTGAATCTCTGACCTTGACCACCCGCAAGATTATACATTTTGTGTATATGAGATTTTATTGCTGGAAGTTTGAAACCTATGATCTTTCATGCTCTGCTGGTAATTAAGTCTGTTGTCTTTATGGTCTGCTTGAATGTGTTTCTGGGCCAAATAATAATATAACGAGAGTGACAAAGGGAAAGGATGCTTTGGATTATGGCTGTGTAAAACTGGACCAGTCGACTCTGCCCGACTCTGCTTTTTCAGTCGTCTCAGGAAGTCAAGTCTCTGTTGGGCTTTTTGCATTTAAGATTTGCCCTCATGGTCCCATTTCAGGTTATTGCTGTTCTGTGTGCCAAGGAACTGGAGGGAGCCAGTTGTTGTAATTGTTTCGTTCTTGACAAGCATACAGTGGGTGCTTTTATAGATCGATCTGGTCTAAATGTGATGATAATTTCACAGTGGTTTTATTTTTAATTGTTTTTTTAGGATAAGGGCATTTACCCAGTATCAGTCTGCTGACCAGCATTATCATGTCGATTTAAACATTTTGTTTGGAGTTACAACTGAAGATATTCCGTTGATTCATCCCCAGGTTTTCAAGCTTCTGCAGTCACAGTATGCCTCACCCCTGACAATACATTCATTTTGTTGAAGAATAAATAAACAAAACCAAAAAACATTAAAGAACAGATTGGATGCAAGCATCTTTTTCTTAATGCGATCGTCAGGTACATACAATGGATTGGTTTCAGTTACTTTAAAGTACTTGAAGTGTGCGCTTTGCAGTTGTAGTATCTTGGAAAATAGTATCATCGGTATTGGGTGGAAACGCTGTATCAACAGATATCCCATAATAAATCAGTTGGATTGGGGTTAGGGTTAGGGTTGGGGTTTGGGGACAAAACTTGATCGTGACATCCCTAGTATAAGATAGTACGTGCAATGTTGTATGTGGTTGCAATGAGTTGTACGTGTGTTGAGAATCGTGGCTTAAAGGCAAATCTGAATTATTCTAGTTATATTTATAGCCCATGTTATGAGCAAAGTGGTTTTCATTTACAATGTATGTGGCTGATGTGTTGTTACATAGTTAATTAGTGAAACTAATATTTTACTGTAAACTGTAAACTAACTTCAGACGTCTGTCCAGGGCTTTTTGAGTGACGATTTGTCTGCAATGACGAGGTCTTCATCTCATCTGGATTCTGATGTGTCAATGTCAAACCGTTCAGTAGGAAGCAAATCACTGGAATGATATTTTATTTATGCGTTCCTGGAGATCTCGGGATTTCTGGAGATTGTAATAATAATAATTCAAATATTAATTTAACTTAATTTCTTTGAATTAGATGGCATCAGTTATTCCTGGTTTTGGCTTCAAATTTATTTTTATTTCAGATATGAAATTTGAACTGAATAAACATATCTGACTATACATAGTAGTTGTAATTATATTAGACCCTTATCTACTTTTCCTTTACACTGAAAATGAAGAGACTCATTTTACATTTTTTTACACTGACTAAATATTTAGTCGTGGATCAGTCTTTGCTTTAACTCTGTGACAGAGGCCTTTTACCAACAACGCGAGTGGTAATTAACATGAACGGTACAGTCGTCAGATCAACCCCGGTCAGAGTGCTGCTGTGAAATAATAGGAAGGGCTGTTCACTTTTATCTTGACACTGGCAGCGAGGAGCAAATTTGTTTATTGGTGGCCACGTCTGAGGTTTATCAGCTGGAGGATGGTGTGAATGATAGAGCATCACTGTGGTGGGTGTGACGGAGTAGGCAGCAACCCAGCTCATGTAACTTCCTGGTTATGAATAGCCTCCGTGGAAAGGTCAATGCCATGACAACCCTGTGATGGATGTCACCGACGTCCAATTAAATTCTTCTAAAAAAGGCGCCTCCGAGGCTCTTGTGTGTGCTTATTAAATATAAAACAGCTAAATCAAAAGTCTGAGGGCCTGCTTCGCTGTGTCTAATGCCCACTAGGACGACCAAGAGCATTTTTTATTCCTCAATTATCCATGTTTTTGATGAGGGGGTCAATAAGGGGAAGAGCACTCGTTATGAATGTTTGGAACTAAGCACAAAGGTCAGAACACAAAAGTACACACAAACACACATCTTTTTAGTCATCTCTAACTCCCACTCTCTCTGCTCGCTTTCGCTCTCTCTCTCTCTCTTTGGGTAAATAGAAAATAGCAAAGAACAATACTCCTGTGTTTTGAGGAATGCAAATATTTGTTGCCAGGTTGTTGAAGCTTTCTTCTTGGATTTATCTCCCTTTCTCACTCGGTCTCCTGCACTTACGCACACACACGCACGCACGCGCTCATGTAAACACACAAGCTGCTTTGAGGAAACTAGGACAGACAGTCGAGCCATGAATAAGAGGATGCACGTTTTAATTTGTGTATTATTGGGGCCTTTGAACATTCCACTACATGTGGCTGTGCACACAGTGGAGACACGTACATGCCCACAAACCCAAATCAGCCGTCCACTCTCCGTCTCCATCCCCGTCTCCGTCTCCCTCTTCCTGTTGAACTGTAATAGTCCTTTCACTTTTTATTCCTACCTTTGGTTGAACTTAGGCTTCTCTTTTTTTCCCCCCCATGTCTTGTGTATCCACTCTGAAATTATAGATGGGGATAATAATAATAATGTCATTTTGTACCAGAATCTTAGTCATTACCTGCAGTAAAGTGCTTCTAATTGATACCACCAGAGAGATAATGATTGCAATGCCCTCCAGGAACATATTATTGCAATATTAACCTTTGTATATACTTTTATGCAGAAGACTCTGGCACATTAAAGGATCTCTAAATCTTACTTGTGTGGTGTAATGCCATTACAAAAGAATGGATACTGGGAGGTGTGCCCTTTCACTGATTAAGTGTGTCCAGGGGTTTGCAGACATCTTCAGGAAATGGATGACATGGAAGTGCAATTTTCGGTGTATCTCTGTTCCCTTACTGGCTAAAGCTTTTTTTCCGTTCATATTCATCCCTTTATAGCTGTGTGCTGTAACTAGGCTCTTCCTCATTCCTGAGCATGTGTGCTTAAGCATCCGAGTGTGTAGTAGGTATGTTTCTTATTTGGGTAGGTGCACAAGTGTGGCTGTTTGCATGCCACCATATCTTTGGTTGCAAGTGTGTGACTGTCATTTCTGCCTGGTCATGAGTTTGTGCATCATTGTGTGCGTCCGTAATGTTTGACTGGCTCCTGTGACGTGCACCCCCCTCCCCAAAACAAGGCAGCATCCAAACCAGAGGCTATTTTTGGACTCGGTATCTTCACCAAGGTAAACTGGCCCACACCGGGGCCATGATCCTCACCATCAACCGCAATGCATGCATTCCTCTCTTACTAATGTTGCATGAAGCACGTCTGCATGTTTGTGAAATCTGCCACATATAGAAGGAATGTGTCACCATGTGATTCCTCTCTAATCTATGGATTATAAGCCGTATGACGCTGTATCTTTTAAAAAAGGGTAAGCAAAAACAAATTAATTCAGTTACGGCTGCTGTTATTTGTCCATGTGTGTCTGCGCACACACACATCGTTACGTGTGTGTAACTCATGACACAGTCCAAAACAGCTTCTTAAGACCTGGTGACACAGGACAGGAAATTGGGATAAGCCTCACACAGGCTCTCACCCCTGCGCTCCACCCACTTGCAGTAGCAGGCTTCGCCCTCTGGTGGGCACTGTACAGAGCACCGGTCTGACCCATGCAGGATCACAGAGATGCAGTCGCGTTGAGAGAGCTTCTTCTTCTGAGACCTTGCAGAAGAGGTCATCAAACTGCAGACCTGTGTGTGTGTGTGTGTGTGTGTGTGTATGTGTGTGTATATATATATATGTATATATTTAAGTAAAAGCTGCAGCAATGGAAATCTTATGTCATTAAGATAAACTGGATGAAAACGTTTACAGCTGTTGAGAAGAAAGACAATGGGATCAGTTGTCTGAGTGCCCCAAATCAAAATGTTGCCCCAAATCAAAAGGCAAATACTTCCTAAAGGAATAAAAAAGACCAAAACAGCTAAAAATCAATAGAATTTGTACACCTGCATTCATCAGGTGACTCCGAAGTCTATATAAATGACTCTGCTCTGTAAATAGATAATAAATAGATAATTGATCATTTTCACTTGGGAACTTTGTGTGTGTGTGTGGCGTGACTGAGGACTTTTCTCAGTGTGTCCATAGTAAAGCCAGTGACAATACAGCTGTATTTATTGTGTCGTGGGCTTTCACTCTCCACTGCGTGACCTCGCCAGCGTTAGTCATCTTCTGCTCGTTTGAGCACATGTACCTGCTTCTTATTTTCAAGGGTAGGAGATGGCCTGGAAAGATAGATAGTTGGCAAGGAATTTTTTTTGTGTGTTTAGTATTCATCTCATAGTTGTAACACAAGGCCCACTTGTCCTTGACTGCTTGTTACAAATAACCCACATAATTCCCACAGGCTCAGAGATAATTCACTGATAATTTAAGGCACTGGTACTGTGTTGCATTTTCCCTTACACACACACACACACAAACGCACACAAACGCACACACATAATCAGCACATTCCTTTGTTGTTTCTCATTGTTTCCCTGCTGCTCCTGAACTGACACTAACCTAGTAAAGCGTCGCTTTTGTTCCGGGTAACGGGAGACTGTTGCTGAAGTGTATACACAGGTTTGTGCGACTGAGTCCTTTTGTGGCGTGGCTGCACCTTGCACTTTATCTGCCGTTTAGCTTCTCCTTTCACTGTGGAGCCGCATTATCGGGCGATTTAAGGAAGCGCCGCTGAATCAGGTCAAGGTGGTGCTGGCGACTGTCACCAGAGCACAAAGGGCTTCGAGTGCCAATTCTCAGCGGCACTCAACTTTTTCTTTTTTTTTTCTTTTTTTTTAAGATTACATTCACTCTGACACTGAAGCAGTTTTTTGCACCTACAACCAGACCTGGTATGAAAGTAGATGAAAGTAGTAATGAATGTCCTCTGTTAAAGCCGTTTCCCAGGCCTACAGGAGGAATATTTTTGTATCGGGGCGCTGTGAAGAGATTAATTTTAGTGGTAGTCGTCCCACTAGGGAGTCAGAGTAATCCTACAGAGCGTTAGAGGAAAGGAGACCAGGAAGAGGAAGAATGGATAAGGAACAAGTGGAAGGATGAGGAAAGGGGGCGAGAGAGAGAGAGAGAGAGAGGAGTAATCACGTGTGTCCGGCGGAGGTCACCACTGGTCTGCAGGTTCTAATTATGTGCTAATAGCCACTGAGGAGGTCATTTGGAGCCATTAGCCAGCGCCTGTAGGTAGTTAACGGCCCACAGCATAACCCAGCCTCCTTAATGTTCCCTGTGAGGCCGTTAGTGCTCTGTCACCAGCCAGCTAGCTGCCTCGTTACTGCGATTAGAAACCAATTGATAGGTAATAGTAAAATATGATAGCTCAGTATCCAGGAAATATGGACTGTGGTGGAAAGGTGAGAGGACAGGAGATGGAGAGTAGCAGCGTGTGACAGCTTGGCCACTCTGGGGATGAAAAGCGAGGGGACGTGTTACAAGTGACTGACAGACAGCGTCAAAAGCTGTGTCAAATGTGGGGGACCCCCCACCGTGTGAGTGTTTGTCTGACTGTTGCCATTCACGGTGGGGTCAGTCCTTTGGAGATGAGATAGGAGAGTTTTCTGTGATGGTTTTTTCAGGAACGCAGAAGAGCAGTGCACACAAAGTGCATGTCAGCAACAGATGTTGGATTTACAGTATTTTCAAATTACAAAGACCTTAAAGATCATTTTTAAAAAGTAACATTAGGTCCAATGCACAGTGGCGAAACTTTAAAATCCAAATTTTCTTCTGTAGCTTGTGTGTGTGCGTGTGTGTGTGTGTATTTTAAGAGGGAATATTTTTTTATCTGATGATGAGACGAGTGTGTGGATTGTGGCTATATGTTAAGATCAGCATTAAGAAATGAGGTAAAATGACCTTCTGGGCTGAGAAATGGTTCGTTCTGCCGCTCGGATGCGATGGTTTCACATGAGGCCCAATCCATGGCTGAGTAAAAGGTTTACGGTACGAACACATGCAGGATCACACGCAGCCGTTCCTTCGCCCTTTTGAAAAAGAAATCAAATCAGTCTAAAAACAAGGATATTGTAGACCCACTGCGCAGAACATTGTTCTTAATCAATTAGAGTCAGATGTTTTCATTTAGATATATTTTGGTTTTGCTCTGGGCAAACTTCTCTTCATATGATTTAAATTAAAATCACACTTGTTATCAGTCATTGGCCGTATACTTCCTGCTCCTCCGCATTCATCAAGTCGGGACAAGTTTGATCTTGAGTATACTCTCTGTCCTGGCAAACAGAGAAATACAGTGCTCCCTGAAGAGTCGCAGATTTGTCCGTGATGAAATCTCCAGGCCAGGCTCTAAATATTTGCCTCTACTGTATTTGTGTGAGCATTTCATTAACAATCGGAGCTGACAAACATGCACACTCGCTGACCCCAGCCATCAGGGAGACTTTGAGACAGTAGTGTGTATTTAGTGTGTATTTGCTGAAAACATAAATGCCTCACATGAAGGATTGATGTCACCAATAGAGGAGATGATTGCAGTGGAAATGAATCTGGTGTGGTGAACGTTTTCCATAGACAGGATCCTGGCTCTCAGTTCAGGCCCTGTCAGAACTTGAAAGTGTAATTGATATAAATTCTAAAGTTTAATTTTTAAAGTTTACAGTCACCGAGGGTTCAGGGCTTCAGATTGTTTAAAAATTGCACTCACTCCCTTTTCATTAAAGCAGGATGGTCTGAAACCATTTGTTCATCAAAGGGTTGCTACAAATTAGACTTTGAGGGACTCAATTTAAAGTAAAAAAAAAAAAAAAAGAGAGATTTTCTTTTCCTCTGGGCGGGAAGCCAAAGTCTCGTCTTGTTTGCATTTAAATATAAGCTGGGCACAATATCTGGCTTTAAAGATGCAGTCATTATACAGACCCAAACATGGAGACTCGCACTACACTTGCCATATGCACATACTTGCCCCCAACTACATCATTTCACAGTCCCGTCTAAACTGGCACCATGAAAACACTGCGATCATATTGCGGCCGTGCTCTTAGGTTGTTGTGTCTGGTCTCTAAGAGTCCAGATATGCAGCGAGGGAGCAGCAGTTGTGAAGCAGGGCCTGGTAGGGGTTAAAGAGAAAGGCAGATAGAGACGGCCAGAGCAGTGGAATAACGTCTTAATCTGTCCGAGAAGTGAACAGTGGCTGCTCTGTTTTTTGGAGCGCGCTGTCTTGGACGACTCCCAAGCAGAGGGGCAGGGAGCGGAGCCATCTTCAACTGCAAGTCACTAACATGGCAGTAATAAGGCAGTGATGACCCTCCCAGGACTGCGGGCCAACGCGCCCACTCCCCCACCCACCCACCCCCACTCCGGCCGCCTCCTGTCCCCTCAGCACAAACACAGGCCGTGCACTTGAACAGAAATGCAGCGCAGCACCAAATCTCGTCCTCTGTGATGGACTGACCTCCCCGCTCGCTCACCAAACTCCCATCAGCCTAAATGAAATGCAGCAGTTTCTGTCTCGGAAAAACACGAGCTGCTACTATGACACCGCGTGGACTC
This sequence comes from Trinectes maculatus, assembly GCA_016785345.1. Taxonomy (NCBI): domain Eukaryota; kingdom Metazoa; phylum Chordata; class Actinopteri; order Pleuronectiformes; family Achiridae; genus Trinectes; species Trinectes maculatus. The sequence goes on along the minus strand of JAFBJQ010001638.1, from coordinate 140,181 downwards.
CAAATCCAGTCATCAAATGTGTAGGATGAACGTATGCGGTGAAGTACAGTCAGTGTGAGCCTGGAACGAGTCGTGGAGATTTATGATCCTTAATGCAAATCGAAGTAAAACAGTACTTAGGGGTAACGGGAATTAATGTGATGCTGCTGCACCTGTTGCAGAAGCAAAATGAAAGCACTGCTAAACCATTTCATGTCTGTCTTTACTATGTCCATCACTCACATACTGTATACTGCTCTATAAAAGCACATTTTAAAAATGTTTGTATTTAGGTTAAGTTTTAGCAGCATGTTAAATGGCAGGTAAAGCTTCACACTTGCCTGCAAACACAAATAAAAATAATTCATTTTTATAAAAACGATGCTGCAAATCAGTTCGATACCAGATGTATCAGTTAGATACGACATATGTATGTGAATATATACAGTATGTCTTTCATGAATGCCTTTTATTTGGCTTTGCAGTATCTTCTTGAAAGCAGAAATGAGTTTCATATCACTCACTCAGCACACAGTTCATTTTGGCCACGTTGATTTGTGTCAGCCTGGTAAATAAGGCTGGCCAGCAGTTGTGCGAGGCTACTTACATGTAGTGTAAGGTGGTGCCTGTGAGAGCGCAGGCCTTGGTGCTATGTATTGTTAGAAATTTGCATGCTTACGTCCATATGGCAACTTCCTTTTGACCTGCTTTCCCATCCCCGATGCATTGTGAGGCCTGTCAGCCGATAAAGAATCACTTGACTTGCTATAACAAGTTCAAAAGGAGCTGATGACGCGCTGTTGATCCATGGAGAATCGGCAAAAGGAACTCCCCTACTGCTCGCTGCTATCACTCCCATAGAGATAGCAATATTATTGATGGGGAATGGTTATGCTAATTTCTTTAGGGGAGGATTTTTTTTCTTTTCTTTTTTTTTTGGAAAATGATCCAAAAAAAAGAAGGGAAGAAAAAGAAATTCATACGCATCAAACTGAATTCCATACAGCCATTTAAAGGAGCAGCATGAGAATCTGATTTTCATAGTGCATAATGACTGTGGAGGAGCTTTAAAGGAGGAAGCAACGTTTTGTTCTGGGAAGAAAGCAGATATTTAGGCTATTTATTAATGTCTGACACAAAGCGTGTGCAGGCACCCACAACCTTACATGAGTATGAAAATAGATTTTTTTTAAAAAAAAAGTACAACTATTTAAGTATCAGAATGGAAAGTTTAAAAGGTGACAGATTTCTTCGTGTGTCTCGTGATAATAATTATGTCATGTGTCCAAAAAATGATTTTTGTAATCATGGGATATGGTTGCAATTAATAATAATGGTAGTAATAATAATCAGAATCATAATAATGTTAAAATGCTTCAGGGTGCAGGTTTGTCTCATCCAGAGATAGAGTGTCTCGCGCTCTCGTTAGTGACCGTTTACATGTGTTTGCCTGCCCCTCTCTCTCTTTCTTTCTCTCTCTCATTCTCTCTCTCTCTCTGACACATGCAGCATGGCACAAGCGGCGTGGTGGCGGAGGGAGAGGATGGAGATGATGATGATGATGATGATGATGATGATGGGAGGGGTGGGGGTAAGGGTGGGGTGTGTGTGTGTGTGTGTGTGTATGGGGGTGGGGGGTGGTTTGTCACAGGGCTGTCATGAATATGACCCTGAGATTTTCCATTGTGGATCCATGTCCGGTTCTGAGCGCATGTGATCGTATCTCAGTCAGAAGCATTAATGTGTCTCTGGGTTCGACATTTTGAATAATCGGGGCTGTCTGCCGTCATCCTGCCACTAGCTGTCAGCAGCACCGCCTGTCTGTCTGTCTGCCTGTCTGACTGTCTTATCACTCTCCCAGACTCATGCACTTACACTACAGAAAACAAGGTCCCCGTGCAATAGAGCGCTTGATACTTTTTTTTTTTTATTATTATTATCAAACCGTTCCCATAATTACCCCATAATCATTATATAATCCTGTAACAAAGCCTCTATTGAAGCCCTGCCTTTTGTCAAGGCTGGGACACTGAATCTATAATTGCATTATTTCGTCTCTTCCACCCCTCTATAGAAGCATTATATATCAAAACCATCCTGCAAGGCAGGTTTTAGTCGCAACAAGGAGTTCGGCCTATGCGGGACGTCTTTCTGTCGTCGGTGCTTTTTACGCAGCGCAAAGAAAAGTTGTGCCAACTTCAAGTTTCGAGCTCCTGCTGGAAATATCGAGAGGGAGTTATTTAAAAAAACAACAACAACAACAACAACAACAACAACAACAACAACAACAAAAACAAAACAGAAAAAAGTGTTTGCTTGCTTTGCAGACAGAGTGGATGCGTTGACGAATCTACAGAGAGACGCGCAGGAACGCATCCATTCCCAAATTTGGACGCGTCGAATTACTGATCTGCCATATTTTCAAATAATGATGCAGATTCCTTATTGCGCTCGCGGACATAGAGAATAAATCGTTAAATGCACTGAGAGAGAGAGGGGGGGGGGAGAGAAAAAGCGAGTTCCTGAGGAGCGGCTTTGCGTTTGTGTGCGCGGGGACTGGCACCGCACCGGGGCTTATTTACATTAAATACGCCACAAGGTTCCAGTGCAGATAGATGAGCGTCGCTTTTATCACTCATTACTTGTCTTAAGCGGTGACTGGCGCGCGGGACGCACGGGAGGCATCAGTCATTGCTCCTGGAGTTCCCCCCTCACAGCGAGGAGAGCAGAGGAGAGGAGGAGGAGAGAGAGCCACAGCACTTCACTCTCACACAAGGTAACGCTTTCCACTTTTTGGAGTCAATGTCTGACCTGGCTGTCTTTACTCTGCGCTCCTTAACCCGAGCCTCTGCGTTTCAACGCGCGGTGCCTTAAGCGGCGAGGCTCGCGGCGTGGAAACGCTTCAGCACAGTGTGTGTGTGTGTGTGTGTGTGAGAGAGAGAGTGCATGTGTGTGTGTTCGGGGGCACATTTAAAAAAGAATAAAATCAAACAGTGGTAATGGGCAGGTTCAAGGTCAGAAAGAAAGTGGGTGATGGGGAATGGGGTCTCAGCCCGGGTGCGACCCGGGCAGCAGCAGGGGAAGTGTCCGGGTGAGGGGCTTCTCTCTGGGAAGCAGGTTCTATCCTCGTCCGCGGCGAATACCGCCAGAGCCCGGCGGTCTCCCTACCCTGCCTGCTCCGCTCCACACAATGGGGCTCCCGGTGATCGGCACAATGCGTTTCACCTTCCAGACAGGGGGAGTTGGAGCTGAGGGGGAGATGGCGATGCCTGGGGATCGGCATCAATGCAAACGTTGACTTTTAGCAGCCAGCGCCTGGGAGCGCGAGGGGCAGGAAGAGGAGAGGAGAGGAGAGGAGAGGAGAGGAGAGGAGAGGAGAGGAGAGGAGAGGAGAGGAGAGGAGAGGAGAGGAGTCGCAAAGCGGCGTCTGTTCGCGTCAAACTCGGGCTGCGCGTCAGGCAGCAGTTGTAGGCACGCGATCGAGGAGTGGACAGTATTTAACAGGTCCGAAAGCCACTTTTCGGCGCCCACGTCATCCGCAAAGAACACGAGCGGGTGAAATCATATGGACATGCCTCATTATTCAGTCAGCACCGTCGCTCGCGACGCACCGGTTACGCGCAGGAGTTAGCCGGCGCTTCGCCAAACGTTAAAGGTAAGAAGTGCGGTGGCTTCCAGTAGCTGTGTGAGTGGGGGGGTCAGCGGGGACTTGGGAGTGTGTTACTCAGTGGGAAGTCAGTTTTTTCTTCTGGGGAGGCTTGTGGTTGTTTGTGCGGGAGCGTCGCAGCGGGGGCTCCTGATGGCTCCCCGGCCATGATTAGAAAATAACAGAGCAATTATCCCGAGCGAGTGTCGATCTACAAAAAGAAGAAAAAAAAAGAAGAAAAGAAACGGTGACAAAATAGCAGCTGGGACCAGGACCTGGACTGTCCGACTCCACACCTTGCACCCAAACGCGCCTTCAACTATTTATTGTTTTTATTTTGGTTCCTGCGGCAGCAGAAACAAATAACAGCCCTGTGGTTCTGGTGCACAGGTTTTACCGCGTGCGTAAAATTGGACGCACGGGCTTTTGCGCTGTCGCGCGGACAGAACGCACAGCAGACCCGAGACTATCTTTTCCTCTTCTTTCTTTTTCTTTTCTTTCTTTCTTTTTTTTTTTTTTTAGAAAAGTCCACTTCCCGTTAAAAAGTGTGCACGGGAAACTTTTCTGCCGACACTTGCGCTTGGGAGAGTGCGCGCGAGGAGGAAGAGGAGAGGGTGGTGTGTGTGTGCGCGCGCGCGCGTGTGTGTGTTGAGGGGATTAAAGTTTACCGGTGCGTTTGGCACCATGTGTCAAAACTTGTGAGATGGAAGAAGAGCTGGTTGCGACCTGCCATTTTGTGCAGTGATCGACCCCTCTCTCTCTCTCTCTCTCTCTCTCTCTCCTGGATAAGCAGAGGTCCCCACGTTGTCCGTGGACCAGACGCTATGATGGCATTTGGAGCAGGGCCGTTAGTGTCATACGTGGAAACCATGAAGGCGCACAGCAGCAGCCCTGAAGCTGACCTGTCTGTCTCAGCTCTGCTCCTGCAGCCAGGCTGATCATATATTTTCTTCACTGACCAGAGAGACGCTGGTGTAAAGTTAGTGTGAAGGAGAATGATAGGTAGCCATTAGTGTGGAATTATAAAATGACAGAGCCCATTAGTGAATAATATCGGAAGAGGTCGAATGCGTGACATGTCATTACACTCCTTCTTCCAGGAGCCTCCTCTTCTTTTATTCCAGTTTTTTTCCTAGCGGTTGAACCCGGTGAGAAATCTCCATCTGACCTGTGCTGTGTTCTCAGTAACAGCGATGAGGCTTGTAATCCCACTGGAAGCCTGTGTCTTACCATGCGTCTTGGGTGGGTAGAACCTCTTCATGGAAGCGGAGTTGACCCCTGAGTGATCTGACCCTGGTTATCCAGCCACTTCCAGCAGCTCCCAGCGCTGCACAATGGCTGTGAAGACGCATGTCATGCTTCTTAAAATACTCAACAATGTCCATCGCATTGTTTCCCCCCGTGTTTCTCTAACCTTCCCCGAAGTTGTCCCAGAAAAAAAAAAAAAAGGCAAATCAAATCTTCCTCGGATTCACAGCGGAAGGAAAAGGGAAAGGGATAAATAGATGGAGTGGAAGAGTTGACATGCTGTCATTGTTTAACGGGATGCACAGGGCGGATGTTGTGTCTGAAATAGTGTCTGGGCGTAGACCCTTTTTGTCAGCACCTTTCATTCCCTTATTGGAGATGGAATAGAGAATAGATAAGAGTCCCCGCTGGTCTGACAGCGCGCGCTGCCTCCCGGACCCCTCTGCCCCATAATGCACCTCCCTGCTCTGCTCCAAGTTCAACTGTTGTCATTCTTCTCCACCGTGTTTAAGAAAAGGCCTATCTTTTCAGACTGGCCTGTGTCAAGGCCTTGGTGGTTTGTGCTGGCAAGTTATTTACTCTTCATTAGGCCAGCTTCTAATTTTTCTTTTTTTTTTGTTTTTTTTTGGGTGTGTGTGTGTGTGTGTGTGAGGATGTGTTAGAGATGTGATGCTACTTATATATGAATTATCCAGGTAATTATGAGCAGTGCTGTCACTAAAATACCGATTTTTTAATTTTATATATTGTACAAGCGTTATTTATTTTCACTTCATGGCATTGCAAGTTAAAAAGATAAATTCACTTTTATGGATGGGCTGTTTTATTTAGGAGTCGGTGTGAGATTGAGATTTATTACAGCAAAACACACACACACACACACACACACGCGCGCGCGCATAAAGTACACTGACATTTTCTTGTACGGCAACTTTCTGAGCAGTGGAGCTCAAAATGTGTTCTCAGGAGCCAGTGTGTAGCGGACGCCGCTGATCTTGTATGAGTTGCTCTCCCACCTGTGCCCGCGTTGCAAAGGGGGGGCCGCGGGGCATGACTGAGCACGGCGATACACATCACTCAACTGAATACAGAGGCAAAGGGAGGGATGAGAGAAACAGGAGGGGGGGAGAGAGAGAGGGAGCATGGCATCCAAGGGATGGCATCAAAATAGTCCAGTCAGTCAGTCAGTCAGTCAGTCAGTCAGTCAGTCAGTCAGTTGGCCGTGGAGTAGACCCACTCATCTGAAGCCGTCGCGTTGTCACAGAGAAAATTATTTGCGCATAGTCATGTACACATTTAGAACATTTTTTTAAAAAAGAAAAAAGCATTGTGCAGGAAAAAAAAGAAAACCACACGCTTGTTTAACAAATGCGCGTAGAGACAGCACAATAAGAGCAGACATCGTAGCGCGTGGCAAAGACACAAGAACCCGTCGTGAAGTGGTTGCACAAATTACATAATCTAGCTGTGCAGAAAATACATGTGTGTAATCAAATGGACAACACATAATTCAAACACAAAGACCTTCCCCTGCATCCTGTGCTGTACGCAGTGCACAGTCACACAGGCAGCCTGACTGTGGTTAGTTGATCCCCATCTCATGTAATTATAGGGGAGAGGGCTCCAGCTGTACAGGCTGTGAGGCCAGGGCTCCCAGTCCACTGGGAGCAGGGCGGTGGTGGGCAGGCCAGATCAGGCCGGCTCTGCTCATCAGCTAGCCATTAATTGATATGTGCAGTCATTGTGAAAGCCCCCCCAACACACACACACACACACACACGCACACACACACACACACACACACACACACACACACACACACACACACACACACAAAAGCCACCCTCCACCCATTTGTGTTCAGTCCCATTCTGCTTTTACAGCCAGGCAAGGCGGCTTGATACATGTATTCCAGTGTATATGAGTGTGTGTGTGTGTGTGTGTGTGTGTGTGTGTGTGTGTGTGTGTGTGTGTGTGTGTGTGTGTGTGTGTCTCCTGTCGGAGGCAGTGAGGGTGCTGAGGGGGGCTGTAACATACAGGCGTTAGTCCGGGCTGAGCCTTGTAGCTTCATGACCTTGATCTCCAGGGTTCAAGCTGTAGAGAGGAAGATGCTGACAAGCCACACTTGCAGTTGCCGTGTGTCGACAATATGACAATTACGTGCGCGCACACACACACACACACACACACACACACACACACACACACACATAGACAGAGAGGGGAGGCTGCCCTGGTCACAAAATATAATTCAGCAGGTTACACACAGTGCAGAGATATGTGAAACAATTTGTTTAAATTTCTTACACAATGAGGATGATTTGATTTTTGCTGCTTTGGGGATAAATTGAAGGGGGCATGAATGAGTTGTGTTATGAGTTCGATGAGGTTGGTGCCACTGACCTTTGCTCATTATGAGGTCTTCTTTAATGAGCCTTTTCTGGGAATTGTAAACTGATGACTGTGATTCCTCCGATATGTTAACATCCAAAAATACAAGTGATTTCTCATACAAATATAAATTCAACACATTTTTTCCATTTACTTTTATCACATTAGAATCAGCCTGATAGTTTCCCTCTCTCTCTCTCTCTCTCTCTCTCTCTCTCTCTCTCAAGAATGTCAATAAAAAAATAAAGGCAACATGCAAAAAAATAAAAACAAAAAATCCCAAACATTTACAATAATTAAGATGAGAAAACAAAATAAAGATTTCTGTAAAAAAAAAAATGCAAAAGGTAAATTCCTTGCTGTCCATCTTGGCTCAGTCACTGCGTCATTGAATATTATAAAAAGCAATGGTAAATCTGCATTAGAACAGAATGTGCTATCAGTTAAACCCTCGCAGTGTGAATGCCCAGCTTTATTGAATCGCTGGTTCAATGAGAGTTTATGTGCGATCCTCGCGGTGTGTGTCTTCATCGCTGTACTGCGCCGTGAGAACCTCTCATTCTGTACTTGGGCCTGTGAGCGTACAGTGAAATGTTCTTTGCCATGAGAGCTTAATGGTGGGGGTGGGGGGGGGTTGGAGGGGTGTTGGGGGGGGGGGGGGGGGGGGGGGGGGGGGGGGGGGGGGGGGGGGGGGGGGGGGGGGGGGGGTAATCACGGACGTCAGTTTGATCTAAGAATAAAGAGTGCGGGGCAGATGAGGCTCTGACAGATAGGCTTGACTCAGTCCTCACATGCCGGGGTGCCATCACGAGGAGCGTCTGCCTGTCTGGGCGGCCGGAGGAGTGGCGGGTCGGGGGTGAGGATGAGGATGAGGATGAGGGTGAGTTCTGGATGATAAGAACTCACCCTCAGTACCAGACCTTGATAAACAAGCCTGAGAGTGGGCACATATGTGCAGGTCAGGTGTGTGTGGGAGTTTGTATTGGTACCGGTGTGTGTAAAGCACAGGCACAATAACCTGTCTGCTGTCCAGTTGAACTGCTCGGCCTTGAGGAAGTCCAGTGTTAAGTCCATGTCTGTCTCTCTGTCTGTGTTATCTGTCGGTGCTCTGATCAACAACACCAACAAGGAATGTGTTCTCCATCACTGCATCATCACAGTCCGTTGTTCTCCTCCAGCCTCCCTGCTGCCCCCCCCTCCCCCTCCCCAATACACGGAGACTGGCTTTACTTTCATATTCATTTCATTTATTTTTCTTCCAAATTCATTCGCATGTCAGATCTGTGGGTGCATGATGCTACGTCCTCATGCTTTCCCCCCTTTCGGTGTGTTGAGTGGCGCTGCGTTTTTTTAGCCGTGTCACTGCCACAGACGGCAAAAGGCTTAACACAAACAGGCAGGCACACATCAGTCAGCGGTCCTGAAGCAAGAGGACGCCACGCTCAGCTAACACTGTGGTAAATACCTGCAGTGTTCACGAGATGGGAGGTTACACATGTGTGTGTGTGTGTGTGTGTGCGTGTGTGTGTGTGCGCGGCAGGTTATGCCTATTACCTGCTTCACATACCGTCACTGACGGCATCCCACACGTCGTGTCCGCTCTTTAGCTGCCTCTGCCTCTCGGATGTGACCTCTGGAAAAGTCCCAGACCTCTGCTAATGAGCGCTCCAAAGTAACGCAAGATAGAGGGAGAGGGAAAGAGGGAGAAAAAGAGAGGGTATGACGATGCTGGAGAGAACTCCTGCACCTTTAATTATGATCAAGAGGTTTTCACCAAAGGACGGAGGCGTTGCAGTTCTGTTGCGCTCGTAAATCTGGCCCCGGATGCCGTATATTGTGTCGAACGATTACTGTACACCATTATAGTGCATATTCAACTGCCTCTCCAGCACCTGATTTGCATAATTGGATCTTTAATGAAACTTGCCTTGTGGAACAAAAAAATACAAAAAGAGAGATGGAGAAAAAAAAGCGGTTTTTGCGTAAGGGCGGGGGTGAGAGAGAAAATAACATGATATAGATGAATGACCCTCAAATATTTTTTGGGGGCTGATTTAAAAGAAAATTGTTCTGGAGACGCGTGAAAGGAGAGTGCAGATGTTAACAAAACGATAATGTAGTGATAGAAATAATCAAAATAAAAATAGTAATAGTCAGGGGGTGAGAGTGACCTGCTCTGGCCCAGTGGCTCACACGTCAGCAGCAGTGCTACAAATAGGATGAGAAGTGACTGTGAAAGCCGTACATTCCCCGCCAGGTCTCGCGGGTTAAGACTACAATAGCGGGATATTCTCTAGCCCGGGGGGGATTTTCAGCTCCTCTTCTGTCGACAGTCGTTGCACCAACTTGTTACTCAGGGAAGATCGTGCTTTTGTGGAAGAGCCGATTCGGCGCTCGCCTGGTGGAATTCCTCCGTTGCAAATATTTTGACAATGCCTAATCAGGAGCCATCGGCTTTTTTATTCTCCTTTTTTGTGTGCATGTGGAGGGCTCGCTCGCTCGCTCGCTCGCTCAGTCGTAGCCTTGCTCGCTCTGCCTGAGTAATACTCTTTTTTTTTTCTTCATGCATGTGTATTTTCAGATGCATTGGGAAGTCACTCCTTGTCAAGTAATAAGAGTGTCTGATGTGTCTGATGTGCCATTTCGTCTCCGTGCCACTTGTTTGTGGCATCCGGCTAATTGCTTAATTAAATTCCAAGGTGTCCTATTTCCCTCGGCCTTCAGGAGGTGAAGGTTAAAATCCTCCTAGTGCCACTTTCACGCCAACGTGAGGACCATAGATAATAATAATAATAATAGGCTATTTGTCCTGTCTCGGTGAAGGATCTATTGCCCACCACTGACAATGACAGATGAAAAAAAAAATGGAGGAAAAAAAGGATATTTTTAATCAACATGTCATGAGAGAGACTACAGGTAGCTCTCTGGTTGCATTGCAATGTTAAAAAACAAGCAAGCGCACATTCAAGCGTTTGTGTGCGATTAGCTGCCTGCAAGCAGTGGTTTCAGTGTGCGTGTGCGCGCACGCGCGTGTATGTGTGTGTGCTTTTCCACTCCACATCCGTGGGAGTGGATCATGTGTCAAAGCGGTTTACAGGTGGCCTGCAGGGCAGCAGCTCTACAGAGAGGTGGAGGAAAGGCAGGCAAGGTTCAAGTACCTCAGCGGCTGTGGCGGCGCTGAACTGAGCAGTCCCAGCATCTGAGAGGACCCTTCAAACGCCTCCTTATCGCTCTCCTGCCTCCACCATTTCCCTCTGCCACCCGCCCCCCCCTAACCCCCACCCCCACCCCTTGTCACTCTGCTGCAGCCTCTGTCATCCTCCTCCATCTCTCCTGCCCCTATCTATCATCTCGTTTATACATTGTCCCCCCACACACACACACACGTCGACACCATCTGGTGCGATTAGCTGCCTGCAAGCAGTGGTTTCAGTGTGCGTGTGCGCGCACGCGCGTGTATGTGTGTGTGCTTTTCCACTCCACATCCGTGGGAGTGGATCATGTGTCAAAGCGGTTTACAGGTGGCCTGCAGGGCAGCAGCTCTACAGAGAGGTGGAGGAAAGGCAGGCAAGGTTCAAGTACCTCAGCGGCTGTGGCGGCGCTGAACTGAGCAGTCCCAGCATCTGAGAGGACCCTTCAAAAGCCTCCTTATCGCTCTCCTGCCTCCACCATTTCCCTCTGCCACCCCCACCCCCCTAACCCCCCCCCACCCCTTGTCACTCTGCTGCAGCCTCTGTCATCCTCCTCCATCTCTCCTGCCCCTATCTATCATCTCGTTTATACATTGTCCCCCCCACACACACACACGTTGAGACCATCTGCCACTCCGTTCATGATTCTTTACCATCACTGGAGGTGTTGGCGAAAATGACAACAGGTTCCTCCACTCACCGCAGCACCGATCCTTTTCCAAACTTGGCTCTCTGGGATTTGGAAAAACCTAATGTAACTCTTTCATCCTTCATAGAATGAAACTTGCCCTCCACACAACTTGACCTTTTCCCGAAGATAAAAAAAAAAAGTCACGACACCTGAGTTTGTCTGACGAGACGCTGTTTAATGTAAAACAGTTTTCCCTCGGCGGGGTCTCCGAGGAGAGATTTAATGTCACAAGCGCTGTTTATACACTGGGACTCATTGGGAATAATTATTTTGTTTCTTTTAATTGGTCGAATTAGAAAAAAAAAAAAACACAAAGTACCGTATCCAGAGAGAGAAGAGATAAATATACAGAAGGTGAAGTGATGACAGGACCGAGCGGAGAGAGAGAGAGAGAGGGAGGGAGAGATGCAGGGAGCAGAGGCAGAGACACGGGGAGGAGGGATGATGTACTTAACGGTATCTGTAGGCTTCCTTCTGAACAAGCTGCTGCCACAGATCCTGGGAGCCTGCGCTGATAAATTCGGTTTGATAAAAGTCAGTGAAATGCCGGCCTGTCTGCACACCTCTATTAAGCCCTGCTCCATTTGTCACAGCCGGTGGAAGTCAACCAAAGGGTTTTAATGTCATATCAGGCTGAATTAAAGAATCAATCGAAAGCGCTGAAAGGTTTAGGTTTTTATTTCAAGTGACAGTGGTGGCGTTGCGGCTGTGGCTGGCTCTACAGATTACTGGGCCCCAGCTGATCAAGGCAGTCATTTCATGTTTTGGATTTGACTATTGGGAGTTTTGTGATGATTTGTGCTTGGATGCTCGTTTTCTATCTGATGGCTCTGAGCGAGAGAGAGAGAGAGAGAGAGAGAGAGAGTGTTTGTGTGTGTATGTGTGTTTATTTAGTTTTTTTTTGGGGGGGGGGGTTGTGTCTTCTCGTACCTGTCCTTATTTTTCAAATGTATTCGTTTTAATCCTGTTTAATATTTGTATCCACGTTGCATCAATCTCTAACTTTCCTCAGTATACAGTAGGAAAACACACAACCTTCCCCCTGAGAAGCCCCTTAATACCACATTACTGTTCTACATTTATGCAAAAGTAAATAAGTAAACCCAAAAGGCAAATGAGCATTCCAGGCGTTTAAACACACAGCCTTCTGTAAACGCCTGCCGCAGCCACGACCACATCAGCTGAGGCGGAGCTGGCAGGGGACACAAAGTCGCGGTTACTACTGTGCTTTATGCTTTTTTTTAAGGTATATAAACGTCGTCTTGTTTATTCTTGTCAATTAGACGTCGGAATATCAAATAACGTCCTTTTTGTATGTTTCCTCTTTTCCCGTATGTCATTAAAAGGCTTCTGTTAGTCGAGAAAATGGGAGAAGTGTAAGGAGTCTATAGAAATAATTTGGGTGGGGAGTGGGCTCCAGGTTCACTCAGTGATCACTAATTAACTTCACATGCGTTTTATTTGTCAAAATGGACTTTTTGCTCCTCCTAGCTACAGTCCCTCTCTGTTTCTGCACCGAAACCAACTGTCAGTCCCTGATGAAAGCACTAATGAGTGTGAACTTGATGAATTTCATCCAAAATGATCTTTCCTTCCCTTTCATGCACTGCTTTTTTCTGCCAATGCACACACACACACACACACACACACGCGCGCATGCACTCACTCACAAACAATCAGTGGATACCACCTGGTGTTTTATTTAATCAGGTAAAATACACAGTATGTGTATGCAGGCGCATGTGTGTGCAAATGCATGTTTGTGTAAGTGTATTTGCTCGCCGAGAGCTGTCAGTCTTTCATGAAGTACGTTAAAAAGTGTTGTTCAAGGTGGGAGCTAAATACGTTTCATCTATTATTTATCCGCGTTATTACCGGGGTTGAATTTAAAAAGAGAGCTGTCTGACGTGGGAGAATTCCCCCGGCGCCGGGCTCTTTCTTTTAATACCTCGTTTTAAGTCTTAAGATGAGTTCCCACCCAAGCTGAAAAAAGAAACCTTTTAGAGATCTCCCGCAATTTGCGACAGTTTTCTTAAATCGTTTTTTCTTTCTTTTTTTCTTTATTATTTTGAAATGGCCCACCTCATCATTTTCTCTCTCTCTCTCTCTCCAGCTCTAACCACGTCCTCCGCTGCCTCCTCGGCATCCTCTTCCTCTTTTGTTTTTATCCTCGTCTTTGTTGTTATTATTATTATTCTTGATCGTGAGCCGCAGTTGTTTTCTTCGCCTCAGAACTGCATTTTATCTCTTTTGTTGTGTCATTCACACCAATCGCAGTAATGGGGAGAGAGTTAAGTGGAAGTGCCGGGGCCCGGGCCCTTGTTCAGCTTGTCTGTCGACTGCTTTTGTAAACAGGATTGTCAGATCTGCAGAAAGGGAGAAAACGAGAGAGAGAGCGAGGGGGGGGGGTTTAAATATTTGAGGCATTTTCATCCATGTTGTGGTTGATGACACTGATAGGCTCCAAGGGTGGAAATGAGTTCACACTTCAAGTTGCGTGTCCCAAAAACTGGGGGGTCATTTTGAACAGATTCACTCTTTCTAATCTCCTGCCACTCGCTTGTTCCCAGTCAAAGACTGGGAAGAGAACATGGAAGACTTGACAATAGAGGATTGTCAGTTGGAACTGTGCTGTGTACTGTATCATGGCGACAAAGGATTTTTGTACAAAAGCATTAAAATGACTTTTTTTAAAGACTGTTATTTTCTTTAGGTTATGGTAAATCGACAACAACGAACAAACATTGGAGCCACCAAAAATTCTGCAGATTTTTTTTTGGTGGTTCCAATGTTTTTTCCTCTCTCTCTCTCTTTTTTTTTCAAAAATAGCATTTAGATGAGATGTTTAAACAAACCTCCATCTGCAACAGTGGCAGTGATTCCAATATCAGTTGGTGGCTGTGTCCACCACTGCTCTGAAATTAAGTTCCTCAACCACGATTGGATGGATTGCCATGGCTTTTCTTCTTGTGTTGCCATCAGGCTGACATTTTCAACAGCTTTTGGATGGAGCACCATGCAGTTTGATACTGCATACACCCCCTCCCTCAGTGAATTTCAAATACTTCACTTCCATTTAGGACCATCATCAAATATAAATCTGACATTCCTGTCACTCTTGACACACATACTCCAATAAACATTATCCCAGCCAGGCCAACAGACATACAAAGATCCTCACAGGCTGAAAGTTATGTTTTATTTGTTGCTGTCAGTCATTTGGATGAAGGGGAAGCCTACAGACCAGCTTCCTGGTACCTGCAATTGGAGATGAAAGCCTGTGCAGTTTTTGAGGACTTAAAAAGACCTACGAACTTCGTGGACTAGAACATGGAGCACCACAGGTTGTCCTTCAGCTCTGCGTTAGTAACATTCTAACCACCCCTCATCCCTCCCTCTCACCAATGGGACAATCTCGTGGCAGAGCAGCTTCAGATTAGGGTCGGAGAGGTTTGCTCCACAAATCGCGGTTCTTTTTTCCTCCGACTCCCTTGTGACATCAGAGTCTTTCTGATTGCTGCACAGCCCCTGAGGGCTTCGTGGCGCTGCTGCGAGATCCCTGTGATTACAGTAAATGCCCCCCATCTGCTTGCCACAGATCAGGGCTGGTTTTCGGGGGGGCGGGAATGAAGTGGACCTAGAAGAATGAGGTGAACGTGAAAAACAGTGATATGATGACGGCAAGGATACGAGGGAGTAAAACTGCACAGGTGACAGGATCCTGACATAGGCAGATCTCTTTATGGGAAAACCATAGGTTCCAGTTGAGATTTTAAAAAAAATTCAATAAAAGTTTCAACTATATTTAACAATAAATTGCAGCTTGTTATGATGAAATATAAAATATGTTGTAGCTTATAACCGACTGTCTCTGCAATTCCGTTCTTTCAGTATAAGAATGGTATCACACAGACTTTGGTTGGCTCAGAGGAATGATGGTCTGGATGGATCGCCTCTCCAGGCAGTTTATGGAGCAGACACATGTCTGTCTGCATGCGACTTCTCATACGTGACCTGTAATGTAAACCCTCAGGTGGAGATTCCTTCATATTCCGTCTTCCCGTAAAGTGGGCATTCCCTTCCCAATACCTGTCGTGTGTGTGTGTTGCTGTTTTGTTGGGGGGGGGGGGGCATTTGATCCAACCGAGCCTGGTGTTTGTGTGGAACCCGGTGGAGGTCAGTCTCCTCTTCAACGCCCCTTTTTCATCCAATTTCTGTGGCTGCGGGCGGCCGCTTGCCGCGCTTTTGTTGCCTGAGGTAATCTGTGAAATGATCTTAATTATGGAGGTTCGGCCTGTTCTTCTCCCCCCCCACCTCGTCCTCTCTCTCTCTCTCTTTCTCGTTTCATTTCTCCTCTTTCTCTCTCTCTCTTCCTCTCTGTACATGCTTTTAATCAAACAGCGTAGTTAGCTGGTAATGAGGGCGAGGAGAGCACGTGTGCTTCTGCTTACACAAGCTGCGAGGCTTCAATGAGGAGGAAAAGGAGGATGATGTGGGGAGCAGGGAAGGATGGGAAGGGTGGAAAGACAAATGATTATACAGTTTCCATGACAGGTTTGTCAAGACAATTATACGGAAGGACAGAAATCACAAATGTATAATGATCCGTGCCTTAACCACAACGGATTTCTCTCGTAATAAAACAACAACTGTACAAACAACAGTGTTTTCGGTGAGGTGTGTAAAGGTAAACATGCATTATCTATAATTAACTATTTGACTTGCTTATCAGGCTGGAAAGTTCTAAACCCACTTTTATAGAATCTAATAATGATTTTAAAACACACAATTAAATACTGCATACATATCCTGACTACCGAGGAGAGAGTGTGTATTTAAAATCACCTACAGTGCATTTTTTT
>JAFBJQ010001638.1:10000-124159 GCA_016785345.1 Trinectes maculatus | reverse complement strand
CTGGATGGATCGCCTCTCCAGGCAGTTTATGGAGCAGACACATGTCTGTCTGCATGCGACTTCTCATACGTGACCTGTAATGTAAACCCTCAGGTGGAGATTCCTTCATATTCCGTCTTCCCGTAAAGTGGGCATTCCTTTCCCAATACCTGTCGTGTGTGTGTGTTACTGTTTTGTTGGGGGGGGGGGGCATTTGATCCAGCCGAGCCTGGTGTTTATGTGGAACCCGGTGGAGGTCAGTCTCCTCTTCAACGCCCCTTTTTCATCCAATTTCTGTGGCTGCGGGCGGCCGCTTGCCGCGCTTTTGTTGCCTGAGGTAATCTGTGAAATGATCTTAATTATGGAGGTTCGGCCTGTTCTTCTCCCCCCCCACCTCGTCCTCTCTCTCTCTCTCTTTCTCGTTTCATTTCTCCTCTTTCTCTCTCTCTCTTCCTCTCTGTACATGCTTTTAATCAAACAGCGTAGTTAGCTGGTAATGAGGGCGAGGAGAGCACGTGTGCTTCTGCTTACACAAGCTGCGAGGCTTCAATGAGGAGGAAAAGGAGGATGATGTGGGGAGCAGGGAAGGATGGGAAGGGTGGAAAGACAAATGATTATACAGTTTCCATGACAGGTTTGTCAAGACAATTATACGGAAGGACAGAAATCACAAATGTATAATGATCCGTGCCTTAACCGAAACGGATTTCTCTCGTAATAAAACAACAACTGTACAAACAACAGTGTTTTCGGTGAGGTGTGTAAAGGTAAACATGCATTATCTATAATTAACTATTTGACTTGCTTATCAGGCTGGAAAGTTCTAAACCCACTTTTATAGAATCTAATAATGATTTTAAAACACACAATTAAATACTGCATACATATCCTGACTACCGAGGAGAGAGTGTGTATTTAAAATCACCTACAGTGCATTTTTTTATTTTTAGGTAGAATTTGCTTTGTTTCTTCTCAGGACAACTCTCAAAGTAGATTAGCAGTTCATACTAAATATAGAAAAAAGTCGGTGTATTCCTTAGAGGGAGGGAGGTGCAGTGGGAGTAAAGGGGCTGAGGAGCCATTGGGGGGTTAGGGAGTTAGCCGGGATCCATTACACATAAACAGCCTGGCATTGATGAGATGATCCAGCCAAGATTAGACCGACAATCCTGATGGACACTGAAAAGGTGACCACACGGGGAGGAGTGTGTGTGTGTGTGTGTGTGCGTGTGTGTGTGTGTGTGTGGTAGCAGCACAATAGCATATGCCATATGGCCTCATTATGATACCACCCGCCTTACCCATGGCCCCCTCCCCCTCCTCTGGGTGCTGCCGCCTTCACTCTATAAGGTTGCGCTTGGAGCCATTTCCAGGTCACCGTGAGGCCAAAGGGCAGCAGCCCGGGCATGAATGCCAATCAAGTCCGAGCTGTGTCGCTTTGAGGCGTCCTTGTTCCTGCTGGTTTAATAGCTTCGCTTCTTCTTGCCTTGTTATTTGTCTAAAGGGCCTGGTGTGTCGTACTAAGATTTAAGCCGCGTGGAATAAAGGATTTTAGCAGATTTGATTTACAATGACGAGAGCTAAAGCTAACATGGTTAAAATAAGAAGATGTTTTACATTGAGTGAGTGGAGGAGCTGATCAGGTCAGAAAGACAAACTGTTGCTGTGTTTTCACTCTTAAATGAGACAATTCATTTATTGTGACTGAAACTTGTGTTTTTTGTGTGCGATTTAAAAATATTTTATATGATGGAGCGTATGATTGATCAGGACGGCTCCTGTGCATTTATGATATGAGTCTTATAAGAAGTACACAGTAGAATTTCACTCTTTGGATTTACTCCAAGAATCACAGAGGGGTCATAAAAACTGCTGAGTGTGAATGAGTGTGGACAGAGGAAGTTACTCTGTTAGCAGTAGCTTGTTAGCTGTATGCAAGTGTGCAAGTTTCTCTCTCTTTGTGTGCGTGTGTGTGTGTGTGTGTTACAGTGAGGTTGGTAATTCCTTCAGGGTCATTGGTAGGGGCCGGGGTTAAATGTTGTGGCAGGGGAGGTCAACAGTGATTAGCTGCCATCTGAACTAATGGCTGGATGCTGAGGAGGAGAACAGACAGGAAGAGGGAGAGACAGGCAGGAGGAGAGAAGGGCACTTGCCCCTCCAATAACTTTCTATTTTTTTCCTATTTATTCCCTTCGTTCCTCATGTCCCTATATTATTAAATGTTGCCTCTGTGCTTAAGTAAGGCAAAGCAGATGGCCCTTTTCATAAATCATGCTTATAAGATGATTATAGGCGTCGCCGCCCACTATTCTCCCCTTCACTTACAGAAGGGCTTACAGTTTTCCTCTCGGCCTGCTAATCTGGCCGTGTGCAGAAGAACACAACGCAAAACCACCGGCAAAGATCATTTCTGATTATTTAAACAGGACGTGGTCAAAGGAGATGTCGCGTTTTAAACCCTGAAAGTGGAGAGAGAAAAAAAAAAACAGCCCACAAAGGTGACAAGTCATGAAAAGAAAAAAATTCCATATAAAATTCCGTCCCCTGCCGGCGTGTGCCTCCCCACTCTCTCTCCCCCCCAGCCTCTCTGTGTCACCCCCCCCACACTTGTTCTGTTCCTGAGCTTGGCACAAAGTTGCTCCGAACAGGATGTTAAATATATAGCGCGGGGGGGGGGGGGGAGAAGAAGAGGAAGAGCGATGGGAAAGGAGTGAAAGGAGGGGTTGCAAGTGCATGTGTGTGTTGGATTATGTCTGTGCCGTTGCACTATTCCTTGATGTATGCACCATGTCAGGCAGTCATTGTCTCCTGGGTAAAGAATGATAGTTCAAATACCTAGCATCTCTCCCTTGGTGCTCCAAATGCTCGGCTTTGAAGTTTTTATAATCCATCTGTCATCTGCGAGCAGGGAGGGCACATGTTCTGTACCACTCAATTACCAAATTCTCTTTTTGCCTGCTACAATGTGACAGGAAGCAAATAATATGGGTGACCCTGAAAAAAATGAGGGGCGGGGGGGTACTGTGTGTGTGTGTGTCTCTCTCTGTGTGTGTGTGTGTGCATTGTATATAGAAAGAGAATGGGGGGGTTGCTTGAAATCCTATGTCCCTGGCTTTCTCACGCACTTGATTGTGTCCCTTCGCTGCCTCTCATAACAGGAGAACAAAGCCTGTTTGTTGTGGGTGGAATGCCTAAAATGCTTCCTACTGTTACAATTATGAAGAATTTGATTGAATGTGTATTGTTTCAAGGGTTTGGTGATTTTGATCTTTTTTTTTTTTTCCGTTAAGTGCCTTAGATTGTTATTCTGCTTCCCCACTAGCAATAATAACCAGTCACCTAATCAAAATCCATTTGATATAAACATTGCACTTGTTAAAGGGCAGGTGGATGTTGCCAGCGTAGTGTGAAAGAAATATAGCTACGTGTGTGTTTTGATGATCCATTATTCATCGCGGGCGTTTCGAGGCAGATTGCGAGTGGCTTTGTGTCAGCGGCTGGATGCAGAGTCGACTGAAGTTTGCCGCTGTTGTTGGTGTTAAAATCGTCTTTAATTGGTAAACGCTTTGTTGTGCGTCGCTTGAAAGCCGCGCCGAGGCGACCAGAGAAACTTCTGATAACTATCTGGAAAATAACAACAGCAGCAGTCGCAAATCATCAGCTCTCAAACATATTTCATTTCCATACACCACAGGCCCCCCTCTTAAGACGTCTACCTTTTAATTCTTCCTCATATTTAACACTCAGTACAAAACAATAAAAGCCTCAGATCTCCATGCCTGTATCCCCGTTTACATCGAACGCCCCCCGCCCACCACCCACTTCCCAGCCCCCATCCTGAAAAAAGGATCCTCACTGGAAAAGAAGATGAAAAGATTGTTGTGAGGAACTCAAAAGGAAATTTGACATTCTTTGGTTGCTTCTGAAACTTCCAATATTTGGCCGTAATTGCTTCATACACGTTATATATCTTCATTTGGGGGAATGGTGGAGATGAAGAACACGTCGGCTTCTTTCTTCCTGAATAAAAGGCAGCAGAACCCATCTGGTTGGGTGATCCACTGCTGGCCCTCTCGCGCTCATCGCTGAAATAATACTCCCTCTAATGACTCCCACATATTCTGAAATCTCCCTTTTGAAATTGGTCTTGGCAGATTATTTGCAGGTACTTGAGTTGCATCTGTTTGCAATTTTGCAAATGTGGAAGACTTTAACGCTGGGCAGGGGCGGGTAGCAGGGAAGAGGCTATTTTAATCCCTGGGATAACACCGGCTGTCAGTGTGAACAGGCCTCCACCTCAACCCAAAGTTTGATTTTTGTCTTAACCCTGTTGGCCATATATATGTTTGTCTATACTTGTGTGTGCGTGTGTGTGTGTGTGTGTGTGTGTGTGTGTGCATGTTTTAGGTTAGTAGGTTAGAATGAAAACAGTAGGCTGTACCACACATTGAATACACAAAATAATCAAAACAGATGTGTTACTGATGTATAACAGATATAACAAGTGACGAAAAAGTAGTAGCAGTAGGTTTAATTAGGATTTTCATATAGATTTGAGAAAAAAATTCAATAACATTGTTCTGTATTAATCAACAGCTCCTGCAGTTGGTGTGTTATATGTTGACTTGTGATGATGCATTTTCCAGAAAAACTGAAAGAATTGGGAGGACTCTCATTGGTGGAGAAACATCCCCTCATTAAATTGTGAAGGTGAATGATTTTATAGGTCAGTGACAAAAGCTTTTGCATGAAATACTGTGAACAGTTTCGAAAATGGATCACAGTGCGGCAGATAAACTTACCCAACAGTCAATGAATTATTTAATATTTGCTTCTCGCTGACTTACTAAAATCATAAAACCATACTTAAAACTTATGTTAAACCATAATAATAGAAGAATGTGATAATCCTTATGGCAGCTCTCACTGAGGGGGACTTCTTTGCAAGTTGAAGATTGCCTCCAGTATTGTATGAAGATGTAAATATACTCTGCTCTGAATTATAACTTGGAAGAAGTTCAACTACCTGGTTAGAAATGTTTAAAGTGACACGCGCGCCTCCTTCCTCATGGAGAAATCCCGACTCTCTGAATATGCTAATAACACAGGATTCAGGTTTCCACATGGCTTTTGAGCGACGTGCCTGTTGGACCAGGATTAACTCCCAAACTGGCCGTGATGTGACAAATCGCGCTCGCGTGTGTTGCCATCGTAGAGAAACGTCCCCCTCTTCCAGCAGATCAGTTAGTGTCTGAGCTGTCACTGTTTACACCGAAGACGCAACACTGACCAACAGAGTTTCATTTTTCACCGATACATTTCACATACTTTTACTCGAGTGACGCTCAGAAAGCCCCCCCCCCCCCCCCCCCCCCCCCCACCCCCCCCCCCCCCCCCCCCCCGCTGCAGATTAGCCTGGTGGATTGTTTTCAGTCATTTAATAGAGAAACCTCAGGAGTTTGTCAGGTGTTTGTATCGTCCAGTATAAAGTGCGGCGATCAGCAAAGCTAAACTAAAGCTGAAATGATTGTGTCCTTATTATTTCGACCATGTGGTGAGCAGCTGACCAGCTTAAGCCCCCCCCCCCCCCCCCCCCCCCCCCCCCCCCCTTATTATTTCGACCATGTGGTGAGCAGCTGACCAGCTTAAGCCCCCCCCACGCCCCCTTTCACCCCCACCCTCCCTCCCTCGCCCTTTCAAAACTGTAATAAGGTGCCCTATTGTCCTGTGGCAGGGGTGTACAGGGGCCACAACCAAGCCCACCCGGCGGACTGTAATTGCATAGGTGGTTACAATTACATTAATTACATATTTCATCAACAGTGTTTATCCAGCCACACGGTAAATGAAGACGCCAAACTTTTAACTCTGCCTTTTGTTTTTGCATTTATTTTTTTCCCCCCTTCCCTCCCCTAACCTCTCTCTCTCTCTCTCTCTCTCTCTTCCTCTTCCCTGACTTCCCCCCCCCCCCTCTTTTTTTGTGGTTGTTTTAATAGGAGCGAAGGGAGGGGAGGTGCCAGAGGAGGAATTATGCTGAAAGTGTATGCCTTGCAACTTTTCCCCTCCCTGTTGGAAATGTTTATTTGAACAGTAAGCTCATGATTTGAATATTTGTAATCCATGCTTAAATTTACAGGCCAGATGAACTTTTTGGCACAGAATGGCAACCATAAGTAGGATTTTGAGAAAAGCTTTACAAAATTTTAAGCCATGTGCAAGGCTTATATAATTTAGAAGGGGGGGGGGGGTGCACAAATAAAACAGGCTCTGTCTTATTTACTTTACATGGGCAGGAAAAACTGCATCATACGGCGTCTGATGTATATATGTATATAAGTTATGTCTTTGTAAAGACAGAATCTAAAGCTAACAATCAGTTGTTTATGAATACTGGAAGGAAGAAAATAGCCTGTGAGGCACAGGCACTCGAGTGGTTCTCCTGTGTTGGATGCAAATGAGTGTACTGCATATTGACTTGTGCTGGTGGGGATGCCACCCATCTTGTGGGCTGGGAGGTGGGTGGGTTGCCCCGGTGAGTGGCAGAGAGTGATGGAGGGAGAGAGAGAGATAGAGAGAGAGAGAGAGAGAGAGAGAGGGGTCAGTGAGGCAGGCAGAAGACGAAAAGGAAGGCTTTCTTAAATGATGCTAATCAGTCCGGAGGGGCCTGGCCCTCTCTCCCTCATCAGCCGGAGGTAATTCAGATGTGCTGAGAACCTGGAATTAAATGTGTCACTGTGAGCGCTCGTGTGCATGTGAATATGTGTTTGTCAGCCTGTTTGCCTTGTGTCCACTGTGTGTGTGTGTGTGTGTGTGTGTATGTGTGTGTTTGGGGTGTTTAGGGGTTAAGTAGAACCAAATTAGTCGATGGGAGAACTAACATCAGCAGTGGCTTTCTGTATGGCTACTTCTTGGTGAATGTCAAGATGATTTAGCTGCTCTTCTTCTCGCCGTCTGTCTCTGAGCACTGGTCCTCCAATCACAGCACCAAGCTGTCTGTTCTGTGGCCTTCTGCGCAACAAATGATTATTAAATCTGCACTGGGCAACTTCACACACCAGCAAGAGTTTACATTCTGAAATATAAGGAGAACATCAGTAAACTGTCCTTTTATGTATTGTGTGCAGATAGTGGAGCAACTGTGAGGAGAACATCTTCCTCTGAATTTATTTGTTGGAGTTTCATCGGCTAAATCTAAACTGTTAGTGATGGACATTTGAAGGATTTATAAATTAATGTAATCAAAATGGTAAGGCTTTATGTTATCAATCAATCAATCAATCAATCAATCAATCAATCAATCAATCAATCAATCAATCAATCAATCAATCAATCAATCAATCAAATTTGTGTAATACCTAAACACAATACCTGACTTTATAAACCATAAATTGTATTTCTCATAACATTGTACCATTTGGACAAAAGCATTTTTTCAGTTTTACAAAAAAACAACGATAAGCTAAATGCGTTCGTAGACGAACGAATAAAACCTAATAAACTGAAAATACAATTAATATCAAAAAAAACAATTACAAGAGAAGAAAAGAAAAGAGCATGAGAGGGAGCAAACCTTGAATGTCACTTTTCAAATATATTTTGACATATTTTGTTCTTTTACCCAAAAATAAAATGATTGAGGTTGAGTGTGTCCCTGTGTGAGCTGATAAAATGTGTGTGTCGTCTTTCTTGCCAGTGCAGGGTGTACGTGTGCAGTCTTAGTAACATATTTTGTGTGTGTGTGTGTGCGTGCGCGTGTTTCGATGGGTGGTGGGAGCGGTGGGGGGGATGAGTGTGTGTGTGAGCGCAGGGACGCCAGTTGGGCTAACAGCTGAATCATGGCTCAGCCGCTGCCCCTCGTAGTCCTTGGCAGTTAGCGGTGTGAAAAAGCCTTCTCTTTGAGGGCATTATATAGATTAATGTGCTGTGCCGCGGGCAGACACACACACACACCTCGCCAGGGAGGGATCTGACTCTGTGTGGGTGTGTGTGTGTGTGTGTGTCTACAGGAGAGAATCAGAGGACTATAGCAGTAGAGGATTGTTGAGGTTTCAGTGTGCGTACATGTGAACATGTGTGTGCGTGCATGCTTTTATGTGTGATTGTCTGCATATGTGTGTGTGTGGGTGTGAGAAAGGACAGTTTGAGGGGTGTTAACAAGGGGCTAGGAGAAGGTACTACGAGTAAGCTCTGTGTGCGTGTGTGCGTTTGTGTGTGTGTGCATGCATGCATGCATTCACATGTATTCTTGGTGAATTTTCAGGGATTGTGTAGTTTGCAGACATTAGAGTGCACCCTTGTTTTATGCTTCATTACACTCGGCTTTGTATTCAGTATACTGATATAGGATTTGTTGAGTCGGGACTCCTTTTTTATTTTCCTATGACATTATTCTCCTGTTACAGAAACACTGGCGGTCATTTGTGTCGTTGTGTGTAGTTTGTTACAGCCTATAGTCTTGTTGCCTTGTGAGACATCATATAGTACCTGCGCTCATTATGACTCATTAGAAAAAAGGGATGCTGTTTATTTCTCCTTTAAAAACCAGCAGCCCTCATTGTTTTTGCCGTCAGTGACCGTTACACAAACTGAACCCCATTTTTTTTATTTTGACCATGATTACATCCATCCTTTAACTGCAATAATAAGGAAGTAATTACTGAAATGACACTCGTACATTTATTTATTTATTTTTGCCTAAAGGAGACTGCGCTAAACTGTGAATGTCCAATAAGGTTAATGATGCATATTGTAACCCTGGCTTCATATGGCTGTTGCCTGGACCAGTGTGACGTACTGGGTGATACCTAATGGTGACGTTGCAGGAGCACTCTCCCTTCTCAGCTGGTGGGAGAATTTGCATTGGCCTTCAGGTTACAAAAAAATGTAGGAAGAACTTGTATGGAACCATTGTTAGGTTTGTTAGGTTTGTTAGGTTTGACCTGATGGACGCACACAGGACGTGCGCCTAATGTAGCAATGATATAAAAGACCTGTTCTCAGCTCGTGAAAACTGGACGACTCGCTTCATTAATTGCTGCCTATAGATCCCAAAGCACCCGCATCCAGATTTAACACCAGGGGACATCTGGCCTGTCAGCAGTTCTTTCTATCAAGGTATGTTAATTTGAATTAGAAGGATGTCCCAGAGACTCACTCTTTCTCGAACCTTTCTGTCTTTCCCTCTCTCTCTCTCTCCTTCTCTCGCCCTTTTGTCTCTCGGCTGAATTAGCTCTTGGCTTAGCCTTTAAGATCAGGGTGCAGCCGAGCTGATATTCAGTATCACAACAAACGCACACAAATGCCACAGCTGGTGCGAGCGAACGAAAACGGAAAAGCACATTTCTGTTACAGCAGGAATGAGGGCACAAACCGTGTAAGGGGTAAACAGGAGATGGAAAACTTTGAAGGCCTCTCGCTTTCTTTCGCTCTCCTGGGTCGCACGATTGCTCATATTTTGTAAGTTTTCCCTTTTTCTCATTTCCCTCACTTTACCCCTTATCGGGATTTTAGCACATTCCTCTCCAGATTAGGCACATCTGTTGTTTTGTGTATGTGTTGGTGCTTGAAAGTGTGTGCATGTGACCATGAGTTCTGCTCTGCTATTCCTCTGACTCCATTAAGACATATATAATAACACACACACACACGCAGACATGCAGACATGCATAAAAAAGGTGCACGTGTGTCCGTGTATGTCTGAGTGTGCACACGTCTGTGCACGTCTCTGCAGCCAGCGGTCTAAATAACCTACTTTTGTCTGACAACGGCATCACGTCGTGGAGGTGCACATATGCAGAAAGCTATTTGGAAAGGCCTCCTCGTAGCTGTCAGCTTTTATTATGCGCTGAGGTGTCATGTTTGTTAGGAAGCTGAGTGCAGATGGCAGAGTGGAAGAAATGGATCACTAATTTTAACAATGATTAATGAACAGAGATGGAAAATGAATTACATTGGACTATTGGAGGCATGGAATATTTTCTCTGAAAATGTTAACTTCGGCTGCCAGGCAGCCGGCCGTGTTGTGGGAGTATATTGAGGAGGGGGAGGGAATGTGTATGTGTCTGTGTATGTGCTTATGTGTGTTTGCTTGTATTTTGCGTGCATGTGTGTGTGTGTGTGCGCACTAGGGTGCAGTTTTTACCCAGCATTTTATGTAGAATCAACACTTCACTGCTCTTGCCTATTACTTTACTGTTCGCCTGCTTAAACACTGCTGGCTTTATACACATTGTAACCCCCTCCTCTTTGTGCATTGCACTCCCATTTAAGGTACACACTCTTTAATAAGGTAAACACAGGAAAGGTTAGACTGTCTTAAAATGTTAGCTATTACTCCGCAGTGCACTTTGATATCAAACCATAGTTTGAGCAGATTGGATCACGTGTCAGCAGCTGTTGTTTTGCTGTTTACGCTTTGCAAGCGATTTCTGTTGTCGATCATGAAAATAGCGATAAAAAGTTGTTTAGAAAATGACTTTTTATGTGTTGTTTTTGTCAATTAGAACAAACCCTGTAGCGCTAATGTCCACTGCTGCTCCTTTAATTGACTGGTGGACACATCATTTACATTTTTAGAATTATGTTCCTGTAAGTTATTACCGATGTGACAAAGAAAACCACCTTCTCATATGTCAGCGTTATAATTTCATACGGCAGTAAATAAAGCAGACGTGACATTCCTTGCTTCTGATCTGAGAGGAGTTCCTTCTCGTCTCTCCTTCCTTACCAGCAATGCGCCCTGCCTGTGTCTGCGTGTCTGCTGAGGTTTGGTGGGTGGTTGATGCAACATGGTTTAATAGATAGATGTGAACTATTTTGAATTTAATTAAGGGCCTGATGAGAAAAATGTAACGGGAGAAAACACAGCAAGTTGCAGCGACATGGCGCATTGGCGTACATGTGAATGTGTGTGCGAGAGAGAGAGCAAGAGAGAGAGAGAGAGAGAGAGAGAGAGACAGATCTCAGGTTACAGCAGCATATGCTAAGCACTCAAAAACATACACAATGCCTTTGGTGAACAAGGTAGTTGGTATGCCCCTGGGAGCCAATTTAGATTGTGACTTAAGGCAACGTCGTGGCTTTGTGTGTGTGTGTGTGTATGTGTGTGTGTATGTGTGTGTGTGTTCCCCGCATGCCAGAGTGATTCTTACTCTTGACGCTCCATTAAAACAGTAGTGGCGGGTAGATCTGGGTGGCCCTCCTGCAGACCCTCCACATCTGTGCTCCCCCCTCTGCCCCCCTATTGTAGGACTGAGCCAGCTTCTCCGCGCGTGGCTGCCTCTCCACATCCAGAACAGCCAGGAGAATTTCTTGTATCCATCTATTCTTTTTTTCTTTTTTTCCAACTTAATCAATGAATGCAGTTAGGAGGGGGCCACCGATGAACACTGGCGAGACGAGAAGATGTTGTTGCTCCCACTGACACTGACGGGAGATCACTGGGACAATCCAGAAACAGGAAATAGCAAAACCAGAATTAAGCAAACAGTTACATGTTGCAAAAAAATAAATTAGAAATCATAAGCACTTTTTTTCCCAGTGCCCAGAAATAAATATAGGAACTTTATTATAATTTTTATTATTATTATTATTATTATTATTATTATTATTATTATTATTATTATTATTATTATATTTCAGGATTTCCACATTGATTTAGACAGAACGTTTTGTTTTGGTTTATCTCCTTAGTACTACTACTACTACACTAGCTACCTTAAAGGGGAGTGGCAGTACTTCACTTTCCATACTTTCTGTCGGATTGATTATTTTTCTGGTGTTAGAGCTGCGGGGCTTCAAGGATGTATCAGATAACATGCTCTGCTCTGCTGCATAGGCACCACTCAGTTTTCTGCTTATGAAAACAAAGCTGGTGTTTTTACATATTAGAACTGATAAACCGCGCGCATCATATTACACGTCTTTGTATGATTCCCTCATCTCCAGCTGCTGCTACAGTGTCAAATTAAAAATTAATAATCAGAAGAAAGAAATGGGGGGAAAAAAAAGAGGAAGTAAAAGACTGACATACACAGGCAATTATAGTCCATATATCTGTTAGATTACTCATGGAGGTGTAAATGACATCACGTCCTCACTGGAAGTCCTGAGGAGAAATAAAGCCGTGGGGGGTTTGGGGGGGGAAAAGAGAATCGACACACAACATTTTAATGGGTATTTTTCTTCGTTTTCCAGTGCTCGCGAACTTGTCAAGCTTCAAATGCAGTGACTGTGAATTTCCTGGTGTGTTTGCTGTGTTTACAGGCTCTGGTTGTCCCACCTTCTGTGGAGCTGTCGGCGCTCTTCCTGACATCCGGCGTTTGTTGGAGAAGCGGCAGTCGCACAGGTACGATCACAACAATTGATCACGAGAAAGGGGAGGATATTAAAGGTGTCTGTCACAGCCACGTCTTTGGTTTTCATTTAAATCTTTGTTTATCTGGGGGAAGACGACTGAGCCCTGCACTTGTTAGATAGTGTGGTGTTGCTCAGTGACACTGCGGAGGCGGTCTGGTTTGCAGACTGCCCATTACTCCAGTTACTGGTGGGTCAGTGGCTTCTTCATTGGTGCAACACATTTATAGATGAGAGTTAGGAATGCGCCATCATCGCTTCTTGTTTTTTTCCAGCCAGAGAGAAATTTTGAACCTCCAGTTACAAACAGATCAGGCATCCATCACACAAAGCATTATTTCATGCTCATAAGCATGTGAGCTATACAGAATTATGACGCAGCGTGTCATGGAATGGTGGGATGGGTGACAGGTGAATGAATTTCACTTTTCCAAACTCAGCTTTCTTTAATGGGCAATAGAAATACTATAAGCACGTGAAAGACTATTTCCATGGGTGTACATATGCATGTATACTATATATATATATATTGCAACAGGTTTGATAAAAATATATCAAGTGTAATTTGATTTATAAGATTTTAAGATAAAATGTTGATAAATGTTACACTCACCACTTTTCACATTTACATTTTACCATTAACATTTTTGTTAATATATTCTATATTAACATATTACTATTAATATCTTGTCAGTTTAAAACACAGGAACTGTAACATTGTGTCAGTAAAACGTCATATGACTCCTCTTCACAGACTCATCTTATTTGTCAGTAAGTAACTCAGATATGTGAAGTAAATATGTGCAAATAATGTTTAACCCAAAAATATGGAGGTTGCAACATGCTAATAATTTAGGTTTTAATTTTTGCTTTCTATGTCCTCTATACCAATTAACTAATTACAAAAGACAATTAGACCAAAAATAACATTAATTTGCTTTAACGTTAGTAAACATTTAAAGAGAGAATATATATATATATATATATATATATAGGCAAGTTCAGACTTGTGTTGTTAAAATGAAGTAATCACTCAGCAGTGGAGCTGCTCCCACTTCATGTTTTCTCACTTTTTCGATGATGCTAATGGTCTCAAGTATTATCATGGCACACTGGACAATAACATAGTGATCCCCTTTCAGTCCTCCATCCACACACACACACACACACACACACACACACACACACACACACACACACACCCACACCGCCTGTCAAAAAGCCACAATGCCGTCAGTTCCTTTCTATGTAGCTCAAGGAGACAATTAGCAAACAGAAGTGACATGGTAAACAGGTGCAAGCCATTATTCCTGGAGCTGGAGGAGCGTGGCCACCCCATCTCTCACTGCGATGGGCTGTTATAGTGTGCGCACTATATGTGTGTCTCATGTGCGTCAGTGAATGATGGGGGATCATATGACGAGCACCAGTGAGGGATCCGTCTGCCTTGTGGGGTTAGAATGCTTCATCCCACTAATCAGCCCGTTATGATCATCCACATCATCTTGGCCGTTGTTGTTGTTGTTGGTGTCGTTGTTGTGTTCATACAACAGGAGTTAGACACCCGTCTCTCTCTTGTTCTCAGGAATGTCACATCCATCTTTGCTCACCTTAAATCTATACACGTCGATCCAACATCCCTCCTCTTCCTTTCTTCCGCTCGACCATAATTACTCATACGCTTTCACGTCTCTGTGTTCTTTTAATTTGTAATACACCATCATTCTGAGAGCTGGCTTCCCGAGAAACACAGAAAGAGACCAGGGGGTCAGGCCGGTTTGTAAAAATTGATTGCTGGTAAAGTGCTAATCAATTAAAACCTTTTCTCTGGAAGCTGGCAAATTCACGTTATAACATTTATTATAAGATTTCCGAGCAGCAGGGTTTAAACATATACAGCGTGGCAGCTGTCCTCTACAGGACGAGCGGAGACGACCAGCCTGTCGGAATTATCACCCTGCATTCACATATGCCTCACTAAAGTGAGAAATGAACACATATTTAACTGCAAATGTTACAGTCAGATGAATTTAATATTTGATCATGCGAGATTTCATGCATCACACAGATACCTTGACTAAGCACTAATAATAATAATAATAATAATAATAATGATGATAATAACCATTATAACAACAACAATAATCATAATAGTCATTAAATTATCTGATCTCCCCCTGTCTAACCATGTCTGGTTAGTAATGTGCTGTTTTGTGACACATTTTGTGGGCTGCAGTTTTATTAATCAAAGATAGCCTGGGTGAGTCATGTCGCTTTGGCGTGTGTCATATCGGAGGTATGTGCCACAGATTTTCCCTCATATTGGAAGCAGAGCAAACACATGCTCCCTTTGACGTACTCTCACACCACTTCTCACACACGAGGCACTCGCACACAAACTTACAGATGCATACACGCACAGATGACTTATACTGAGAGAGATTCATGAAGAGACCTGCACACACATGCACACGAATGGATGGGCATTCACAGAGCTGCACAGAAAGGCTTTACATACGAGACCAGAAAGCAAAGGGCGGAGGCAGTTGTTCCAGTGAATGTGTGTCAGAGGGTTTAATGTAAATAACGCACTAACTGCAAGGTCATTATCAGAGGTTTAAGTGCAGGAAAGAGTATTCTCACATCGTTTTCCCTTTTATTTCTTAGTAAACAACAATCTGAATACGCCTTAACCTTATTTCTAAACACAGAAATACGTCTTTAACACGTTTGATAACCTAAAGAATGTTGATCGCAGAGACTGAAGTTTTTCGGGGTTTTTATTTTTGTGTGCCACATAGATTGGCCTCTGATTCTTAGTAGTGATTCCCGACATTTCCCAGAATGTAGGGAATCTGATTAATTAGTGAACATGGGGTTGTGTTTCTAAACATGACTTTTACACAGACATAACTTGCCGTCTTGCTCCAGTGTATTTATAGTATTAAAACCACCTAATTACACATTTGTACATATTCCATACAATTATTAAAACTTAAAATCGTATATATATTTTGTTTATATTGAACAGTATCAAAACCTTTTTGCCCTGAAGCAAACAGAAAAAAGAGGAACATGAGGTCGGTGGGTGGAGAGGGGTCAATTTTCCCACCGTTTGCTTGTCAGTGTTGTTGGGTTAAGATTGTTACTGCTGTGTGGTACTCTACCCCGCTGGTATAAATACAACATGATTGGCATCACAGCTCTCTCTCTCCAGCTCTGACAGCCTTCATTTGCCAGAGGAGTGGCAGACTTGGTGGGAGTTAATGATTATAATTATTTAGCTTTTTTTTTTTACATTGTGGGATAATTATTTAAGAGGTTTGTGTAGTCATTGTTGTAATCAGTAAAGAGAGATTACAGAAAATCCTCATGCCAACAGATGGCACTTGGCTGTTGTCGTTGCTTCACGTTAAAGCCAGAGCAGTACACTCTGCAGCAGGCAGGCCGCAGTTAAGGACAAATTATAAAACAGTTGTTTCTTCATCATAAATCAAATGATCCTAACACATCATCCATCCATGGCAGGAATTGAATCAAACCTAGTTTGCACAGTGTGAGTATACGCAACCCCAAACCATCAATTCCACTAACATCCTCATTTCCAGAAGAGGTGGCGTATTGAAGCACAGCGAGAACCAGAGACGTCCAAACCCTGTGACTTTATCTGTGAACACAACACTGCACCACACTGGTTGTTCACACCAAACCTAATTCACAAAGAAGGACATTTGTTAGCCTGGCTCCTCTGGGACACCAGCTGTTTGGGCCACCTCCTGCTCTGTGAGCCGACACGTCACGAGTACATATAATCCCTGTTTTTGCACGTCTGTGTTTGTCTATTTATTTCTGAACAAGTGAGAAAGAAACAGATAAATGCAAAGTGAGGTGAGGGTACTTGCTATCCGGGGTCGCGGAGCAGGGAGGAACACCAAGGCTGCTGGCCTACATTCCTGACTAATTGTATAATTGGAAAAGCTCTCCAAATGAGCAAGCACCCCCCCCCCCCAACACACACACACACACACACAACACATCCCCCCTTTACTCACTTAACACACCCCCCATTCCCACACACAGGCATACACGCCCTTCAAAGCAAATCACAAAAGAGCATTTTGGGAATGATAATAATTTCAAAAAGCGTTGATTATTAATCCCACACACCAACATCCCTGGCAGCAGCAAGGCTGGTTAGCAAATGCGCGCACACACACACACGCGCACACGCACACACACACACACACACACACACAGATACAGAGAGAGAGAGGTAGTGGGGTTTTACTAACGTTAAATAAACTTAAAGGAATTGGGTCCAGTGGGAAAAATAACAAAGTCAAACTTTATTTAAATTTGGTGCATTTATTATTATTATTTTTTTAGAAACTTGTTACTAAAAAAATGGCGACAGTCTTAAAAGCCGATCCCTGCTAAGTGTTGAGGAGGTGGAGGGTTGCGGGTGGGAACCATTAAAATAGAAATGGTAAAAATCAAAGCAAAGGAGGCCTATAGATATCTTGTTGCTGTCACATCCTCTAACTTTCACACCTCCCTTCTTCATTTTATGAATTTAACGGTGTCATTTCTAAAATGTCACAGCCCCAGTGACCTCACTATGACATCATCAGGGTTGCTTTTTCTGGCATAAAATATGCATAAAGTATAGTTCTCATCGTGGTGAGCACACTAACCCTAATGTGTAAAATGTACACTCTTTAAAATAGTGTAAAAAACAAATTTGAAATATATTTTTTCCATAAATTAATATTAAAATAATGTTATGCACAATCTGGGATGTCCTACCTGTGTGCTGCGTTAGCACTCGTATTTTACTTTTAGCACTGGAGCTCATGGTCAAATTGGATTTCATGATTTATGGTGCCTGCCACGTGCCGTTCATTTCCATGGCTACTGAGAGACGGGCGGGTGGAGACAGTGGTGTCTAACAGCATTGCGGGGTGCTGTTAAAACGAAGCCGTTAATTAATGCTATTGATCAGCAAAAAAAAAAAAGAGAAGAAAAAATGGCAAATGTGATTTGCATACAGCCCAAGTGATCAATGCATTAACTGATTTTTTTCTCTCCCCCTCTGAAATCTGATTTCCTGAGTTTTCAAAGTGAGAGAGAGAGAGAGAGTTCAGACTAATGTGGATCGATCGGGCTTCTCTCAGACAAGAATACAAAGCAATTTATTAGCTGGTGAAGGGTGAAACATACCAGGACAGTACACATGGTTTGAAGTTGGATGTATGTATTACTCTGCTAACAAGACAGTCTTAATATATTTCTGAAAATGAGATTGTCACACACCCACATTCAAAGAGTGTAAAGAAAACATGGTCATAAGGTGATTTTTCTCCTGGGCCAAACAAAACTTATCCGTAAGGCAACAATGTAAAAAAAAAAAAAAATACATCAATGACAATTACAACGTGGGCATAAAAAACAAACAGAAAAAAAGACAC
This sequence comes from Trinectes maculatus, assembly GCA_016785345.1. Taxonomy (NCBI): domain Eukaryota; kingdom Metazoa; phylum Chordata; class Actinopteri; order Pleuronectiformes; family Achiridae; genus Trinectes; species Trinectes maculatus. The sequence continues at coordinate 106,358 of JAFBJQ010001638.1, read as the reverse complement.
ACAAGGTGTTAATAAAGCAATATGTTGTTTTTTCCCCCCTGTTCTTCCTCTCCCTCTCTGTCAAGAGCAGCTTATTATAGCGTATTGATTTATAAAGCTTTAAATGTGATCCTCCATGTCCAAGTCAAGGGCAGGGAGTGAAAGAGAAATAGAGGGAAGAAGAGAGGCGGGGGGGAGAGAAAAAAGAGGGGGGGGGTGAAAGTCAAGAGCAGCTTATTATAGCGTATTGATTTATAAAGCTTTAAATGTGATCCTCCATGTCCAAGTCAAGGGCAGGGAGTGAAAGAGAAATAGAGGGAAGAAGAGAGGCGGGGGGGATAAAAAAGAAAGGGGGGGTGAAAAAAGACACATGAAAACGAAGGGGGGAAAGGCATCTGGAGACGGATAGAGATAGAAAGAGTGCCCACGACATGGGGAAGTGGCAGCGAGGCATTTTCAGAGCCGCTGCGGAACACAAAAGGGTAATTGTTTTAGCCCAGATGTTGCATTCGCACAACAAGCAGGATACAATGTTCCTACTGAGCTGATGAGCCCAATCAGTGAAATGATTAAAAATTGATTTTGTCCCTGTAATTACAGTATGTAAACTACTTAGCCGGGATTGCAAAGGAAGTGATTTTCTAATTACGTATATACTCTGGTGTCTAATGATTGGTTTTTTGAAGTAATGAAGAGAGGGTCCTAACGACTCCACTGTGTTCTGTTGTTGAAGGGAGAAGGCAAGAGAAGGGGTGTGGGTTGGGGTGGGTGGTGGGTGGTGGTGGTGGTGGTGGTAGGGAGGTGAGAGAGAGCATCGTTAGGGCAAGACAGCAGGCTTGGATACAGGAGGGGGATGAAAATTGAATTTTTGCCAGGCCAGAGCTAGCACGCTAACATGGGGGCCCTGTGTTCGTTTGCATGGGATCTGGAAGCTAAATGGAGGCTGTGACTCCTCATGGGGGTCGCCAGGCCTTAACCAGCCCTGGCAATCTGGACCCTGCAATTAAAACCTCACAGGGGTTAGTGATTCAGGACATCACACATGCACAGGGGAATCATCACTCGTGCTGCAGGGCACCAGCACACTGAAACAAGCATGGAGCTACAGCCGTCTGCTCTGTATATGTTCCCCCAGTCTTAATATTTATCTGTGCAACGTTTAATAGCAAACTGAATGTTAATGAAGTCAGAATGAAGCAGTACTCGGACCAGTGTGACTTTTTACTAGATTGTATGTAGTGTTTGCACATTTCAGTATGTTTTGTTGTCAGGTTATGGGTCTTTTATTTTAATGCAAAGATCAGCAATATTTGCAATGATCGTAAAGACGACGGGTTTTCCAATACTGCTTAACACGCACAACCATGCAGTTTTTGTATACACAGTATGTTGTGCTACTCTCTCACATCCTGTTCACATACTGAGGGCACAGTCAGTGTCTTTAACAGGGACACAGACTGGGGTCAAACTCATGACCTTCTGGTTAGTGAATGAGTCACTCTGTCTCTCCCAGTCACATAGGGAGGACTTCCAGAGAGACAAAACACCTGAAGAGGCTAAAATGAATTATTTAAATGTGTTACATGAGGAGTCAAGTCACTTAAAGAGGAGCTGAAGACTTTTAAATCAAAGATTAGTGATGTTCTCCATCCAAGACAACCTGCTTGAAAAAGCCAGACATTAGGTTCCCCTCTTCAGCCATGTGGTCATGATAATTATTGTGACATTCCCTTTTATGGAGGAGAGAGATATTTTGGAGAGAGTGAATTGACTTTTGTCTTGATCAATGTGGAGTGTAGGAGATCAACAGGGAGGAGGCCAGGTGTAATAAAAGCTGAGCCCTGTGCCCGTCAGGACAGAGTGGCTCGCTCCAACATGAGCAGAGGCTGAGGGAAAATGAAACATTTTGCTCTCTCTATATTTACACAAAATCCCACGTGGAGATATTGTTTAATTTGTATTTTCAAACTTAGCCTAGAAGTCCCGTTTGGAGAGGATCTTTTCTCATGATTGGTCGTGGGACATTAATAAGTTGTTATCCGCTGTTATTGGAGAACAAAATAGCAAAAAAAAACAATACATAACATTAACTAGGTTAACTTTTATGGGCAGAGATGCCATTTCGAAAATGTTGTAAATAATTATGGCAAAACTCTACTACTGTATTACTTATCTTCTTGCTTATGCTATGATACTTAAAGAGGATGTATTGGTCAGCAGGAGTGTGTGTAGTATTGAAACTGATCTGGACTCTACTTCATAAATCCAGTCACTGAATTCATCTAAAACCAGATAACAGGTTCAAACATTATCACATCGTTAAAACATTGTTCTACAAGCCCATTAGGAATAAAGATGTTCAGACATTATGGAATAATTTTAAGCCAGTGAAAACATTTCTTGCGATCCACGACCAAGAAATGGTAATTAGAATTACATTAAGGAAATGTAAAAACAAATCCGATAGTGTTTTGTCTGCATATCAACATAAATTTAAGGTTTCTGAAATATAGATTCCCATTTTCTGAAATTTAGATTTAGAGTAATAATTGAGGGTGTTGTCGGGGTGCTATTGCTAATTTTAGGTTAAAAGCCTTGGTACAGTCAACTATCCAGCCTCCAAAAAAATAGCCCAAAAAGTTTTGTCCCATATTCCTATTCTTTGTTCAGCAGATGATTCTGGCTAAACAAATATTAACGTACCTAAGATAAATGCTGCGAGTGTGGGTTTGTCCTCTGAGGCAAAATTGGCTGGTTACACTGCTCAGTGTCGACCTTCTTTAAAAGGCTTCCCGCTTTAACACCTGTAAGTAGGCTCAGCCTAAATATCTTTGACAAACAGACAAACAGAAAACTGAAAAATTATTTCAACATCTTCTCAGGACGATTGCTGGCATACTCTGCCACATTACCACATATCTTTAGTGAGGGACAAACCAGAAAGAGCCTGTTTTGTGGCTATGTTTTGGAAACACTTGTTTATGTAATTGAATTTGAACACAGTTCGGTTTAATCTTTACATTGAAATGGTTTAACGTAATATACTTAGTCAACTTTTTCCTATTCTGTATGATGTTTAAAATCACAGGCTCACACTGCTGTCTGTTTTAGCCTCTTTAAGATCCCAAAATCAATGTGACCGTGTTGGGTTATTCTGAAACAATATGACGGACAATAAATAAGTTTGTCCAATAACTTTTTGGCTGTAAACTTCAGAAATTGCCTCTCTAAAAAGATCTGGGTTCCATTGTCCTATAGGGATCGATCTTTGGTTTTAAGTCCATTTTGTAGAGGTGAAAATGCTCCCAAGTTCCTCCATTCATCTCAGCAAGAGAGTGAGCACACATGCATGGATCTTGGTGGAAGCTGTGGCCATAAGGTCGAGTGGGTCTTTTCCATTAACCAGTAGGTCAGATGTCAAGGAAGATTGCGATAATGTGTGTCAATGGGTTGATGCAAATCTGTACTGTAAAACACTTTGAGTGGTCAGCATGATTAGAAATAGGCTTTATAAATCCCGTCCATTTGCCATTCTTATTGTCGGCTGTCCGTGGTGCTGAAGATGATGCTAAATGCATTTTAGATAGCATGCATATTTAGCTCCCTATAAGCTCAGTTATATATAAAATCCATATTCTGTATGAGTGGAAAAATCTGTGTAGTTTTCGGCTACAACGTTTGTCCCAGGGTTTAGGTGGTTAATAAAAGGAATTTTACAATCATCTAAGACTTAAGATCCTTCTTGGAAACAGAGTCCAGAATAAAATCAAGATTTAAAAACCAGTAACTACTGTATTTGGGGGTATATCAACGTCTTAAAACATCAGTGTTTCCAATTCTTTTTCTTTCCTTCCCTCTTCTCATGTCAACCACAACTTGACGAGGTGTCAAAGATGGAAGCGTTTGACTTGGGTTATAAACTAGAATCAACCATTAAGTTTGGCACACAGCGTTATTGTGACGAGGCACAGGGACAGCCAAGTCACTCTATCAGGCAGGGAATATAGAGATAAACTTACAGGGTTGCAGAGCACATAAAGAGCACATAAATCATACCACGCAGAAAAGCGCTGCCTCTGCCATGGCTTTGCTCTTCTTTTCGTCTGTGCTCTTAACATATCTAACAACGCCGAGCCCCCTCCCCTTATCTTCTCTTCAATATTCAATATTTAATTATGACTTTATTCATTTATTTTTTAAAAAAAATAATTCTTCTGGAGAAATAAAAGGATGTGAGTTAAGCCTCTGATTATTGGGAGGGAAAGATCTGTGGTTTGCAGTTCCTCTGGAACATTAATAAGTGACAGAAAGCTAGATTAAGAAAGCCGGGATGCAGCTCGGAGGAAAAACGACAAAGCTTTGAAATGCTGCCAGTATCACCAACTGTACTCTTCTGACACAGCTGATTGTAAGAGAAGTCGGCACAGCCAGCGTATGCCTTTAATAATGCATTTACTTAGGCTATGATCTATCATTTTGTACCTTTTGACATGCGATATTGAAATTTAATATTGCATCAATACAAATGATGTATTGCCAGTCGTCGGGAGAAAGGCTCTGGATTGCAAAAAGATCTCTGTGAATGTATTTCACTCTTCTCTCTCTTCTCCTTCTCTCTTTTTTCCTTCTAAAGCTTCATTGTGCCGGAGTAGGAAGGAAGGCATAAGAGAAACATCTGTCTCAGCCCCCCTCCCTTTACTCTCAGCTTTGATATGTATGTTTTAAAAAAAAATGACAACTCAAAATGCTGAGGGAGAAAAAGTCTCCTGCTCAAACCGGAGTCAAAAGAGGCTTGGAAGGAGAAGAAAGTGGGGGTAGAGGGGAAATGGAAGTAAGAAGCTGAGGGGGAACATGACAGCAGTGGCTGAGGGAGACGTCACGCATTGTAGAGATCTTTGACATGACTCTTTAAGTGTGGTGAAATCCCACAGGCGATATTTGGGCTATGAGAGGAGCGTTAGGTGGAGGCAACCAAAGGCTGCTGTTGCGGTGTCAGTCTAGCCTGTCTGCTCAGCGGGATAGAGCTGCACCCATAGCAGCTCTGCCTGGTGCCCGTGTGAGGTTGGTTTTTGATTTCCACACACACTACACATTGTTACAGAGGGAGACAAGCCACATGGATGGATGGATGGATGGGTGGATGGATGGATGGATGGATGGATGGATGGATGGATGGATGGGTGGATGGATGGGTGGATGGATGGATGGATAGATTAGCTGGTCCGATAGATAGATAGATAGATAGATAGATAGATAGATAGATAGATAGATAGATAGATAGATAGATAGATAGATCCCAAATTGGGAAATTACAGTGCAGCAACAGCAGGGCATGGAACCAATCTTACAAGCAATATAAAAACATAAAATAAAAATAAAATAAAAATAAAAAGTTATTAACAATATCAGAATATAAAAAGAAAAACAATATAAAGAAGTATATACAACAAGTAATTTGGATGGTGATATCAACCAATCAACCAATTAAAGGGTTGAGTTTTAAAGTGAGGAGATGAGGATAATGGCAACAATTAGAGCAGTGTTTTCCGTTTCAACTGGACAGTTCTAGACTTTTGCAGTGTTGGTGATTAACTTTGCTTCACGTCTTTCGTGTCAAGCTGATATCAGATAAGTGTGTAACCTCCGTACAACTGACATTATTAGAATGTGTGGATTCTGTCCTTCCTGCTCTCGAGCTCGGCTAAACCGCTACAGTCATGCTTGGTGTGAATGTATCCTAACACCACTTCATCACCATCCTCTGACTGCCCATGTCACGTTCCTTATGGAAAAAAAGAAAGTCTTGTGATGAGCTTGATGATTGCAGATGACAGCGATGATGATGATGATGATAGTGATGCTGTCAGTGGCAATGATGATAACGACGACGTGGAGGGCGCCATTACAGTGATACTAGTGAATTATTATATATTCAGCCACGATACACCTAACTTTAACAGCTCTGACACATCTCTTCTGCAGGCGTGAAATACATTTCAACAGACGGATCAAAAATGAACGCGTGTCATATCGTTGACTTGGCATCGACATAACATCTTTTCACGCGCCGTTCGGTGAATCATAGACGTTGACCTGTTATTATGTGTGCCCGTGCAAACTGTGCTTTTGTCACTCTTGTTGCAGGGACCTGATGAGTGTGTGGGGCTGTGTCATTAACACCACGCTAGTCTCTGAACATTTGCATTTCTAGCACTGGTATACGGACGTCGTTTAAACTGGGGAAGGAATAAACAGTTTAGGCGATGATGCCTGTGTGTATTTGTGGACTGTTTACAGCCCCTCCGTGATTTCTTCTCGGCCCACTTTGCTAAAACAGCACTCAACACTTTTTCCAGTCCACTCAAATTACTGCTCGCATTAAAAATAAAGGATAATTTCAGTCAAATTTACAGTGTAAAATGATGTATTGTTGCTAACGTCCACATGGCCCACAGGCATGTTGACCTTTACGTCACCCTGACACTTCTCTGAACATCCAGGACGTCTGATATGTGTAGGTATGTTGACAGTGGGGAAGAACGACACGGTGAGAGAGAGAATTAGGGGCACTTGGGAGGTGCCTTGAGTTCCACTGGGTCTTGGTGTGCTTCCCTGCTCTCTACCTTATGTCAGGGCTTTATTATATCACCTGCCAAGGTCCTGACCTACACAAGATCTGACACACTCTTGCACGTTCAAGAGAACTGACATTGATTAAAGAGCTAGTCAAGGACCTATTGAAGCGAATGAAACCTAAAAAAATACTAACAGTGTGAAAAGGCTTGACTGGGTGACCAGATGCCTGTAGACTATTGGTCAGACAAAACCAGTAATTAGAAAGACTACACATTTATTTGTTAGCATTCATTTATTTATTTGTTAGCATTAACATGGGAGTGAGTCAGAGTGGCTTTCCTAAGATAAATGAATGCCTCAAAACATCTAGAAACACAATATCAACAAAGGAAATTCAATGAAAAGATAATTTTAAAAAACGATTTAAATGTCACACTGGGCTCTGGTAAATTTTAATTTTCTAAAAATGTTTGTGCTAAACAGTTGATTTATTCATTGAAAAAAAAAATATTTACAGATCCTAACATCAAACTCAAACAAGTTTCTTGCTTCTCCTTTTGTTGCTGGTTCTTCTTGGCTGCCACTTCAAAGGCTTTAAAACCGCTGGCATAAGACTCTCGCTTGTCCTTTATCTTTCCTTATCTTTTCCTCCCTGAGTTCCTTCCTTCCTGCTTTTCTTCCATTTGCCTCAGCGGTGCATGGGGCAGGTCAACACCTCAGCAGGTGGGGCGCTGTGGGCCAGGTGACCTTTGTCGGTCATTGTTTTGCTCCTCACACCTCGCCCGGGGAGAAGGGGAAGGAGCTTACTGCCGTACACCTGCCACTAGCTTTACCCTTCTACTGTGGTCCTGTATGTTGGCATGAGGTCCACTTCATTCTGCTGCACCAAGGACAGCAGGTCCCAGATGATTTGCATACCTGGCCAACAGTTGGTAAAGAGAGTGGAACCATATCCTGTTTACTGCAGATGCAGCTGATTGAACCTCTGATGGCCCTTATATTAGCCACTGCTCTGAGCAACGCCCAGCTAGGTTGAAAAGACCCAAAACAAGCCGTTGCTATGTAGATAGCCACAATAAAAGTGACGCGAGATTCGGAATCTGATTTGTATCCCTGCGTGTGGCATTGCGAGATAAATCAAAAATGTACCTCAAGTGGATAAGGGGGGTGGAGATGAAATGAAATACCCAAATGCTGCCTCCACTGGGGCCTGATTGAGTTCAGGTGGCTGGAAAGTATCTCACCCAGGGCTAGTTGTCAGTGAAGGATCTGCTGTCTTCTCATCTCTCTGTGCTGCAGGGCTAACTAGTGAACATCGGGTGCATTGCTCTGACGGATGTTTGTGTGTCTCCCGTGTTGCGGGGGGGACGGGCCGTTGACAAACTTCATATTTCAAAGACGAGGTCTGAGGAAGAAATGAAGATTGATGTGAAAAAATGGTGCGGCAACCCAGTGCCCATTTGATCCATATATTATCATTTACACTTGCGTGACACCTTTGTGCAGGACTTAATGTCTCTATATACATATGCATGGACTTGTTTCAAGGCGCCACACATATTCACGTGGGGGTGGGCTTCCTCTGTTATTATAGACATGCGATATAATTGCATTTGATCTCCAAATAAACAGGGAATCAGTCCATCTCCTCGGTGGAGATGGCAGATGTGATGGACGAGCACATTAGTGGCGAGGACAACATTAGATTTGCTCAAAATTATTGATCTTTTGTTTGTGAGCCAAGTCGGCAATAAATAACAGTGCATGGGAGATGTGACTCATTATCACCGTGCCAAAAGCCCGACAGACCTCTGTCAAAACACACCCCCCCCAACCCCCCTCCTTCCTTTCATCTCCATCACTACAAACCAATTTAATCTGTTTTTAATCCTTCCCTCTTTTCTGTCGCCGGTGCATTTAATACAAGGCCTTGGTGTCACTATCTGATTCCCTTAAAATTTTAATCCTGCACTGATAACCCTGTATTATTACACATTACGCACACACGCACAGGCGGCAGGACACTCGCGTACAGACGAATATACACATGCAAATATGTACACACAACGGTTAGTGGCTCTCGCAGTGTTTTATTCCTTTTTACCTTCTTAGTGAAGAAAAAAATCCTTTTATCACACAATGGGTAATTTATATCCATTACCAGCGTTTTCAATCCTTTTCAGCGCGGCTGTCACTGCCTTTGGCACACTCGTGATTAATGTGATCTAATAATAGTGTGCCATTATATTTCCTTTAGTAAAACATGTACCAACATCCCATTCAGCCCCGCAAAATTCATTGCCCCTTAAAATATTTTCCCTTTTTTGTTTGAAAGACAAGATTGCTGTTTTTTTTTTCTTTCCCCCTCCATCTCCTTGCCTCCCAGGAGGTGATTATTTGTTGGGGGTGGGGTGTTGTGGGGTGGGGGACTAGTGATGGCACTTCCCTAATTTTCAGACACTTATAGGAAAGATGAGAGGTGCCATGATTTAAGGTGGTTTGCGTGGATGCACAGTGTGTGTGTGTGCGCGTGTGTGTGCGTGTGTGTGCACTGGCGTTTGTGGCAGCATTGTTGACTGAGACTGAGAGCTGCCTTTTATTAAATTAATATAAATTGTTTTGCAAACTATTTGCACTTAATTTGTGTTTGCTTTGTTTTAGTTTGAAAAATTCATTTTAAATAGAAATTAACACATTTTAATTGTTAACATAGGGGTCATTTAATAATAAAATTAGTTGCAAATAATGTGATTTTTTTTAATGCTTTATTGATAAAACTGTCCAAAGTCCTAATAAATAATAATATTTTTTTTCTCTGTAGTCAGTAGGTTGGTAGTTTGAAATGGGTGATGGGGAGGAAAGACGCTCTCCATAGAATGTGACTAGGATTAGGTGTGGGTGTGTGTGTGTGTGTTTGTGTGTCTGCGTGTGTGCGTGTGTGTGTTGCCAGGGAGGTGGCCCAGCAGTGGGCTCCGCTTCCTCCCAGCCGGACAGCCTGAGCCAGTCTGCCACTCATGGGGCACGTTTCAGGCAGGGAGGTGCCAATGCATGCAGACAGACACACACGCATGCATGTATGAAGTTGTGCACAGACACACACTGTCCTGGCTCACTCCCACAAAGAGGGTTAACCCTTACTGGGTTCTTAGACTTGTATCCAGGATGAACAGGTGGTCCCACAAAACATGGGCATCCATTTCCTCATGACTTATCCCAGTGTGTGTATATGTGTGTGCATGTGTGTTGTGAGGAGGGAGGGGTAGACGGAGACATGGAGGGAGTGAGAAAGGACGACACAAATCGACAGGATGGTGTAGCTTTAGTACACTTTTTGTATGTGTGGGGTTTTTGTTTGGTACCAGGGCTACTGGTGTACGGAGCAGCTTGCTGAGGGTCCCGCCACTGTGTGAAATTGACATCAGATGGCCATTGTGACAAGAGCAATATTACATCCAACTTCCATGTAGCCGGGGACGGCTAATATACGCGTGCCGTGTGTGCGCGTGTTTGTGTGTGTGTTCATCACCACCTGACCCCAGAATCTGACCACATCAAACACAGCTGCCAGTGCTTTACATCTATACCCCCCAACACCCCCCACCACCTACCCCCACCCCTCGCGTGCCTCTCTGCTTTTCCCCCTCATTTTTGTTTTCTCGTGAATCCCTTCATCCAGGATCCTTCCATTAAATATAACTTGTATTGAGCCACATCTTATTCCCTTCAATCTTCCTGCCCCTCCTGTCTGAAGTGATCCTTTCCCAGCAGAGAAAATCGAAGGTAAACCACTTCTTAGGCAAAAACGCTGCGCACTACTTTAGCTATTTTAAATATCACTCTCTGGTGGATGCAGGCCTGGGATGTTTGCTTAAAAAAAAAAAATGTCAAAATCACTTAAACGTATATGTTTATGTTGTGGCAGCAGTGAGAGTGTAGGTTATATACTCAGTGTACAGGTGTTCCAGCACATAGTGGAGTCTGCTGATATCTGTCTTGGTGGGACTCCACTTTATTTGTTCTTTTGTGATTACGCTGTGGCTGAAACAGGCGATTTGGAAAATATGAGTAAGTAGGCAAAGAGTAGGCGAGAAGGGCAGGAGGAAGACTGGAGCTGAGGAAATAAACATAAACAGTGGGGGAAAAGAAGCATCTTTCTCTCTGAGTCAGCGGCTTTTAGCAAAGTCTGATTAAACAAGGTGGGAAAGCACTTGGGATAGTAAATAACAGAGGTGTCAAAATGTTGCTTAATGACCTGAATATCTACTGCATGAAATATAGAGCTGCACATCTATGCAGAGGCTGTAGGTTTTATTTTGCTCTAATGCCTCAGTGTGCCGGAGGAGTTCAGATGTTTCCAACAGCTGACTGCGATGGAAGGGAAGAGTTTTCCAAACGAGCTCCTCTGACAGAAGTCAGAAACATATTACACTGTCAAGCACGTTCCCATTGTTTTGACGAGGAAAATCATATTAATGATTCACACAGATCACGTATCATGAGAAACATTTGCACAAACAATAGCCTAATTGATACCATTACTTTTTAAAGTCTGTATCTGAAAGGCCATTTGTGAGAAACCGTCACAAAACTTATCAGTCAAGAGCTACTAGCAATCATTGGATTTTATTTTAATTCCTTCATACTGTTATTTATGCGTGCCATGATTTCTTGTATTTGGTTTTTGTTATTATTTTGTGTTTCGGTGAACAGAGGTCATTGTCCACGCCTGTTTAGTGGTCTCATGGACACAGACACTATCAACAAAAAATAAATAAAATTTGTTTCCATTTGCAGCATTTGACTGGAAATAGATAGATAGGGTGGTAGATAATAATGTGATTTTATTATCTTCATTGTCTGTATGATCATGTTGTCTTTTCATTGAAATACTTTTACACATATTCAAAGTTCCTGTAGTAACAATAACATCACAGACACCAGTCAAGCACAGTTCATTGCACTGGGCATCATTCTGGTCAGTGTTATGAGGGATTTCGTATACATTTACTACTTTATATGCCAACAGCAGATATGGTGAGCGTACAACGCTAATGTTGATTAGATCCATGTTTGTGTATCTCACCTCTGTAACGCAATAAACATGATAACTGAAAAGAGTTAGAAACACAAAACTTTCTGATACACTGAACTTGGCACCAGACCGATCTGTGGACTCAACAGCAACAATAATAAAAAATAATTCACAATTTGAATATTTCAAAGTTTTGCTTCTCCTGCGTCATAGATACTGTACATAACAACTGTCCCAGACCCACAAATAAAATAAAAGCTTAGAAGAGCAGAGTGATGATGTTGGTGTATGAACAGAGGGAGAAGGAGAGCAGTGAGCTGGAGGTAATCAGAGGTTATTGCAGAGCAGTCAGTAATGCATCAGTCAATTTACCTTCCCCTCCCTTTACCGGGGGGGAAGCCCATCCTGATGAGGGTGGGGTTGAGGGCAGGGATGGATGGATTGAGGGGTAACTCAGCATTTCCCTTATCTTCTCTTTTTCTGTCTGTCTGTCTCTCTCTCCCTCTCTCTCTCAGGGCTCCCTGATCAGTGCCGAGCAGAAGCGGAGCGGAGGCTGTCGCTGGCTTAACAGGGCTAAGCACACTGTCACGCTGTCTAAGAAGCTACCCACCCACAGTCTGAGGTGACTCAGGGCTTCCACAGAAAAGGAGGTGAGGAGGCAAAGGAGGGAAAGGGAAAGGGTAGAGGTGGGAGGAACGAGACACAGATCGGGGAGGAAGGCTGAGGGAACAATAAAAGGTCGACTCATCCATTTATTAGTTCCGAAGGAAGGAAGGAAGGAAGGAAGGAAGGAAGGAAGGAAGCAGTGAAGCAATGAGAGGAACTTTCTGATTCAGATTCTGATTAGACGTGGTAACAGGTATCCACATAGGCACACATAGGCAGTCTGTATGGGGCAATGATGACGATGACTGCGATGATGAGGATGATCATTATAATGACACACGCACATACACACACGCACACACACACACACACACATACACGTACGTTTGTATGTGGACACACACAGGGCCTGCATGGGCATATCAACAGATAATTCCTATTTAATCCCATCAGTTATCCTTTGTAGTAGGGTTACTCTGTCTGTCTTTAAGTCCAAGCTGTCTGTCCCTTATCTCGCCTGTCGCTCTCCTCGCCGCTGCCCAGACTAGAGCCTGTGTTTTAAGCACGGCCTGGGTTATGTAATATAGGTATGCAAAGTGTGACGTGACCTACCTTTGAGGGCTTCAGATATGGGAGGGGAGTGGAAAAAGTGCAACTGAAGCCCAGGGAGGTGTGAGGAGAAGTCAGAGCCTTAGAGGTCTCTGCAGTGTTGTGCGTGTGTGTGTTTGACAAGACTGGCGTGGAATCCCTGCAGGCCTGCCTGACCCAGGCCTGGTGCTCTGACATGCTCCGAGGACGCTAAGGTTAGTTCACCCGGGAGCTATTTCTTATACAGCTGTGGAAATGCTTTCGCCGTCATATCGGGAATATCGAGTCAAGGTGCGGATGGACACGTTGCATGCATCTGTTAATAGCGGGGCCTAATACATGTAGTCATGGTGGAGATTTATTCCGGTTGATATTAAAGTGTGGATTGAGTGTGATGCTGGTTTGACATCTCAGCTCAGGAACATGACAGAGTTGGTGAACTCTTCCCTCATCTTTTCCTTTGCCACATTTGAAGCTGACACTAAATGGATCTGCCATAATTCATACGTATCTATATGTGTGTGTGTGTGTGTGTGTACTCTGTCTGTGTGTGTGGAGCTGTGTGTGGTTGTAAAGTGAAGCTTTATGGCAAAAAAGCCTGAATAATTTAGTGCTCACATTATTTTCTAATGCCATTCTTTAGAATCTGACTGCGTCACTCCAACAAATGCTCATGATGGAAAGTTCAGGGGATTTTGGAGGGCGCCTGTGAACAGTGAGTGATGGCAACCAGCCGACTCTCAGCTCCCTCTTGTCTACCAGCGGCTCCATGTGAGCCCCGCGCACCATATCCCTGTCTCAGAACTAACGGTGTGGTGAATCGAAACAAAAAGGCCACATATTTTATTTATGTGTCAAAAGTGGGTTGAAAGGAGTGTAAGAAGGAGGGAGCAGGGGCGTATCACTCTATCCGTCGGTTGATATCATTCCATCCGCGCGGATCAATTCTCCCAGACAGAGGGAGATAAGAAAGGAGTGAGCAAACGAAGGAGGGAGAGATGGGGGGGAAGAAGATCTGAAATGGTGGTTGTATTGATTTGTCAAAGAAATACAGCGTCGCGTGTTTTGCTTAAACATCCACATAAACCTGAGCTGTCAGAGGTGGGCGGACATTTACTGACATTTGACCGCACAGACACGGATTGTGGATTTTCCGCTTGGCTCAGCCGCACGCATCCTTTCTTTAACCCTCAACTTCATTTGGCACATTTACTTCTAACTGCACCTCCGGAGTCTCCCCCTTTCCTAGAAAACAAAATACATCATTAGATATTAGTGGATAAAACTTTCGACATCACTTCCCTTTTCCTTTTTCAACAGTCAGTATAAAACATTTTTATTTGAATAAATAAACCTAAAATATTTACGCTAACCTGAAAGAAATAAGTTAAAGGCTGCATTTGTCGACTGATTCTCCTGAAATCAGCTCAGCAATAAATTCACATTGCTCTTTTGCAGTTTAAGAGTCACATAAGACATTGACAGTTCATTCAAATAGTTACAACTTTACACCAATTTAAGACAATTTTTCTGCTACAAGCCACAATAATCTCCCCTCTTCCCCTGAGGAGAAAAAAACATGCATCTGCAGCTGCTTAAATGCATCACATTCCAAAATTGTGAATAACTGCAGCAGAATGGAGAGAAAAAAAATACTAACCTCAATTAAGACCACCCACACGATTTTAGCTGACCGTGGTGAATCCGGAAAAGACTAAGACAGCAACTTTACGCTTAGTGGGTTCAAGGAATCTGCTCGCGATCACGTTGCGTCCATCCACTCGTCAAAAAAAAGTTAATCCCATATATGAGCGTGTGGGCATCGAGGAAGGCCCTCTTCCACTCTGTGACTACGTATCGCACCTGGCACGAGGGAGGGCAGGAGCAGTTAAGGAAAACTGGTGGAAAGAGCAGAGAGTGTGCACGGGGCCATAAAACGGATAGTTTAACCATTGATCGAGAGCAGTGGTGGAAATGGCAGCTGTAAATCAATTTTATCTTGGAGCAGCTAAAGAGTGTTTTCTAATGAGGTTAATGCCACATAATGGCTAAATTTCTCTGCTTAAAAGATGCCCTCAAGGTGGTGGCGAGAGATAGATGTCGCCATGGAAAGTTTAACACCTCACCGTTTGAGACCAAGCACAGCGACGCCTTTGTTCATTATGTTTAAGTGGGGCATTGTGTAATCCAGTACAGCTGATTAGACTGTGTGTTCGTTTTAGTCATTCATTCTCTGTTGTCCAGATGTGATGAGGTCCTCTGGAATCACAACTACCGAATTCTGTTTACATATTTACACCCTGTTTTCAAAAGAAAGAAAGAAAGAAAAGAAGATAGAGAAGATGTCAGTTGAATTCCAACAGCTGCAGACGTTCAGGTTTACCTCTCATCATCTCAGTACAAGGTGGCAAACAGGGAGGCGTGTCAGTCTGGAACAGGCCAGGTACTGCTTCTGTGTCGATAAACTGACCCAGCACAAACAGGATATGAATCAAGTTGACCGCTAGCAAATAGTCGTGCTTATGAACTTCATTGTGTTACGGGGGATGAGGCCTAGGTGGTAGAGACCAAAGCAACAATGGCGAAAAAACAACAGACCTCATCAATAAAAACAAAAACTGTGGACTCAAGTGATGCTGAAGTAGGTTCATGAAGGCCAACGTAGATGTTCTTCATTTTAGGGACGAATTCCTTAACAATATTGTTGTCAGTCTATCCAGTCATCAGAAAAGAATCCCAGTCCAGTGGCAGGTGGTTAACAAAGTACGTCAATAATCAGTAAAAAAAAAACACCGGACGCTCTAAAGCTCCTTCTGACCCTCCTGGTCAAACATAATCCACCAATGATCTCATGCTCTTTGGCCGAACAGACTCTGATGTTGCATGGACCTTAATAACCCTAACACTATGAAACAACAAAACTGCTATTGTTTTGTCGGCTAATTTGCTTTTTTACATTTTTGTCTCCGGAAAATGTCTCTGTCGGAAAATAGAAAATAGGTATTGACAGGTCCACAGCCAATGTGCAGGGATTCCCAAAGCTTCCAGTATCAGGATTTATCACAAACTAGCTCGAGAGCATTTCAGCAGACATGTTGAAATATTAGATTAAACAAATTACATTAGATAGTAATGGAAGCATAAGGAATCCTTTTGTCTTGAGTGGGGCGGAGTGATCCGAGGAGTCTGTAGGCTGGAAGCTAGTCCACATCAGCGAGCTGTTTTATGTGATGCTGGGAGAGCCTTGGATAAGACTGGCAGTGTCAAACTGGCTTTATGAATTATGAACTTTAAGGGATTCTTAATCGTGTCCATCAAACCGGTGGTGGATGTGGCCCTGATGCAGGCTATTTAAAGCTGTAATTCAGTCCAACACTGACTATATACTGCATATCAATCAAACTATATTCTACTCACTCACTCACTACCAACATTACAACAACAAACCATTAAAACAGACAGATGATGTGCAGAGACGGACTTGAAATAATAATAATATCATAGCGAACTGTGCCTTTAAACCACTCTTCAGGGTGTGTGTGTGTGTGTGTGTGTGTGTGTGTGTGTGTGTGTGTGTGTGAAAAATCTGAGTACAACCAGCGTGCAGCATGAAACTTAAGGAAAGTTCATCTCCACAGACCTCTAGCATTGATCACTGGGGCCCTAAAGCTATTATCATGATCTAATTAGGTTTAACATAAGTCTGTGTCACGGCCCGGTGCAAGGCTGCCTTGTCCCCAATTCCACACTTTCACAGCATCCCTATTTAAAAATAGCACACATGTGCCACACATGCATGCAGTGAATACTAATGCTTTTTTTTCCCTGTTTACCAGTTACAGTGAGATCTGCTAAAATGTCAGGCTGAGGTCTAAGATGGGGGAAATGATGTAACTCAGGAGGAGATGAGCAAACGTGTGTGAGTGTTTTCTCAGGTTTGTCATCTCCTGTTGATAGAGATGTTACAGTCTTCATCTACAACAACATTCAGTCAAGGAGAAAAATACATTCACTACTTTTAAAATGATAGTCTGGAATGAGCTTTTACCCCACTATGACACTTACTGTTGCTAATCATTGTTGCAATCAGTTGTTATTTTAAAATAAAATATAACACCAACAGTGGAGGAGTGGATTAGCCTCTGGACATAATATACATTTTATAGGATAATATCTGAGTTCTATTGTTCCCATAATTCTCAAATTAAACCAATAAACCAAAACTAAACTAACTTCAGATCTGGAACTCATGATCACGGTCATATTTATTTGGGGTAAAAGCAGGACGGGCTGTAACTTCATCCCCACTACGATTCTGAGCAAGACACTGGACCCCATTTAGCCCCCAGACGAGTCTGCTGTGAGTGTGTGTATTAATGTGTGTGTATGTGTGAACGGGTTAATGACATGTAGTGTAAAGCGCCCTGAGTAGTCGATTAGGCCAGAAAAGCAGTGTATAAGTGCACTCTATTTACCATTTACCCCAGCTGTTTTCTGGTGAGACAGCGACTGGCCCGCCTCACAATTCTGATGTAATTAGACACTGAACCGACTCCATAGATTGTAGCCGGTTCTCTTTCCGTCTGCTCTCTGTACTCCTCTGAGTCAGGGATGATCTGAATACCCCGGCCTTAAAACGCATGGTAGGTGCAACATGCAGACACTGACCTAAAAAGCAGACCTTTTGAAGCGCACCCATTAATACAGCTGTCCAAAAATATTCTATAATGGAGTATAGTGTATTTCATTTGTCTTGTGTACCTTATATCTGGGCTGCGGTGCTTAATCCAGATGTGAATGACCTACTCTGACACATTAGCGGCAGTGGCGTGCATGGCTTGGCGCAGTGGGTGGCTGTGGCCCGCTGCACACGCTCCACACTCGTGGGTTCACAAGGCTATCACACAGGTGTAATGGAATGAGCTGAGCCCCCGACCTCACCCCCCCAGCCCTCCACCCCCAACAAGTACATGAAAGCTTACACACAGTCTGAGCACTCGGGTCCGTCTCAGCCTCTGCACAAAGCAACTTTTTTTTTTTTTTGCCATGTTGTACAATCACACACCCACTACAGCCTTATTATTATTTTTTTTTTCAGAGCCAGGCTAAGGAACCATGCTTCAGTCCCGAAGGGAAAACTATTAAAAAAAGAAAAGTGTTAAGAGGACTGCCCCTCCTTTACTCCAGTGTGTGCGGTTATTATGAATGGCAGCGGTAACAGAGAATAGCATACACCCCATTCGAAGCTGTCCGTGTTTTTTTTTGAAGGACCACTCTCAACTCCCACCCCCCCCCATCCCTGCTGCCCCCCTCGTCTTTTGATTGATATGTGAAATCCGTCTCTGCCCGCAGCTCTAAAGGCAGTCCCTGTGTGCGTCTGAAAGGTGCTCATTGTTGAGTAGAGACCACTTTGTCAAGAAACAATCCTGTTCCCAAGGAAGCTGAGAATGTCTTTAAAAAGATACAGGCCCTTATTGTGTACATTGGGGAACTTTAATTTTGTGTGTGAGGTCATTTTAATCCTGATGAATTTTTATAGTAGCGGTTGTAGTTCAATGCCTGGTTGCCCTAATGCTCTAAAGAGCGAGCAAAATAAAGGAAGAATGGGGGAAGAATGAAAAACCCACCCACAGGCCCTCGGAACAATCCTGAACTTAAAGTGTCACAGAGAGTGAGGAGGACGCATACAGGCCTTTGTTGACGGACACATTGGGATGTATTTAAGTTCTACAAAGGAGATCGCCTGAATGGAGGCTTGATTTTTGCTACAAGGTTTAAAAAAATGACCCGTCTGTGGATAGATTGGCATGGGATAGTATTTGTGCGGGGCGATCTCTTAGGCCACAGGAGCTGATGCAACATGAACCACCCAGGACTTCGCCTCTGAACTTGCGCCAAAGTGGCAAGACGACCTGGTCCAGGACAGACGTGCATCGGTGACACTACTAATGATATGATTGGGCTTTTTGCTTTGGCGGATTGATTCTTTTAAAACAGTGCTATCACCTGTTTGACCTGAGCAAAGCTTCACAGCGGAGCGTTTGTTATGTGTGGGTCTTATTCTTGATGATAATACCCCTCTAAGATGTCGGCTTTTGTGCAAACTAGTTGTCTTATTTGAGCAGCAGTTTGTCTTTTCATCTGGGCTGCGTGGCTGTTGTGTTGTTGTTGTGCCCTCTGGCCTCTCGTAGCTGTAGACTGGCTGCGAGGCTATTAGGCCGACGAATTGATATGTAAACACCAAGAAGCTGCAAAGCCGATCGTTTGAACTGGATAAAGTTACGTGATTTTTAATACATTTCGGCAAATTAAAAAAACGAGATAAACACGTCACTTGTTTTATTTTGTTGCTTTCTTCAAAATGCACCCGCGCAGGAGGCCTGCTCATCACCATGGCGGCTAAATGGAAACTGGATCTTGTTTGGGGAACGGCAGGGTGAGACCAAACAGCGTGATTCATAATGGTTATTTATGTACCATGTAGCTGAGACTCAGCAGGGGGCAAAGGCATGGTCTTTACTAAGTACATCTCTTTCTGCTCGGCTTCTCCTCAGTTAGGCTTGTGGCATGTCTTACTGGTAAATATTTCTGATATGAACACTGAAAATACATCACCGCAACGTTTTTGATCATTCCCCCCGAAATAACGAGTGGAGCAGTTTGCTATTCTCGAGCAAAGAAATTAGGCGCATTCGAGTAAGTTTCGCTAGCGCGTCATGTCAGTCGCGTCTGACGCCGACAGATACGCATCAGCTCGGGCTCCCTCTAGTCCGCCTCCAAACAAATAAATACACAACCACTGCCACCGATTCCCTGCATTAAAACACAGCAGTTGAAAATGTGTTTTTTTTCCCCCCAGTCTTTTTCCTCTAACTGCCCTTTTTTATTTCCTAACTTCCAACCCCCCCTCAACCCCCCCGCTCTGAGATGCACAGATCCAAGTGCGCGATGGTGCATTACTAAGGACACCTGCTCTGTTGATGTGGCCAGGCAGATTGACTGTGCGTGCGTGTGTGTGGGTGTGTGTGTTTGTGAGAGAGAGTGCACACAAGCATGCTTTTATTCATTCATCAATTTTTAGGCTGAGACTGGGACCAAACCGATCAAAATTGTTCTGAAGTCAATCTGTCCATTTCTGCCTCAAATTATGCATAATGGGCTTTTAATTTTGCGCCGTGCAGCTATCTGTAACCGTGTCCTTCTCGATGCTTGGCCCCCAAACGAAAGAAACTCAAACCGACGGCGAGGTACGTAATCATGACCACAGCACAGATAACATAAGCGTTACAGTTAATTAGACCGTATCCTCATATATTCCATGCTTTTATACAACATAGAAAACTTTTCCTAATGAGAACTATAAGGGAGGGATTTCTATGGTTCAGTGAGCAGACACTGTTCTGTCTGTGTAATGTGAGTTTTGGAAGCTTCACCCTCGGCTACGTCCCCGAGACACATGCTTTGACCTTTGTATCCCTCCACTTGTCATTTCATTAAATCCTCAAAGAAAGAGAGAGAGAGAGAGAGAGAGAGCGAGGGAGAGAAAGTCCTCTTTCCAGAGGGTAAAAACGAGCAGAGGAAGGAGAGTTCAAAGCCGAGGCCTGCACAATGTTCTGTTACATTATACTGTACTTTCTTTCTTTTTTTTTTTTTTGCTCTCGAAGAAGAAAAAGAGAGGAAGCGAAGGAGGCAAACGGGGAACGCAAAGAAATGCTCGCCACTTTTATTATTGACGTTTGAATGAGCTCTGTTCACAGCCACTATTTAACCCCCGCCCCGCGTCTCGCAATGCACCCCCACTGACATACAAAAAAAAAAAAAATGGTATTCACTTTGTATGTAGGTCACATTACAGTGGTGTCGAGCTATTGGACATGGGCTTAGATAACTGTTTGTCGAGTATTAAATGCTTTCGCTGCCTCAGCAGCCTCTGCCACTGGTATTTCTCACACAGCTGTGCAACTGAAAGGAGGCAGCGCCGCAGCAAAAATCATGTCACACGCATACACACACACACACAGTTATAACTTCTGATGGTTTTTGTGTAACCCCCAAAAAAAGCTTGTTTGCATAAAAACATTGACTTTTCTCACATAAAAGTGCCTTATGTGAAGTTTGAAAAAGCGGGTTTGTAAATGAGGACAGTGGTGTGGTGAAGAGGAGGGAAACCCATTGACCCGAGGTGCTAACTCACGCAGATGAATCTTTGCTTTGCTTTTCTTTTCTCTTATCCCCGTTTGCTCCGGGCGACCTTGCACACCAGCCCTGATGCAGTGTGTTCTCATAGCACGGGCCTAATGGTTTAGATATACCCCCGCAGGTCCACTGACAACACCCGCCTATCTTGTTTGACCATTACCCCCACAGCTTGTACTTTTGCTGTTCGCTCCAACCGCCTCAACCTCTGGCCAGGTGGAGGCGCAAGCCAGAGAGGGAGATTGCACCTGCTATAGCAGGTGAAGATTGAAGTGTTCACTTAAAACAGAAAGGCAGAAGAAGAGAGGGTCAACTCGTTGCCGTACATTTCTGCCCTTTGTTGTCTTTGCATGATATGAAAGATGCAAGAAGTGTGTGTTTATGTGTGTCTGGGTTTTTTTTTTTTGTGCGTGTGTGTTTTTCTCCTTTCCCTCTGTCCTTTGTATGAAATGAGCCCAGATGGTGATTGATTTTTCAAGTGCTGACATCCCTGCTTGAGAAGGACCCCTCCTTTCCACACACACACACACACACACACACACACACACACACACACACACACACATACCCTTCTTTGTGCCGAGCAAGTGAGGCGCACTAACATCTCGGTGCCATCATCATCTTTGTGACTGCCAGCAACCACCATTGATTGACAAAAGTATGCATGCAAACAAACAGACACACACACACAGAGACACACACAACACACAAGAACATAAACTCGCAGCCATCCAATCACACTAGGACAGAGGAAGAGGTCATTTCCTCTCTGACCATATTTGCAGAAATGGCGAACGTGTAAACACAGTCAAAATGAAATCTTGGGAATTACAAGGACAATCTGTTTCGACTGGAATACTATTACTAATTATTCAACAGCCTTGATGATCAGGAAAAAAAAAAAGATTTTTATGATTTATCAAGCACAAAATGCCAAATATCTTTCTTGTCCCAGATTCTGTAATGTGAGAATGTGCATATTTTCCCTGTTTCTATCAGTTTCTATCAGTCTGAACAGACTGAACCATCAATCGATCCATTGGAAATCTTTTTTTTTTTTTTTTGCTCCTGGTTCACGTTCCGTGTTTCAGGAAGACAAAAAGGGACAAGTCAGTTGTTGGTGCAAGATATTTACAGGAAGTTGCGCTGAAGTGCAGGTATTATGTGTATACGTCGAATGAGTCTGAGAAATGATTACGTCTTCTCGAATAAAAACACAATACATCAAAAATGTATGACAATAAAGGTAGTGATGGGACAGAGCCACAGAGTGATGGCAGGCAGCGGCAGGGTAAAGTGACAGAGAGCTGTATGCCACAGCAGCCCTGTTGAGTTAAAGAGGCTCTGTGGCTAAATGATGTCATTGGCTAACTAGGCGTTCTCAGGCCATTGCCTCTGTTTGCGTGACTAAATACATACAATTAAGGCCTCGGCACTTCTCAATCTCTGTGAACTCATTGTTATCCCCGGGTTCAAGTGCACTGATAATGGGGGCCAGAGGAAAACAGGCGTAGCAGTGAGAGAGACAGAGCTGGTGGGTAAAATAGACATCTCATTAATAGTGGCATTCGCTTTCACCCCAACAGCGCTACCAAAGCCTTGCTCACTCATCTGTCCCCTTTTTGGCTGCCTGTTTTTTTTTTTTTTCTCTCTCTCTCTCTCTCCTTGTGGCACTGTCTCTATCTCACTTTCCTTTTTTTAATACCTTTTTCAGTGATTTGAAAACTTTCTTTCTCCTCCTCCCTTCTCTCCATCCCGCCCCCCCTCTGTTTCTGTGTCCTTTACCACTCTCCTCCTTTGTTATGTGAGGATGCTTTGTATGCACACTGTTTGTTCCCATACAGTGGGTGGCTTTCACATAGGGGCCGAGTATGACACACACCATTTACTATTGTAGCCAGTTGCACGTTGTGGACGGCCTGTGTCCACCAGTCGTTTGACAGGTCGCTGGAACGGTAACAGAGACGGCGAGTGACACGGTGTCTATTTGCTGTTTGCTATTTGACACTAGTTGAAACTGAGGAGCAGTTACTAGAACTTTGTTGGGGGCAATTTTGGAAACTATAAAAACTATAAAACTATGAAACATTTACAGGGGCTATGCTGTGACTGACCCTCAGTTGCTGCTCAGCTGCAGCAGTGGAGGTCACATTGTTAGAACGCCCCCCCCCCTCCCCATGACACGCACGCACACACAGACACACACAAAAGGGAGATCGAGTGTAATCGTCTAACGCGAGACTTCCCTTATGGCCTCGACGCTTGACAGTGATGCCCTCAAGTCTCAGAGAAAACTCTGTAACTGGAGAACAATTGCTTCTGTCTGTCTTGAGTAACTGGATCACCACGCCGTCCTCCCTGCCCACAGGCGCGCACACACACACACACACACACACACACACACTTGACTTCAGAGGACATTACATTCTCTTACATTAATTTTTTTAAAGACTTAATATCATGTGTAACATAAAAGTTTTGCTAAGTTGCAAAGACCAGGTTCTTTCTCTCTCAGAGAGCAGCGCTCCTGAAGACCCTGAAATACTTTCAATGTTTTCATTCCAGCGTCTTTCTACGTCTCGTCCAGTGGTGTGAAACATCTGCATCCAGATGTAACACGTAACATATGATCTCATGCGTTTCCTACACACTCAACATGACTGACCAGTTACAAACGCCCGGGCCAAACGCAGCTGTTTGGGAGGTGAGGCAAAAGTTAAAACAGAGCAGAGAGAGAAAAGAGCTGCAGGAGCCAACAGTATGAGCTAAAGAATGTGTATTGTAAATAGTACAACGTGTGATATTTTGTATGGCTAATCAATTTGTGCTTAATACATTTAGGATGTATTAATTTATGTAACAGGACAGGGGGAGTTATGGTGTGGAAAAATCCACACTGGATAAATATTGTTATTACTGACATTCTACAAAAAAATATGTTATTTTACCTCCCTCTTATACCGCAGTTAAAGAACAGTGGTTTTCATACACACACACATATATATATATATATATATATATATAAAGTATATTAGCCCAATAATAAAGCAGCAACCGTATGTGTTATCATTGGGCAACTGAACACAAACACCATGTAACTCTGGTCACCCAGAGTACAGCAGGGAAACCTAAGACCTGATTTTGTTGCCATATTGAGATTGTGCAAACAGATGAAGGTCCCCACGACGTGAGAAATACCTCGACCACACAACAGCACTCACACATACACGCACAAACACAACCTTTGTTTCTGATAAACAATCAGATACTGTACTCATACACAGACACGTATGATATTGGCTCACTAAGAGAGACAGAGAGAGAGGGACTAAGACTGAGACTACTTGCTGGAGAGGGACAGAAATAAGCTCAGGCACAGAGAGCAACCAGTGTTTATGACAAGAGGTGTGTGTGTGGGGGTGGGAGGTGTTAAGGGGTGTGTGTGTGTGGGGGGGACAGTCGTCGGTGGGGCGTGGTGGCGGCAGCCTAGGTAAATGGATCTTATTTAGTAGCGCGTCAACACGTGTAAGGGGGCTTACGGCTCATTACTCTGGGCCCCGATCCTCTCTGCTCACCCACTGATGGATGGCAAGGGCAGCTGGAGGAGGTGCAGGTGGGGGGGCGAGAGAAGGAGAGCAGGATGGACCTCGGCCTTCCTCTCCTTCCTCCCTCCATCCCTCTTTGCTTTTTATGCTTCCTTTCCTGACTTTGTGGCACCCCCCACCCCCCCACCCCCGCCTTTGCTTTGAATGTAATTTTCATATAATAAATGACTACATTTATCTTTTCTATATGCAACTGACACACTCACGCCCATATATATATATATATATATATATATATATATATATATATATATATATATATATATATATATATATATATATATATATATTAGCCCAATAATAAATAGCAACCGTATGTGTTATTATTGGGCAACTGAACACAAACACCATGTAACTCTGGTCAAGACCTGATTTTGTTGCCATATTGAGATTGTGCAAACAGATGAAGGTCCCCACGACGTGAGAAATACCTCGACCACACAAAAGCACTCACACATACACGCACAAACACAACCTTTGTTTCTTCTAAACAATCAGATACTGTACTCATACACAGACATGTATGATATTGGCTAACTAAGAGAGACAGAGAGAGAGGGACTAAGACTGCGACTACTTGCTGGAGAGGGACAGAAATAAGCTCAGGCACAGAGAGCAACCAGTGTTTATGACAAGAGGTGTGTGTGTGGGGGTGGGAGGTGTTAAGGGGTGTGTGTGTGTGTGTGTGAGGGGGGGGGTTCTCCTCCAGTCGTCGGTGGGGCGTGGTGGCGGCAGCCTAGGTAAATGGATCTTATTTAGTAGCGCGTCAACACGTGTAAGGGGGCTTACGGCTCATTACTCTGGGCCCCGATCCTCTCTGCTCACCCACTGATGGATGGCAAGGGCAGCTGGAGGAGGTGCAGGTGGGGGGGCGAGAGAAGGAGAGCAGGATGGACCTCGGCCTTCCTCTCCTTCCTCCCTCCATCCCTCTTTGCTTTTTATGCTTCCTTTCCTGACTTTGTGGCACCCCCCCCCCCCCCCCCCCCCCCCCCTTTGTGGCACCCCCCCCACCCCCCCACCCCCGCCTTTGCTTTGAATGTAATTTTCATATAATAAATGACTACATTTATCTTTTCTATATGCAACTGACACACTCACGCCCGCTGAAGAGTAAATCACAACCAGTTCCATTTGCAAATCTAAACATGCCTTGGGTCTTTCCTGGGAAAAATCTGTTGCACATACAGGAGAATTAACCTAAACTTTTTCCTTTTTTTTATCTTCCTTTAGTTGATTTACCCTCGTCTTCTGTCAGTTTTATTGATCTGAAGGGTGACACAGCTTGGTGTGTGTGTGTGTGTGTGCGCTTTTCATCACATTGTCACCACTAACGTCCCCCCTCCCTCCCGCTCTCTCGGCCCTATCGTTTATTTAATTTATTGCACGGCACTAGCTTTATTGTAGAACTCCTCCGATTAATCAGTCGGTTTCACTGGAGCAGCAAGCAAAATGTCCAGAACCAAGCAAACACACAGGTAAGAACGTTTTGCTTTGAGGACCACAATACACAACAGGCACAAAGTCATGTTCTGACACAGTAAGAAAAGCACAGGTGCAATGAAATGAGTGATGACTAGAGTCCACAGAAGTGCGTCACCTGCAGGGTCTTGGTAATGTGCAATGTGCATCAGTGACTTCATAGTACATGTGAATACAGTGGGGCCATCAGTACTACTTGTGACACCAATACTGTTGCAACTGGCATTAAATAGAATCCACATTTCCAATGGAATCTGAATTGTATTTCTCCTGATTACAGATTGTTACAGTGTTTGTCTCTGATGTCTCACATTCCATCCTCTGTTCCCTTGCACAGGTCCGGAAAAAAAAAAAAACATTCCGTAAAAGCAGTTTTAGCTCCTGTTACCTCACTGTTTTGGAACAGTCGCATCCAATAACCGTTTCCACCAGTGCAGTTGTTTGTTGTGTGTGGACTGAAAGCATATGCTTTTAGGTTTGTGTTTAATGTGCTCATAATGCATCCCTGACCATAACTGCACACCTGGACTGTCGTCCCATCATGCTCCGTCTGACAGGTATATGACCAAACAGGTCCACGTTGATGTTTAAGACGCTGCAGTGTGGACAGACCTCAGCTCGCAGTCTCTCCACTCAGTTTGGAACCAGTCTTCTCTATGCGGTGAACTTTTCAACTCTTACATTAGCTCCCTGACGCTTAATTGTTACCAGCACACAAACCTGCAACGTAATCATCTCAGCCATGACATATAGCCACAAAACACACTCGCACACATGCACACACACGTTTACACATGCACACACGCACACGCACGGCCACATATTGTGTACTGCTTCCAGAGCACTCAGTCAAGTCCCTCTCTTAGACTTGTAGAGCATTCCTCTCATTCATGGAAGCAGGGCCCTCCTAGTGAAGCGCTTAATTGGCTGCAGATTGCTCTTTAACCTCAGGGTTACACCACACACACACGCACACAGACACACAAACAAGGCGTACACAAATAGACGCAAACACACATGCGCACACACAGACACATGCACTTTCACCACTTGTGCAGGCTGTTAACGTCTTAAGGGAAATGGAGTGTGGTTTTTACAACTCATTGGGGAGGTCAAAGGTCAGCAGATTTGTAACAGACAATCCCTAAGGATCTGTCAGTCATGGCTAAGAAGCCATGATGACTTCCACCCCCCCCCATACACACACACATATTTAGATACTGACTCTGTTACCACTAAGTGTGTCTGTTTTTTCTCTCCTGTCTGTACAGAAAGGAGAGTTTCGCCATTATGCAAGTTTCTCCATACGGCCAATGTGAGTGTTGTTTGTAGTGTGTGTGTAGTGTGTAGTGTTGTGCGATTTTTTTTGGTTGCTTTATGGTCTTGCGTGTCACCTCTGTGCATTTGGCCCAAATGGAACGTCTCAGTCCCAAAGCTATTCATTTTTAGCCCTCTGCCCATCCAGGCTGGCTGAGACAGTTCAGTCCTTGAGTCTGCTGCCCATGATATGTGTGACTGCATTCATGGAAGCAGGGCCCTCCTAGTGAAGCGCTTAATTGGCTGCAGATTGCTCTTTAACCTCAGGGTTACACCACACACACACGCACACAGACACACAAACAAGGCGTACACAAATAGACGCAAACACACATGCGCACACACAGACACATGCACTTTCACCACTTGTGCAGGCTGTTAACGTCTTAAGGGAAATGGAGTGTGGTTTTTACAACTCATTGGGGAGGTCAAAGGTCAGCAGATTTGTAACAGACAATCCCTAAGGATCTGTCAGTCATGGCTAAGAAGCCATGATGACTTCCACCCCCCCCCATACACACACACATATTTAGATACTGACTCTGTTACCACTAAGTGTGTCTGTTTTTTCTCTCCTGTCTGTACAGAAAGGAGAGTTTCACCATTATGCAAGTTTCTCCATACGGCCAATGTGAGTGTTGTTTGTAGTGTGTGTGTAGTGTGTAGTGTTGTGCTATTTTTTTTTGGTTGCTTTATGGTCTTGCGTGTCACCTCTGTGCATTTGGCCCAAATGGAATGTCTCAGTCCCAAAGCTATTCATTTTTAGCCCTCTGCCCATCCAGGCTGGCTGAGACAGTTCAGTCCTTGAGTCTGCTGCCCATGATATGTGTGACTGCCTGCCTGCCCTACTGGGACAACAGTACTCCTCCACAAAACAGATGCTCTGACTGTCATTGAGATTAAACTAAGGCTTGAGACAAAGAGAAATTTGTGGTTTCACAGGCCACTTTTGGTCTGTCATCAGCGATGAGAGATTTTTGAATGAACAAATGCATACCCTCATCTTTGGATGTATATTAAGATTTTGCGCTCTCGCATTAAAATGTAATGAGTGGACGTTCATGACATATGTCATGATTTAAAAAGTAATTTCGATCTGTTTTTTTTTTTTTTTTGCACTTTTAATTTTGTGTGCGTGGGTGTGTTTGTCACCACTCCTGATTGTTTATGATACACGGCGAATATGTTTTCTTCTGCATGACTCACGCTCTTCTCCAACAAAGAATTAAGATCTGCGTGTTTCTCTCCAAACCCGGGTTTTATTCTTTTATCCTAGCGCATAAAAGGAACTTACTGTTTATATTGCTGTGTTTGACTGTGAGGGAATTAGTGAAAGAGATTGAAAGAGAAACAGAAAGAAACTAAATAGAAAATGGGAAGTAAATAGAAATTCACTTGTGCACTTTTTGTCATTTAGTCCATACGACAAAGACCACACAGCAGGATGCTCAAATAACACACATTCACAATTGCATCACTTTATTATGCCATAAGCCTATGTGTAAACATTTGTGTTATTTTAAACTTTGTTGTATTGTTTTAATTGTATTATAATGACGATATGTGGGCACTGAGTTGTGACTCAGTAATGCCAGCCAGTCCTTCCATTGTACAGGCTTATGAATGATTAAGCTACTGTAGCAACAAGGGCAGATTATATTACAGACGCCATTTTGTTAGTTCCCTCTGCAATCTCTCATATCTCTACCAGTTGTTTACCAGAAATCTTCAACAACAGGATGATGGTGATGCACATATTTATGTGTTTGCATGTGCGTGTGTGTGTGCAGCTAGGGTGGCATGCTCAGAGTTAATGCCACAAATTGTTGTTAGATGCAGGTCTCCCTCTGCCATGCGTTTTGGACAGGAAGGCAACGTGATTGGCTTTGTTCAGTCTTCCTGGCAGCCGACACCAGCTGACATCTGTTCCCTCCTAACCACTCAGACTTATCTCCATCAGGGAACACGCACACACACACACACAGCCTCACAAGAGACACAGACACGTGCACGTACTGATTCACACACACATGCACACAATCACACTTATGCTCGTGAGGGAAAAAAAAAGGGGGGGGGGGGGCAGTCACACACACTGACACTCACACAACCACTCTCACTTTAACACACATAGGCTGATTTTTAAAAGTTAAGATAAGCAAATAAGCAAATGAATGTGTTCACGTTTATGTACTGCTCCAAAACGCAGATGAATAAGTCACAAAAAAATAACATAATGTCCTCATGCCATTCAATAGTAAATACACACACTCAGTGTACAGTATGCACGTATGGATAAAACATATCTGCAGTGTCATATGCACTAAATCATATTGTATTGAAATGATTAAGACTAGGATTGTAATGGGGGGGAGTGACTGATTTGCTTATGCATTCAGGGCTGATTGTGGCAGCATTGCAAATCTTATTGCATTGCAAATTTATATTATTGGCGGCTGAGGCCCTGGAACGGAGGCCGGGGCGTATATGCGTATATCTTAGACATGTGGAATCTGAAGGCAGAGTGGCACTAACACTCACCGGGTAGACGAATCAAGAATTTCACTCCGTTTTGCCTCTCTTAAGCAAACAACCGTCTGCAAAACTGGCCGGTGTATAAAAGACTGCCTTTCTTTTCCTCCGAGATGAGAAGATGAAAAAAAAAGAAAAAGAAAGAAGGGCGGCTGGAGGAAAAAAAGGACAGAGGTCTGCAGAGTGAGGGAGGAGGCTGTTTGAAATTAGCCCTCCATTCTCGGGTCCTGGGAAATGAACGTGACACGTCCAGATTTGGTGTTTTTGTTGCAATTACAAGAAAACACCAGATGAGTGTTTTTTCAAGCCATGTGTGCTGGTTTGTATATGTATCAGTGTGTGTGTGTGTGTCATGAGTGTGTACACATATGGATGGATGTGTGTGTGTGTGAGCAGGTGGTGGGCATATTTGAAGATGACAGTAGGGGTCTGACCCATGCCAGGCCCAATAAAGCAGCCTTGTGATGGAGCTTATGTGACACACTATCCCTAGGGCTCGGAGGTCTTTCTCTCTCCCTTACACACACACACTTACACACACACACACACACACACACACACAGACGTACACGCCACACTCCCCTAGCGGTGCTCTCCGTTACTTAGCGCGCGTTGTTGCGGGTGCGTGCAAGGACTGTGTGTGGTCTAATGACGACACACTGTATAGTCAGCACCAGCGCTAACGCTATTGATCCAAGTTGTCACCTCTGCATTTTATCCACCAACTCATATTTCTAGTCGTAGCAACCACCCACATCTGTTTGGGAATGTTTTGAACGCTGCTCACACTTGTAAAGTTGAGGTGAACACTGTGCGTCACACAAAACTGGGAAACCACAACAGAATACACAAAAGACTCGCATGTACAATTATACAGTAATGAAATTTGAAAATGCTGTCTCTGCATAGTTTAAGCAGACAACTCCTGGTTTGCTGTTCAGAAATCACGAAGCTTAGCCATTTGATTGCAAGACTACTTTGTAAATACGCAGTATTTCACTTGTGTTGCTGAGTTGTACTGCTGAACGCATGTTAACCTTTTCTTAATCCCCAATCGGCTCCCTTTAAACTGTGAAAATACCAACGATTTGATGTTCTTGTAGAGCTGGAAGTCTCAACTGTTTAGAGCTTATACTGTTGTACAATACTTGTCCCGAGAACTGAAAAAGGCTTAGAAATAGGTGTCCTCCAAGTGCTGTGTGTAAATGCAGCCACAAGGCTAACACAACAAAGGGAAGTCGGATTGGTGCCATTATAGATCTGCTTGACAGTAATGTTGTGAGGCAGGCACAACCGTCGCCAAGGCAGAGAAGAAAACAGGTTGGATGTAACCTGTCAGTTAGACACAAATCCATCTCATCTCACAACTCCAGTCTTTCTCTCAAAAACCCTGCCTCGGTTGTGTAGTTGAGAGACTGGAGCATCTTAGCCTGTATTTCAACAGGCAAGGGCAGAGAATTGGCTTTTTGTGTTTGTGTGGTAACAATAAAAAGATACCTTGACACACAAAGGTGTATACATCAAGCTTTCTTTCAAAAAACGTGTACCCAAGCAATTTCTCAAAAAGCAGAAATCAACATATTTGAAACATTTTATTCTGTTTTGCCCCCAAGACCCTTATCACAGTGATTAATTAATTACCTTTTCATTGCTGCTAAATATACATTGTGACTTTTGATACAGTTGATACTAAGGAACTGGGTAGCCTACTGATATTATCGGCCGATATTAGCATTAAAATGTAATGTTGGAAATTATCGGTATCGGGTTTTACTTTTTTAATGACACATCTTTTACACAGCATGCACATGTTGTACATCTTCAGCTACTTCTCCTCTAACTCAAAATGGCAAAATATGAGAGAAGTAATATATAGTTTTTGAGATACTTTTGTTTACTTTTGTTGGTTTACCTGAAATTATTCAATTTTTTTTTGGGGGGGGGGGCCCGCATGTATGGGTATCGATTGATATCGGTGTCGGAAATAAAGTTGTTGGACAATATCACTATATCAGATATCTGTAAAAAAGCTAATATCGAACATCCCTTATTATCATTATTATTATTATTATTATTATTATTACACATAATGTAGACACTGGATCATAAATTTAATGTTTCTTTTATATTTCAAATTAAAATAAAAAAGGTACATTAATAGCCAGTATCAAAATACAAAGAGTAAAAGTAAATGTTATTATATACAGTTTCTGCACACTTTTTCTCAGCAGTGCATCTTGAAAACAAGCCGCAAGTAAGAAAACCTGCAAGATACTATCAGCTGACAGACTGTGTGTGGTATGCATGCATGCAAACACTGCAGTTGCAATAATCCATTATCTCATGTAGGCTTTTTGAGGTAATTTGAGCATCAGAGCACTTTCTGGGAGCAAATTTCAAGTCACAACAGATGTAAATCTCAGATCCAGACATGTATATCGACATATACAAATCGAACTATGCTGATATCCTAGAATTTATATTCACATGTACAAATAATGGTAGTGATATATCCTTACTTTGCATTCAGATACACAAAAGTATAGAGAAGACGTTGTCAACTTGATTTGTACTTTCTCATTGGCCTTTAACGCTAATTATAATAAATGAAAAAAATTCTAATATAATTTCAATGCAAAAAAAAAAACCGAACAAAAACACATAGAGAAGGTTTGGGAAGAACTTAGCTTTTTATTAGCACCGTTTTTATGTGTCCTCCCCTTAATGAATTATCCTCAATGTGTTATCAATTCCCCGTTCATCGGCCTTGTGTTATTCAGACAGTAGTTTTAAAGGTTACACTTCAATACTACTTAAACATTACAAAAAAACGCATTCTGCACTTGAACAAGTGGACAAGTGGTCAGGAAGGGTGCACATTGTAGTGTCTGAATCAAGCTTAAGGTGATAAAGTACAGATGTCACTCTTTTTCCCCCTCAAGGAAAAAGTGTGAACTAACAAATGTCCAGCAGCTTGTGACACAAAGGGCCATCTACACATGTTATTGAAGAGAAGCGGTGGAGTCTGGCCAGGCATTGCCGTTCAAAAGAGCGAGAGAGTGGAGATTGAATGAGCCATGCTGTATAGTGCTTTGCCATTTATAATTGGCCCGCAATGGTAGACAGTGGCTGGCAAGGGCTTTTTTCTTTTTTTAAAAACACAATCTGTGCCTGCGGTCGCGGCGTTGCATCGCTAATGACGAGGAGCCAAAGTGGTGTGGGAGCACAGCAGCGCTTGGTGACTACAAGGCCAGTGCACGCAAATATGTTCACAAACAGATCTCATGTAATTGTGGTTAGTTATTTTAAGGGCCTGTTTTTTTTTTTTTTGCCAGTACTAGTGTCACAGGTGTCATTTTACCATTTCCTGTTTTATTTTGAACTGACTGACAGGTCCCTTCACTTCCTGTCCTCCTGTGTTTGCCACCAGTGTGATTACCTGCCTTCCCTAATGTGTCACACCTGTGTCCAATCAACTATTGGTGACTCACCCTCTATACCTTTTGACCTTGAGTTTATCTATTGGAAAAATAGATTTTTTTTTTACATATTCCCCCACCCCCTTCTAATTATTAAGCTCTATGTGATGAAGAACAGTGAGGATACTTGGATTCATTTGGATATGATTAATATTGACACATGGATATGAGGGCTGCATTAACAGAGAGGGTCCCTACCAGTCCTCATCACAATGTAATTTGGGGGCTGCTTAATTGCATACAAAGTTGGTCCTGGGTTACTAAAAGTGAGTGGACCTGTGACCTCTAGCTGGGGATTCAGTATCTATCCAAGGTTTTTGTTGAGGGAGAGTGTTCCTGCCCACTTTTCTCAGTCTTTCAGTTTAGAGAATTAAATCAGCAACCTTCCACAAAACCTCTTGTCTAATCTCCAGATTACACCCCCCTCACAGTGCAGGGGAGGGACGCTCAGGCAGGCAGAACAGGCAGAACAGGGCCCAGATGCCCAGCTATGGATAAGGTTTTTTTTTGTTTTTTTTAAACATGCCCCCACCATTACTTCACCCCCTTCTCTTCTCATTCCCAATGCCTTCTCCATAAACAATGAAAAGTTAATGAAGAGGTAACTTAATGATGTAATGAATATGGCAGAGCCCAAGGTCAAAGCTGGCTACAGTCTGGAGCTGGGCACAGGACGGGGCCAGGTGATAACACAGGGGTTTATATGCCTCCCTCTCTGCTCACTTCCCCAGGCAGTCACAGAAACACGGTCTCAACGCACGTGTAGAGCTTATTATTATTTGTCAGCTGGAATTGATAGAATCATTCCTGGTTTAGGTTGCCTGCAAAAACATGCTTTGTACCTTACAACTTGTATGCCTATGTGCATGTATGTGTGTGTGTGTGGGGGACAGTACTGGGACCTGTCCTGATTTTGGAACTGGTGATTAAATATTGAAGGGGTCTGAATGACACAGTAGTGGCTTTGGCATGGCCAGGTGCGATTGATAAAACTCTGGTGAATGCCACTACTCCTACTTACTGGGCTGGATGGCATTTCACAGTCTATTTGTAAAAGTGTGTTTGAGATGTGTAATGTATAACTTTAATAGCTATTGTGTTTTATAAACCTATGACAATTTTTCTTCCTTGTATTTAATTTTTTACCTTGAGAAGGGAAAATAAAAGCAAAAGTACATGAGTCAAGTGAAAAGTATCAACAGTAGGGGCAATAACAGTGTATAGGTAGAGGGAGGACTGATGAGAAAGGAGGGAGACGATAGGAGTTCATAGTGTGCAGCTTACCCAGCAGCTAGGTGCTCTCCATCTTCGATCTGTTTGGCCTCTGCTGGGCTAAAGAAGTGTCTGTGCCTCACTTTATCCACTCATAGCCTCTCACACCACAACATACAGGAGGGGGGGGGGGGGGGGGGGGGGGGGGGGGGGGGGGTGAGATATAGCTGAGGAGGATAGAGAGGGAAGGATGGTAAAGGAAATAAAGAGAATGACGAGAAGGAAGGATTTAAGGGTTTAAATTAGGAAAAGTGAAAGCCAAAGAATGTGTGTTCTCATAGAGCTGGTTTACAGTCATTAACACTGTAACGCTGTCATTTTATCAAACCCCTCTATTATTCCCTGTAAAACAAAGTCCTCAACTTGTCTTTAGTCAGGTGTAAAATTGTGTTTCTTTGGCTCTGCTTGTTGACCTTGACCTCCAGAAATGCATAACGAGCAGTTCCACTAATGAGAATCAACTCTTTAACTAAAACATAAATACACCACCTGCACACATATTGGGTCGGTGCATGTAAGTTTATACATCACAGGGCTCAGACGTAGCCAGTGGGAAGGCCGACGCGGGTCGACCACCAAGGCAGGAAGAAGCGGTGTTGTAGATTCAAATTCTGCATCTCTGTCTCTGTATGTGTTTCCCATTAGGATGATATCACACAGCCATTTAAGACAGCGTGCAGTATTTCAAAATTTGAAAATTGTTTGATGACAGCATCGGATCAGCCTTGGAAAGCACTGGCTCATGGTGTGGGGTGAGGGGATCACGTGAAGTCAGTGCTCGCTATAGAAAGTTGACATCAGCCTTTTTCTGTTACTACTTATATGAAACACAATACAT
Organism: Trinectes maculatus; assembly: GCA_016785345.1. Taxonomy (NCBI): domain Eukaryota; kingdom Metazoa; phylum Chordata; class Actinopteri; order Pleuronectiformes; family Achiridae; genus Trinectes; species Trinectes maculatus. The sequence continues at coordinate 70,859 of JAFBJQ010001638.1, read as the reverse complement.
ATATTAGGTATTCGGGATGTTTGCATACACAGATGCTGCAGAGAACCCGAGAAACCGTGAGCACATCATAGTGCAAGTTAGCACTATGATTTAATAAGAAAGTCCTGTATGTGTGTGTGTTATGTTCATTGGAGATTTTTTAATGTGGCCAGTGTAACTGAGAGATGATTGGCCCCTGTTGTATCTAGATATGCATTAGAAGAGATGTCATAAAACGTCAGAAGAGGCTCTGTATATTGCGTCAAAGTGTCAAAAGCAAGTTGTTTGCTCTCCAGTCCACAAGTCTACACTGTGTCTACCTCTTTTATAGCAGGTTGTGGTATGTGAAGTCTTTGAACTCAGCAGCGCTCAAGGCATTACTCACACTAACCCTGTAACTCACCCTCTGTTGCGATCCATTTGTTGGAGTGTTTTTTTCCTTTGGTGGCTCAGCATGCTGCAGGAGAGCAGCTATACTCGCTCACAACCTCCATCACGAGCATGAGTCTCTGCCTCCTGCGCTGGTTTTTACTGTCAATCTTCTCCGTGCGCTAAAAGCAGAATATACTAAACTTAGCATCCCGGAGGGAATCTGTGATCCATCTGATCTGCCGGACTGCAGGCGTGATAATGCACTGGCACCACAAGGTAGAGCAGACATTACTATTATTATCATTATTATTATTATTATTATTATTATTATTATTATTATTATTACTACAAATGTCTGGTGCGTTTTATGAAGGTTGTAGACCTAAATCTGGGATGTTCCAGTGCTAGAAACAAAAAAATAATGTTTTTTTCATGCATTTATCTCAAAGAAAAGAAACGATAACGTGAGCTTTGTTGATTTCTGATTCCATGATTAACTTGTCTTCTGTTCAGTGTCTGTCTCTGCAGTCACATACAGAGAAAGAGCAAGGCGAACCAGAAATGAACGGATGCTTAGACATCCTGCTGCGAACGTGCTGAAATGGTAAATACTGTGAGACCACAGTGGACCCTGGTCATATGTTCAACAGGAAAGGTCCTTTTCTTGAACTAGTTGATCACAAAATGCAACCGCATGCTCAACATGTGGCTTTTGACAGGACATTCACATCACGCGGTTTGATCTTTCTCGTTCCATTGTTAGCCCGTGAGAAACACCTGTGAACGCTGAGTGCTGTGTTAACTCTGGGTAATTTTGACAACGTGTAAACACGCAATCTCCCCATCAAATTCCATTAAACTCCGTAAGAACACAAACACACGCTCGGAAAAAAAAGAAGCCCCCAAGCAGCGGCGTTAAACAAGTGCTCTCATTTGGACATAAATAGTGTGATCGTACTCTCGTAAATCATGCTGAGATTGTACATTTGGCCCAGGCAGAGGCTTTAGGTTCACACAGGCCTTCTGTAAACAGGTTCTCCTTCAGCATGAGTCAGTGGATGTGCGAGACTCTTTGTGTTTGTGCGTGCATGTGCGTGTGTGTATGTAAGGTTACCGGGCTTGATCCGTTTAAAAAAAAAAAAAAAAAAGAGTCTCGCTGTAATCAAAAACAATAACCGCTCAAAGCATAAACTCTTCCAACGTCGCCCCCCACGCACTCCCCCACCCTTCCCTTGAAGTATGAAATAATATTCTGTGTGTGGGCTCTGGCCGAATGCTGAGAACGCAAACATTTCACAATAAAGTTGTTTAAATGAAGGCCTTGGCATAGATGGCTGGGAGATAAAGGACATGCTGCGTTAATTACAAGCGGCCGTTAAAATAAACCGCCGGTATAAAATATGTCTCTCCCTCCTCTCTCAGGAATTGGGGATTTGAACCTATAAAATGTCACAGAGGTGTGTACCTCAGATGTGCTGCTCGCACAGCAAACACAACAGAAAAGAAAGAGTGACACACACATACACTGACATAAAAAAGGGAAGAAAGAGGGGGAATGAGCGCAAGGTCCACAAACACACACACACACACACAACAGAGTTCTTCAGTCAACAAAGAAAGCAGTGTTTACTCTGCATTTAAAGCCTTATGAATTCTTCTCGCCCCCGCCTCGCCTATGCGTGGCATTAACTGAAAGGGAAAATAGCCCAGTTAAGCACCCGGTTTATTATTCTTCAAACTCTTGTCTGAAAAGTAATATGCTTTAAAGGCACAGTAAATGTGCTGGTGCTCTCCCCCCTGTATCTGTTTCAGCCTTTCCCTTAGCAAGCGGTATGCGAGTGTGTGTGTGTGTGTGTGTGTGTGTGTGTAAGTGAGTAAAGTTACATTGCAAAGAGAGGCAGGGAGATGGATTATTTTTCCTGAAGGATGGACTTAAGTTTCTGCTCTCTGCTGCTGGGTGGCCCACTCCTCTTTAGCCGTGTTAACATAAGAATGGAGTGGTGGCCACGGGGTGAGAGAGGGGAAGGAGGGGTGGGCTCGCTGGGTAGCCGGTTGAAATTATTCTGCGCCTCCGCTGCTGCATAGCAGGAGCTGTTGTTATCCACTTAGAACATCAGACAATTTGTTCCTTCTCCCTCGCTCCTCTCTCCCTCGCTCGGCCCAGTGGGCGTCTTTATTCTGGACCCTTTGTACCAGTGTAACGTTATAATGCCTGGCCGGGCCAGGATTCCACCACACGGCCCTCCGCTCGCAGCCGTTTCCTACCATGCAACATTCACGATAACGTGTGTGTCTTTGAAATGCTGCTCTGATTTGACCCCCGCCCCCCCAAAAAAAGTCAGCATTTTCATTTATTTATATTTTTTTCGAACCCGATCGGCAGCGATGATGTGTTTTACCTCAGCGCGAGCTAAACTAATCAAGCCCCCATCGCAGCAACAGACGCTGCCCCCGTGAAGATTACCTCAAAAATCTAAATATCAAACGCGAGCTCGCCTTACCACGGGCCGGCGTCCAGACGCAGTGACGAGCGCGGTGACGCTCGCAGGCCCAGATGAGGAATGCAGTTATGAGGAGATGTTTGTATACATTCGGCCTGTGCCTTGGAAAGCAGCGATGGTGGTTGAGCACAGCTTAAAGACATCTGGATGCGATGAAATGCCATTTGTCTAAACAATCAAGAGTCTTACCAGAGCCACCCAAAGTGTGCTGTGCTTTTAGTACATACTTGTGCAATGTGCTTCTACAGAAACTGTTATTGACAAATATTTCATCGCGACAGCCTCATGAAATCTTTTTTTTTTTTTTGCATCATTCCAGCTTTCTGCTGTAAACATAAAGCATTTGTGACTGGTGTGTTCTCGGGGATGGATGAGACGCAGTCAAGTTCATTTAGAAGAAGATGTGTGTGTGTGTGTGTGGGGAGGGAGGGGGGGTTGGGGTTAACATGAAAAGCGGTGCAGAAACACTGATTAAAAGTAAGACTTGACACAAATCAGCAAGGTTGTAATCGCAATGCGTTGAAAAAAACCCCTCATTCTTCTTACTAAAAGAGAAGAAAAACAATGGCGAACAAGAGCTGCTCATATTTTGTGGTTGACCACCAGCCATCGCCGCATCAAAGCATTCCTGGGAATTTAAATGAACTTGTCTCGCAGAAGGTACAATATCAACATGTCAGGATGGATTTTCTGCACACAGCAAAGACCCAAAATCGCAAAATAAACACCCAGACAGAGAATGAGCTATCACGTGTCAAAGGAAATGCCACACCTATAGATTTATTTCCTCCTTAATTCCATTTAAACAAATGATCTGGGCAGTCATGGCAACTACTGCTCTAACTATGCCACAATTGTGTGTGTGTGTGTGTGTGTGTGTGTGTGTGTGTGGTAGGAGTAGTGAAGGGGGCAGGCAGACATGACTGGGATAATAAGCGTCATGGAATCTAATCAGATTTCTAGGAGGAATTGATTGTTGTGAGGCAGCCGGTGCAGGAGTGGGGTTGACAATAAGCTGAAATTTAAGTGTTAATTTTTATGCTAATCCTCTGGCATCTCAGTGTGATGCAATTTGGTCCAGCAGCCCCTCGACTTTGCGCCGCGGATATGAAATTGTCCCGTGCACAGAGAAAATGTCAGCTTGCCAGACCCTGAAAGCTTGTAATTTATTAGGTATGTTTCTATTAGTATGTGTCACAGTTGTTAGAGAGCCACATGCACAGGCAGGCAGCCACACCACCTCATTCTCTCACTCTCTTCCCCTCTCCTTCCCTTCATCACACGCTTTCTATTCCTCTACCTCAACCTACCTCATCCTCATTTCACCAGCTTCCCACATCGTTCACTTTTTTAGTGCACACACACTCACACGCACACACGCACGCCATGCTTGTTCTTAAGATGGTCTCGGCTCAGTGGCTGCTACACTGGGGCCTTAATGTATTATCATATATCGGGTGGTCCTTGCCCCCTGGACAAAAGGCTATTTAATACAATTTAATGACATTCCCAAAGATTGGCGGAGGCGGCGGCGGCGGCGGTGGTGGTGGTGGGTAGAGAAAATAAAAAAAAAGAAAGGCAGAGGCCCCAGATGAAAATAGCATCTGTGTTTTTCATGGCTCACCCATGCAAACATCGCAGTATAAAACGTGTGACTTTCCCTGCTTCCTGTCTGTCTCTCTCCATCGGTGTCGCTGGCTTCACAGTTAAATCGAGTTTGGTGCTTGATAAAGCTGCAGATGAATAGAGTTGTAGAATCACCTTCTATCTGGGCCTTGGCAAAGAGCCTGAGGTGTCAAGTGGTGGAAGAAACACTCTTTCTCCTCTTTCTACTTTTTTACATTACAGCAAAATTAGTCGTATCGCAATGTATCACAATGACTTCACATGCTGCTCTTCTATACTGCGCAGCTCAGCTCAGTTTTATTCACATGCGGTATAAAGTGATTTTTATTGTTACTGGCAAAGTGTGCCTTCCTGTGCAGTATTCAGTTGCATTCCCATGCTCAGGGGATTCACAGGAAATCATTTGTTCATGTACTGTACACAGAACAGAGAATAAAAGCTGGGACATGTGCAGGTTTCAGTTCTAATGTGCTGAACATATAATTTCAAACAGAACTTGAGGGCCCAATAATGATGTGCAAAGACTCACACATTAACAACAACAGATATGTTTTCACAGAAATCAATCAGCATAATACGGAAACATTGTGAAGCCACATCTGGAAAAAAGGATGATGGTTGTTATGGGTATCAACAGAGGGAGCATGTGTGGCACCCCACTAGCCACAAGCTTAACAATTCCACTTGAATATCAGAAATGATCCGATGGAATAGATTTGACTTTTAAGCACTGTGAATTAAGTTTGCGCTCTTCTTCGTCTGTGTTATGCACTATTTCAACACTAGCATCACCTTGGTCCCACCACTATCCCATACATCTGGATGGGTGAAGGAAAAGGCTGGAAAATAAATAAATACCAGAATAAGCACAAAATGAAACAAATGTAATTGCTGGCTGGAATGTGTTCGGAGGCAACATATTATGAATGAATAAAGAGCTACATTTATTAACAGCAGCTGAGTTGCCTGGAGGTGTCTGGAGTGGATGGTGGGTGTAAAATGTACAGAACTGTCAGTCCGCTGACAGGGGGACTGGGTTTTACATCCACTGTTCTGTCTGTTGTTATAGGATTTGGCAAAAAAAAAATAAAAAAACGTTAAGATGAGGGAGAGATCATGGTTCTGCTTTAATAATAAATAAACCAGTCTGGTGTTTCCCCCCTTATTTTAACCAGATGCTATCAACAAACAGCGATATACAACCATAAAGACAAATGTGCTGTCCATGAACATTTTACACATTGATTCATCCAGTATGAATGTGAATTTTTGAAACGCATGCATTAACAACACATTATGTTAACAGACAGCATAATTCACTCCTTCAAAACTCGATATAGTATAGAACAGGTAATAAATCACATTTGAAACTGACTCGCGTCTTTAAACAAAACACGGTTAGGTTTTGACAAACATTGCAGTTTCTGTTAGATACTGTATAGGGAAGTTCTCTGCAGTAGCGTAACTTTGTGGACACTATAGTGTCCCTCCATAACAACATGAGGCAAACATACTTTGACAGGTTGCATTTGTGATAAAACGCAAAATAGCTGATGAACAGAAACCACTGGTGTCACCAAAATTAACCAAATGTAACCTTGACAAAAATAATTATTATATTATTATTATATCTTATTTGTGAGTTAAATGTTTCCTTGCAGTCTCTTGTCCTGTCAGATCAGTGTAGGGCCACAAACACTGGCTCCCATTTAATCACCTTTAATTGAAAATACTCAACAAAAACATAAAAAAATTGTACTCAAATGACATGATTGGAGTAGTAAGTATGGGTAATCAGTTTTGTCAGGGATTCTATCAGTCCGAGATGAGAGTTTGATTCTGCTCGACTCTCGCTCTTTGTGTTTACACACTGCTAACATCGCTGTTCACCGTGCCTGTGTATCGAGTGGCACTAGAAAACCAGTCAAAACCATCCTCGCTGGGCCCAGAAAACACAGCGAAAGGTTTGGATGCAATTCACATATAGGTCAATTAAATGCAACAACATCTGCTCTCCCCCTGCCATTTGCATATAGCATTCATATGTTAATGACGCCCCTTGTTTTTTTTTTCAGTTGTGTCTATGCATATGTGTTTATGTGCGCTATTTTTTTCTCTCTGCGTGTATATATTTTTTTTCTGTACTTCCTCCCCTCCTCCCAGTCTCTTTGTATCACCAAACAAAAAGAGATGCAGAAAATTTGAATTCATACTTCCCTTTAAAACACACACACACACACACACAGATACGCCCGTCCTATTTTCACTTCCTCTTGCCTGACGATTAAAGGGGAGGTTAGATGAGTGCCACAGTTGTTCCATTGCTGTGCCCCTAATTTCCACAAGAAGCCCCTTTAATAGCAGAGAAGGCAAGGCCCTATCTCTTCACCGAGCAGCTTAATGCTTTATAAATCAATGATGACACAGATGGACTAGCGATAATCTATTTAGAATGCCTCACAGCAAATATTGTTGTACAGATGATTAGAGAGACAGTTATTTTAACTCAGACCCCTAAACCCAATCTAACACTTTTCATGATGCTCCTCGGATTTATAGTGGTAATTTGGGATTTGATATTTTTGTTATATGAAATGAGTTTGGCAAAAAAAGAGACATACAAAACAGTGGTAATTAAAAGGGAAATCAAGTTATGGCAGAGTGGGGCACGTCTTTGTGTTTGTTTGCTCCTGTGTGTGTGTGTGTGTGTGTGTTTGGGCAGCTTGAGGGACAAAGACTTGAGGAGGTGCTGGTGTCTGTGCCAAGGCCATAATAATAAGGCATGTTTCTTTAAAGAAGGGGGAGACAGACCTTTAGCAGAATTATATCTCCAGGGTGTGTGTGTGCGTGTGTGTGTGCGCCTGTGTGTGTGTAAGACAGTCTAGTGACACGAGGGGGGTTAATGGCAATCCAGGATCTCTGCCCCTTTTCATGGTCGATGGGTCTCAATTTGGCATGCAGGGGTGGAGAGGAGGAGGAGGAGGAGGAGGAGACAGGGAAGGAGAGGAGGAGGAGAAAAGAGGTGAGGAGGAGTGCAAAAATGAAGTGGAGGTTGTCAGACGTGGCAGCTGCTCGGAGGCCCTGATAAATATAAGCCCTTATTGATCGGTTGAAAATGAAAGATCCCCGAGTGGCGTGCAGTATTTAGCTTCTTGTCTGGCTCACGTCAGCGGTGGCCTTGCCTTGAAGGGATAGATTTTCAGCTGTGCCTCCGGGCACCACAGCGAGCCAGCTTTGATTTCATCTTTAACCTTTTTCTGGCTGCGTTCCCTTGACCTCTGCAGTGTCGCTTGCTGAATTTGTTAGATTTTCATCTCAACATTGACCCCCCCCCCTCGCCCCCCACCTCATCTTCTTCTTCCTCCCTGCACGCCACTGTCTTCTCCATGCCGGCCTCCTTCCTCTTTGCCATATTTCACGATCCCTCCTGTTTCTAATCGTCCTGCTCCACCCTCTCACCTCTAGGTGGCCGTTCCTGTACGCAGTGGTCAGTCAGCGGTGACAGTGAGAGGCCAGTTGATCCTGACACACACGTTGGACTCCAGTATGCAGTTGGGGTGTTAAGGTAAGCTCACACACAATTCATACATTCAACCATAGTAAAATGTTCTCAACCTAACGAGTTGTCCCATTTCCCCAAACCCTGTATGATATTTGCTTCCCGCACTGTAAGGATAAAAGAACAAGACGCATCCGCACACACACACACAAAAAAATGCACACAAGCGCTTACACACTCCAACTGTTCGTCATTCACTCACCATTTAGTCTTATCCCCAAAGGCACCCCATCTTAAACCAAAACACACACGCGCAGACACACAGACAGCCACTCAGCTACAGTACACTGCTTGCTATGTGCACAGACAGAACTTGTAACAATCTGGATTGTGATAATCTATGATAATCATCCACCACATGCCACCTAAAAACGCACATGGGTGGCATTCAACACCCACACTGGCACATCGCTCCACGCATCTTGCCTCCCTCTCCCGCTCTCCCCAATGTCACTACCTCCGGCGTCAATGTCACTACTTTGTTCCTTATTTCTTTTTTATGTATGAGGAGGCTCTCGCACTATAACGCGCCGCGAACGGGGGGGGAAATAGGAAGGAATCGTGAACAATTTATGTTTGGCATTAGTGTAATTGAATCCCACTCATATATCAAAAAAGAAAGTTGCGAGGTGTGGGTGATATAAATGCAAGCTAGGGATCCATGAAAACACTGATCTGTCCCTCCCCTTTTTCTTGTCTTTTGAACAATGTCTCCCATCTCTTTTTTTTTTTCATTCTCTCCCTCGCTCCCCTCCTTTAGCTAGATGGATGATAAATTCCCAGCCAGAGAGCCAGCAACAGCTGTTGGCAGACAGGCCTGATATGAGAATAGCAGCATAGGATGAGCAGGCATTAAAAATTAATATGCTATTTAGCCTAGGTGTATTTTAGGTATTTGACATTTTCATGTCCGGGACAGACAAAATTTATTCATAGTACAGAAAGAAATAATAAAATAAAAATAGGTAGAGAGGTGTAGGGAGGAAAGGAGGGGATGTGAGACATGAGAGGGGGATACAGGGAACACTAAGTGAGGTGGAGGGTTGGGGTGGGGGTGGGTTTGGCTGAGTGTAGGTGTACCGAGTAAAACAGCCAACTTGAAATGATGAAAAAAAGTTAATACAATATCTTTTGGAAAAGCTGAAAAACCTGTATACGACTGCTGCGTTGTACCCGTGATTTGTAAAATCTGTGCTTAAATACATTCAATTACTACATCACCAGGAAAAAATGCCAGGTTTATTCACAAACTCAGATTAGACCGCGGGTTCATTCTTGACCTTGGGAATAACAGTGTACCAAGATATAATCATCATAAAGTCCAGCGATGTGTTTCTGGAAGCCTTTATTCTTTGACAAAGGAGATGGAGTTGCTCAGTTGTCATGGAGATGGTTTCGTTTTTTTAATGTGATGGAAGGATGTAATTTAGACGCTTGATAATAGGTAGGTGGAGATGGGGGAGATCTTAACCCCTGTCCATCCTTGAAAAGAGACGTGGCTTCCGTTGTCCACTTATTTAAACCTGCCCATTAACATCTGACCACAATTTAAATACTTGGTTCCTTGTTTTCTTCACTGCCACTCTAGTATACAGTGCACATTCAGAATAACATGGGAAACAAGACAGTAAACCAAATGTTTGAAGGCTGGCATTTGAGTCTGGACCACTGGAAAGCCTCACCAATGCTAATGTTGCGTTATCCTGCCCTTTTCTATTAGTGGTTCTTTAACCCTCTTCTTTTTGGAAGTCTTTTGGCCAGTTCTCTTCCATGACAGTGCACGTAGGTCCACATGGACTGATGGCAATGGAATAGTAATCCCAACTGTTCCCAGGTGCCAGATTTGCTCACTCTACTATGACACATTCCCCCCATCTCCCCCTTGGTGATGTGGATAACCAGTTCTTGAACAGTTTTGTAAGCTCATCCAGCAGATGAGCCAGACACCATATGGACTGTGATAATGAAAAACCTTTTAGTTGTTGCTGATGCTAAATATTCCAAATAAGATGACAGATCAGGAATGAGCAACTTTTTGGGAAACTGACAGTTTCCAAAAACTCTCTTTGCAGCCATTTCATTACTGAGAACCCACAAGATGAGTTATCAAAATGGTTGCAAATGACGGAATATCTGCAAAAGAATGGATATATGCATTACTCAGTGATATAAACGTCACACTCTGTTCAAATATGATTCAAAAACATTTACAAACACCACACATTCAGATAGCTAGATTTCTGTGGATGGAATAAAACTACACGTTTCTACACGTTGAGCGCTTTGGGTCTGAATCCAGAATGAATCCTGGGATTATGAAGCCCTTGTACAGATACGGATCCACTCAGCCCTGGAGGTCCAGACACTAATAGCACAAGGCCCATGCTGAGCCATGCTAGGACCTCTGTTTCTTTATCACTCACTCTCCGTCTCTCTCCATGTCTCTGACTCTCCCTCTCGCTTCCTCCATGGTGATTAATGGCTAATGCTGCTCCAGTACATCTCTATATCCCTCCTCATCCGTTCCTCGCTAATCGTTGTGAAATCTTAGACATGGCCTGGATTTGGCCTCCAATGGAAAAAAAAGAGAGGACAGAATTGGATTGCGAAGGGGGACAATTTCCATCTCCCAAAGCTTCTCTATCTTCTGCTTTTTTCCACTTCGGAATGTCTCCTTCCCCATATTGTCACACCTTTACTGTTTACTGTTTTGTCATCAGGAGGACGATTTAGGTCAGTCCGGTAGGGTAGGGACACTTTCATCCTCGTCACACTACCTGGGTACAATACAGCCCTATTACGCTTTATGACACTTCCGAAAACAATTTTCTACAATTCACAATTTATGTCCTGTCTAGTTGGAGCAGTATGTAATGAAGAGAGAGTAGAATGTTGTCTTCTCAAAAAGGACTACTGCAATTCACATTTGATTCAAACTAAAGTCAGACAGGACATGATGGATAAACATGCAACTCTGTTCTCTGAGTTTGACCAATGCACCAGGTGTTCATCATACTGAAAGCAATTGATGTGATTTTAAATACAGTTAGAATGTCAGTGTAATTCTGGCACTGTGTTTACAAGCAGATCCATGAGAACAACACAATGATCAAACAATATGTTTATCTCCTTGAAACCTTCCTTCTGTTCATAATGCAAATAATAGGAAAATGCATATATACACACACACACACACAAACAATCAGGAAAGATGAAAGTAGTGTGACTCACAGTGCCACAAAAAGGCTTGACGTTAAAAGGTCAAAGTGGTTTGACTGCTACCAACAGACACATTTGAATTATCTGAGATGGAGGATTTTTCCTTAACTAAGCACTGTGTGTATTCAATCTTCCAATCAACTGTCGTTTTAGGCAGAACCCAGATGGAAATAGACCTAATCACACCCAGCGAGTCCCTTTCAGTTCCACATGAAGACCCTCATATAACAGGAGCAAAGAGTAAATGATCAGTCACAAATGTATTTTGATAAATGTATATCACGGGCACAACAACGTTTTTAATTGTGTGTAAATGCAAGTGGCTAATTGGACTCAAAGGTGGTGTAATCACAATCACAGTGTAACCAAAGTGTAACCATTGTTGTGACGGTGTACTCGGGACACTGTGGAAGTGAGACAGCAGCATTTCTCATTGTCTTTACTGATACCTCTCCTTCCGTTTATCACAGTGCCATCTTCCAGCTCTTTCCTGTTTTACTCATCCTTTCTCTCTTTCACCTCTGTCTCTGCTAATTATTTGTTATTTTCCACCAGTCTTCCTCCACTCTCACCATCCCTCGTGCATTTTCCTCCCCGCTTCCACCGCTTCCACACTCAGCCGAAACTTCCCGTCGCCGTACAGCACAGCGCCGTCTATACGCTGACTGTTATTACCTTGGGGAACGTTTAGCAGCTCCCTGTTTAACACCATAACCTCCGCTACATCAGCAGCAGCGACGGAGAGAAAAACCTGGGAGGTGGAAACCAGAGAAGGCTCGTGTTAGGCGAGCGTTCGACTGATCACTGCGATAAAAACGACAAGAGGGGGGGAGGGGGGGGGTAAAGAGAGCACATGTGACAAGGCTGCTTGATTCTAACCTATCAGATGATCAATGATTCTTAAGGGGAGTGATCATTTCGTGCGATATGTCTCACTACAAAGTAACACAAATCAAAGCTGGGAGACAAAAGAAACTATCTTAACAACTGCTTTATTTCTGCTCCTTTTTTCTCTTTGTGTGTCCTATTGATTTTATGTAACTGCTGTTAAGTGAAACTATTTGAGCAACCATAGATCCACTTGACTTTGTGTCTGCTGTTGTCTCTTAGTATAGACAAATAGGCTGGAATAAAGCTTTCCTGTAGCAGGTAGTGCTTGTGTTCTCGGGGCATATAATTTTTAGGTTTTCTTTGTGTTACAGTTTGACAGTTGTGCGATGTCCAGACCCCTGACTCAGATACTGTACACAATAACCAGCAGCAGTGTCATATCCCCCCACCTTGCCGAGCACCCCTCACTGCTCCACACTCATTCCTCTCCTCCCTGATAGGCATCTGTGGACACAGACGTCTGTCTCGTATCTGTTTGAGAGGTGCATGGTGCACAGGTTGACAGATAACAGGACGACTGAAGGAGTCACAATCGAGTCATGTCCATGTCCATCAACCTGCTGTGATGAGAGTGCACGGGAGGAAAGGAGCGTTAATATGGACACAACGCTGCCAGCAGCTCGGGGGGGTGGGGGGGTGGGGGGAAGGAGTGTTAGATGATTACAAAGAAAAAAAGAAAAGGGAACACACACACCGACACACACACACACACACACACACACTCTTATCCAACCGTTCAGGGAGGTTTTCTGTCTGTCCCATCATCCTCCCAGGATATCAAGTTGTAATTGATATATGGGCTCGGCTGTCTCTCCCCACCTCACTCACTCATATACGTCTGTGTGTGTGTATGTGTGTGCGTGCGTGCGTGCGTGCATGTGTGTGTGTGTGTGTTTAGGTCAACTTATCTTGATTTCACCCGTTATTCTTTCTATTGCCCACTAAGCAGCGACTTCCCCCAGGGTGATGGCCAAAGATGGATGAGCAGACGAAAAAGAAAAAAAAATCCATCATTCCTCAAAAGGCCTAACGTGTTATCAAAGTAACTTCCAGCATATTAGCAACAAGAAGCCCCAAACCCCTCATATCCTCTGACCCCCCCCACTGCACCCACCACCTCCCTCTCCTCCTTTGTGGCGTTGCTGGCTCGCCTCGGCAAGCTTCCTGAATTAAACTGCCGGCTTCCTGTTCTTTTATATGCACGGCCACATCTGGGGCGCCCGCTCGCAGGGCCCCGCCGCTTAATAACAATCACCTTCCCTTTCACTCGCCCCTGATTGTTTCTAATTCGCCCTGACAGATAGTAGCTGACAAGCCGCCCGCACCTCCCTCCCTCCGTGACCCGAGCTCACTCAGCACACTTATAAGGCCTGTCATTTTTAATATTTGATTTTCACTTCGTAAAAAGTTATGTGTTTTAGAGCTGCCACAGCCACCAACCCCCCCCCCCCGACCCACCCACCCCCCATCTTCTCCAGTTGTATGATGAAATCAGTATTTAACTGAAACCACGAGGAGCGGCCAGTCCTCCCATCGCTCTGCTCTCCACATCCCTTCAATTCATCCCGTTTTTTAAACCTCCTGCTCTCCGTCTCCTCTCCCTCCTCTTTCATTAATCCTCCGCCTCTCTTTATCTCTCTCTGCCATCATCACTTCCAACTTCTCCCGTCTTTCTGTCTCTTTCACTCAATCTCTTTCGCTCAGATATTTTTTTTTTTGAAAAAAAAAAAAAGAAAGCCACGGCAGAGAATGTAGAGGGCTTTTACAGATCCGTGCGTAAGCCAGTCTCGAACCCGCAGCGAGCCACCTTTGCAGCCGCACTCATCCAGGCATATAAAAGACAAAGCCGCGCCCCCCCCCCCCGACCCCCCACCCCCCCATCTTCCCCAGTTGTATGATGAAATCAGTATTTAACTGAAACCACGAGGAGCGGCCAGTCCTCCCATCGCTCTGCTCTCCACATCCCTTCAATTCAGCCCGTTTTTTAAACCTCCTGCTCTCCGTCTCCTCTCCCTCCTCTTTCATTAATCCTCTGCCTCTCTTTATCTCTCTCTGCCATCATCACTTCCAACTTCTCCCGTCTTTCTGTCTCTTTCACTCAATCTCTTTCGCTCAGATATTTTTTTTTTGAAAAAAAAAAAAAGAAAGCCACGGCAGAGAATGTATAGAGGGCTTTTACAGATCCGTGCGTAAGCCAGTCTCGAACCCGCAGCGAGCCACCTTTGCAGCCGCACTCATCCAGGCATATAAAAGACAAAGCCGCATGGTTAAGAACAGAGCTGTGCGTATTGACAAATAACCAGCGTGCACATCCATCCGTCAGACATGCAGCTTACTGGCTTCCAGCTTTATTTGCTTTCCATTGATTCCCATTATAGGTATATGGAGCCATGTAAAATGCATATCAGGTAGACTGATCATTAAATGAAAGGATAGATTCATCGACAGCTTGATGGATGACATTTTGCCGAGCGATCCCTACAGACCTTCAATAAAAACACAATTTGGAGCTTAAGACAAAGGAAAAAAGGAGGCATGAACGCACATAAGATGGAGAAGGAGAAAAATAGAATCCAAATGGATGGCAGTGCACAAACCCATCTTCACTTGTGTATTAATGCAGCACTGACACAATCATATATAAAAAAAATATTTTCTAGACTATTGTCGAGACTGTTGTTGATATGACTTTTGTCATTTTTGGATTCTTCTTTATTCTTGCTGTCCATTGGCCACCACTAACATATACATGGATGTAAAAAGGGCACAGAGGACAGTGTCGTAAATCCAGTGAATCAGTGCTATTCATAAGTGACTGGTTAAGTATCCAATCAGGAGCTAAAGCCAGGGAGTCTGTGGGTGCACAAAGAGCAGAGCTGTCACACCACAGGCTGAGGTTCACAATGTGTCGAAAGCCAACAACAGCGATGTTTTATTTTAATGACATATAGATGAATTACCCACACATCCTCATTATGTTCATTAAAAAAAATGTGGCTGCACTTAAATTTTACGCACAAGATACTGTGAGTGCTGTTGTTGTTGAGCTGCACAGAAACAGGGGTTGTAGGTGTTTGCAGTTTGCTGTAAAAGGCACTGATGATGAAACCAGTCTGGTACTGGTCATATCTGAGCAACAAACAACAAACAGACGTATTTCTGTCATTGCTCTTAACCCCAAACACTGTTAAGACAGTCAAAGACAAATGAAATATCATCACATCACTAAATCATTCACCAACTCTGCAAACACTTTTTTTTTCTGTCATTGCAATCAGCCTTGTGAACCCAAACACTGTCGAACAAACACACTCCCCCTAACCCACCCATCAAGACATACTTCCATTTTGGGACACCGAGGTGCCTGGGGCGTCCCCACTGCCATTCACCGTCTTTACCCGACGACAAAAACACAACTAATTGGAGTACCACTGCATGTTTTCACTAAAGGCACAATTTAATTACATTTGAGCTGGGAATGAGTATTTTGGGAATGTCTGTATGTTCATTCAAACAAATGGAGCGAATGAAAAGCAATATTTGTTTTGCTTTGATTAGCAAACGGGCAGGGTAATTTGTTAAGGAGGAAAAAGAAAATCTCTGTTTAACCCCCAGCTTTCCAGTGGTGGACTGCACACACACACACACACACACACACACATACACACACATACACACACATGCCCCTTCCATCCTAAACAATAATGAACTTTTGCTCCTGGCTTTGTGACTCTGACGTCCCTCTCCTGCTCTCTTTTCCCTGTCTGTCTGCCTGTCTTTCTCCATCGTCTCTGTCCTGTGGTCCTCCTGTTCATAAATCCTTTATTAACAACTCGGTGAATAATGTAAAGAGTATTGTTTTCTCCAAGGTTGTATTAATAAACATGAATGAATTTATTTGTCTTCACCAAAGCATGATTAATGCACATTAAGGCCTGGATATAGCTCACTCTGCCCTGCATCATCAAGCACATATCACCCCACCCCCATGCTGTCACTCCCACAAAAAAAAGACCTATCAACATTAAATATTTATGGCATAATATTAATGGTTTGTAAAGAAAATAACAAGTTATTAATCCTCTGATTAACAACTGATTAACCTTTTTTATTAAACACGTGATCCGTGCATCATCGACTCTGGATATGTCGACTGACTGCACTGCAGAATAATTATTTTTGTGTCTTTCCTAATTGCAAAAACCGCCTGGCTGAACTATATGTGTGCGTGTATGTGTGTTTTTTTTGTTTGTTTGTTTTTTTTTGCCTCTTTCGCCGTGCGCAGACAAACCGCTCACACTTGTTAAAACAACATGAGGTGAATGTAGCCTGAGATCACGGTGAAGGATAAAGGAAAGGAAAAAAAAAAATAAAACACACAAACATAACATAGCTGGTACGTTCTTTCACACTGAGGAGGAACAAGCGCTGCCCCTAAATTTAGCAGCAAATCTTTTCATTTTAAACAATGGGGTTTAATTCACATATCCGTTTATTCTGCAGTCACTGGCATGGGGTGGGAAAGTGGAGTGAAAACACAGCTGAAGGACAAAACATTTTCTCTCCTTCTCTTTTTGCCTGCGTTCATCTCCAAGCTATTGTCTGTATTTTTAGTTCTTGTCAACTGAAAGACAATTATGTTATGTTTTCTGACATCATTGTGTTGACTTGAGCTCGAGGACGACGGAATTAAACACAACATGAATCTCCAGCTCTAATCCCAATCATTTTTGTTTTGGAAACAGTTCAGTGTTTTTACATAAAAAAAAAAAGTCATTAACTACTTTAATTATAATTAAATATGTTGACGTTCAAGCAGTGTTTTATATTATATGATTTGATTATTTTGTTGATATTGTGACAACACATTTAAAATTGGTGGAAGTTGAACAAAATGTTTACTGTAATGCAAGTTAATCTACAATGCAGTTCATAAATGAAGGATCGTACAGGTACTGTCTTATGCGTTAGTTTGAAATGTGATTCTGAAATGCTGTGGAAACACTCATCATTCAGAGATTGTCATGTGTTATAAATACTCCAGTAGCTGCTGACTCCAGAGGCCAGTGTTGTGGTTGATCTAATGAAATAACAGCACTGTCCACTGCTCTTGCCTTTTCACTCAGTCCTGGTCATGCAGGGGAAACGCACAGCCGAACGAGGCGTAGGGGAGCGTTGTGTTTCTCCCATGCACAAATCACTCTGTGATTATATCTAAAATGAAGTGCGTTTAACAAAAACCGGTGTGAATGTGTTTCATTATTATGCATTAGCCATAATGAGCGAGCTTCAAATCTCTCCACTCGCATGAATTGGGAAATGGTTGTCATTAGTAATTTAAGTTCTTAGAACAAGGGGTTTTCTGGGCTGACTGTGCAAAACCCACGGCCGACGCTCTTTTTAGGTGCGGTACTTTAGTGAATGTTCCTAAATATTTCCCACCACGATCATTTCACTTCCTTCTGCATGTTCTGTGTAGGACAGTATTAACAAATGGAACTAGTGTGCTGTATATAAATGGAATTTTTACAACAAAAAGCCAAACTTTTCACAACTTCTTGTTTTACCTCCTCACCTCTTCACTGCACTCACACATGGGCATTATTTAATAATGCATGAGAACACTCGATAGGTAGGAATGAGCAAGCACGCTGGGCATCTATATCTATATCTATATCTATATCTATATCTATATCAATCAATCAAATTTTATGTGTATAGCCCATATTCACAAATTGCAATTTGCCTCATAGGGCTTTAACAATATATATCTATATCTATATCTATATCTATATCTCTATATATACACACACACAGAGTACCATTTAAGACATTTCTTTGGGGGTAAGCTTGCTGTGTTGTCAGTTTTATTCATTTACTTCACTTTTTTCATTCATTGCCTTTTCCTGTCTTGCCTCTGTTCTGTCTCTCAAACAACATCCCCTCTACGTCTTTTCATTCCCCACTCTCCTGCAACTAGTTCCCATCCTGGGAATCCGCACAAAGCAGTTACGCACCCCGCCTGAAAAGAAGAAGACAAAAAAAGTCCATCCGAACTTTCGTTTTTCGTGCTGTTTGTCCTCATTACAGATCATTTTATCACTGTCAAAGAAATCGCCTCTTACTGTAATGTTGCCCTGGATGCTGATCCTGTTAAAGTTCAACCCTATTTTACTCTCCTGGAACTCCTCCCAAGACCTGGATTCATCACATCTATTCCCCATGGCACTTTACTCTGTCTCTTCAGTTCTTACTCTCTTCAAATTCTCTCTCTTTTTCTCTCCCTCTCCTCTTTTTTCCTGAAGACATCATTTTTTATGCTATCATCAAAATGAATTAGTCTGATCCCAAAATATGCAGAAGGACATATGGTTTGGCCCAGTTTGTGAGAAGTGCCGGGTTCAGTTTTTGGTCATCCTGTGAAATGGTGTGTGTGTGTGTGTTTGTGCATTGCATGTGTGCGCACATGTGTCAGCGTGCGTGCGTGCGTGTTCATTCATTTACAACTTGAATCCTCAGGGCCAATTTTGCAGGGTATTTATAGTGCTGCTCACACAGAGGTGGACCTCAGTAATTAACAAAGCAGTAAAGGTGGCTGATTCTACTTTTTCAATCACTTTTTTTTTATCTGTCTGTCTACTCGTGCGTCTACACAGACACACACTGACACACACTTCCAGGGCGACAGGTACATGAGCCATAAGCTTCTTATGAGTGCTTGCTTCCATGCTGTGCAGACACAACACTGTGTCAGGAAGAGGTTTAGACATGGTGCGGGCCTTTCTTAATTACAGGGGGATTGCTAAGTAGATACGACTGTGCTTCCACTGCAGTAGGTGCTGGGTCAGTGGCAGCCTATGGGATTAACTGTGCAGACGAGCTTCAAGAAGAAAACTGTTTCAATACAGTTAGTTCAATAGGAGAGGGTTTACACAGTGCAGCATACTATGGAGCAGTGAGAGGCGGTGGCCATTCCTGTCTAACTTGATCTGTGTCCGAAACTGTCTCATCAAACATGTAGCACACAACTAGTTTGAGTTATTTCATCGTCTTGAGTCAAGGGCCGCTGGAGTTAATGGGGCCAGAAACGTAACTTAATAAATGCTGATGATTCATACAGGGGACAGGGGGCTATTCAGAGGTTCGAGGAGTATGACGGTGTGAAATGTGAGTCACACCTCTTGAATTTCACCTCCTCTTGAAGACGGTGGAGAAGAAGACACTTTTGTCCTCGGCGGGACACACTTTGGATTTGTCACAGAACGAATTGCGAGACGTGGAGCTCAGTCAAAACACCCGGAAGCGTCTCAGGGCTTTTTGGTGGGAGGAAGACGTTGTTGCCTTCTTGTCACTGCCGTGCGTTTGGATGCATCATCGCAGGACTTTCGGTGACAGCCCAGTGAAGGCTGCTTTGTTTGCCCAAGTCGTCTCCGTTCCCTTTAATGAGCCATTATGCTTATGTTTTGTCTCAGCCGTGTTCGTTGGCTGGTTGAGTTTCTGAGACGGCGAGACAGAGGAGAAATAGATAGAGGGTGGCGGTGGTGGGGGTACGGCCCCTTTTTTTTTAAAGCCTCCTGGAAGAGAAGCAACTGGAGAGAGATAGTTAGTGAAAAAGAAAGCGGACTGTAAGAAAATGTGCCAGTATGTTAGACAATTATAAAAAAAACCCTCATGTTCATGTCAGCCATCAATGAAATCGTTGGCTCAAACCGTGGTACACTGACTATACACCAGCAACTATGGACTTTTTGGGTTTCTACAGTTAGAACACATGTAAACATCACGTAGGGTCTGATCATGACCAGTTAAAAACCCTCTGACCTTACTGAACCATTGTGATCTTTATGTGTGTAGACTTTGTAATTCCAGTAGACGATATTGTCAAACTCCATTGTTGCAATGGGCCCCTAGGAACCAGTCGTGCACGAGACCTGCAGGTATCTTACCTTGACTCTTCACCTCAACCGTATCACCATTCTGTTTTTCACTCTCCTCAAATCAAAGCTTCACTTTCGAAGTCAAACTCTCAGCTTTCTTTCGTCTTCACCCTTTTTTCTCTTTTGTCTCCGCTGTTTGCCTGGAGGTACGAGGAGCTCTCGCTCCGCAGCGCGTGGTTAAAAACTGTAACGGAGCGGGATGGAGCGTGATGGGACGTTGAAGGGGGGAAAATGAGGGGCGTTGGGTGGCTAAGCAGACACTGTGACAGCCCACCTGTCAGCAGGTACTCAGTGTAATTGGTAAATGAAGGCCGTGGGATACTAGTGGGGGCCCCATCTCTTTTTAACTGTCTTCTGCTCTGCTGTTTGTCTGATGAGTATTTGAAGTTGCCAGCCAGTCACAAAACAGAAACTAACCGGAAAAGAAGGAAAAATAACCGCAAGTGAAGGAAAAAACCTTCTGAATTTGAATTGCTGCACAGGTAAGTTCCCTGGCGCTGCTCAGCCAAGGAGTGGACGCTGCTGCTTGTACATTTCATTATGGATTGTGAATGGATGAATGTGTTTTTTTCACATTCATATTAGAGTCTTCCCCGTCTCGCTCCGTGCCAATCCCAGCCATCAGGCTCTGTTTGCCCTCTAATGAAACATATTCATCTTCATCTTGCTCTCTCGCGGTTCTCAAACTCACTTTACAGCATAGTCAATTAAACCCTTAGGGGGCACTCTGCGCATAAAAGGATATATAATGCTTTGACATTTCAGTGAGTCCACATTAGGCACACCCATAGAGCATTCTGCTATGAGCTGGATGAGAAAGAGTCAAAGCCAAGCCTAGAGGTAGAGAGAAGCCAGTCAGAGGGATTGGGTCTCTTATAAGCTAGTTATCTCTTAGGATTCAGTTACTTATGCTGATGTAATAGGGCAGTTGTAAGCTGATACTCAAGTCTTTCTGTGACCCCTACACTGGCTCTTGTTCTCATATGAGGCTACCTAATATATATTAATGCATATACAGTGTAACAATAGCCTAATTAATAAATAACTAAAATGGACTGAAGTCAATAGAGTGGTGCATCAGTGTTGTCGACCATCATTTGGAACTTTGGAATTTTCAGACCGGTGTTCCGCGGACTTTCTTAACGGTTTGTTTTAGCTCCAGTAAATCCAGTGTGATCGTCTGCTTTGTGTGCTCGAACTGTTCCCTCCCAGACGTTCACACAGTCGCTGGAACAAGTGCGATCAGCAGTGTAACGACACAGATACAGCTGCAGGGCCCTGTATGTGTGTGTGTTAGCATGTAAGTGTTTGTGTAAGTGTGCGTCTGCTGGGCCTGTAGCTGATCCTGGATCTTGATGGCATGAAGCAGCTTGACAGGGCCAACTTCTCCTTAAGGCTCAGCATCACTGCTTCCCCTTACTCACTCTCTTGTGTGTGTGTGTGTGTGTACTGAAGTTCACGAGTCGCACACCTCCCTGTGCCCAGTTCGATCAGTAGTGAATTGGAGGCTGTAGTTTTATTCTTGCATCAGACACTGACACAGAGTTTGTTTGTTTTTATGTTCGTTGGGAACTTTTTTTTATTTTTTATTTTTTTTTATTTATTTTTACACTAGAAACATCTTCCTCACTGAACCCGCAGATATTTAAGTGAACAGAGACATATATCTGGGTTGTGGGTCATCATTTGGAACATCCATGTTCCACGGGCCTTTTTTGATCTTTAGTTTTATCTCACACAGTCGCTGGAACAAGTGTGATCAGCAGTGTAATAACACAAATCCAGCTGCAGGGCCCTGTGTGTGTGTGTAAGTGTGTGTGTAAGTGTGTCTGCTGGGCCTGTAGCTGATCCTGCATCTTGATGGCATGAAACAGCTTGACAGGGCCAACTTCTCCTCAAGGCTCAGCATCATCCTTCCCCCTGTCAGGACCCCTCTGACTTGGGGGCTCTTACATGTGTCTATTCAAGTGCACATTTTTCTCTTGAAGACATCTCTGCACTCACTTAGGTCAAGTGTTTTTGTCGTTACATTGTTTATGAAATCACTTTTCAGCAGCCATCTTTTAACTTTTCTTCTGTGTTTTTTTTATTTAAAAGATCATCAAACAGACATAGACTATGAATATTACAATCAAAACAAACGACACCTATGCTGACAATTCCACAACCTGTGGCTGAAATCACAAGCCAACTCGTATATTCACATACTGGTTCTTCCAGTAACATTGTGGTGCGAAACGTAATCTCTGCTCTGATAATGTGCACAGGCGTGTGTGTGTGTGTGTGTGTGTGTGTGTGCGTGTGTGTGTGTGTGTGTGTGTGTGTGTGTGCAGATGATCTAAAAAAGGTGTACACAGCGCAAGTTGTTGATTTTGTCCTGACTGTGGTTAACCTCAGACAATAAAAGCCAATTGTGGTTTAAGTCTAAAGCCAGCACAACAAACATATGTTGTCTTGTGCTCTAGATTTTTTTTTTCATTGTAAAAGATGTAACTCAAGGACCTGTCTCAACCAAAAAAACATCTTGTTGAAGTTTATTATTTTACATTAATGATAACTAAAACTGAGGAACGCTTTAAAACACAGCGCTTATGATTTTGCATTATTTACCAAAACTAGAGATTGACATCAGTGTCAGACGAGCATAACGTAGTCCTGTCATCCCTTTTGAGAATATCCTTAATTTCTGAAGCATCTTGTAATAACTACAAATTAATATGAATATTTTGACATTATAGTCAATGTGTGCGGCAGATGAAATGAAAACATTATTTCACAATTCATATTGTTGTTTCCTTTTCTGGTCCCACAGTAATTTGAGCAGTTTTTTTTTTTTTTTTTTAGAAAAAATAATTTCAACTTTATACACACGTAGTATAACATCTTGTATTTACGCTGTAGTTTAGTAATTAAGTGATTTCACAAAACAATTCAACAATTAAATTGTGCTTTAACCTCCCTCTTGCCATGCAGTTGGCCATGCTTGCAGAAAAATAGGGTGTGGCTCTATTGTCAGTCATTTGTAGATGATTTGGAGCACTGAGAAGCTCAGAGATACCCAGCAAGAAATCCCAGCGAAAACAGATTCAATCAGTTTCAGAAAGTCATGTAAACATCTTTCACAGTACTGAGGCAATTATAGGATTGTTCAGTATATATTATTATTGTCACTCTATGTTTTGAGGTTAAGCTTCTAAGAATTTTAGACACACAGGGATTTATATATATATATATATAAACTTAAATAATATTGTATTTCTTAAATCATGTCCTGCTGTCACGTAGCACGAGAAAGCTTTTAATTCATTGCAAGCCTTCTCGGATTGCCTATTCAGAGAGGAATAATACAGTTGTGTTTTTGTGAAGGATACTAATCGTGGATGTTTTTATAGTGGACCGTACGTGATTCCTTTTCGTTGACTCTGTTTGTTTGCATCAGTCGATCTTTGTGTGCGTGCACGTGTGAGTAAGATGGATAAATTGTGTTTGGTATGCCCAGCCACCAGTATGTAGAACAACAGTGCTAGGCCTCTATTGTCTTGTGCTGCTCTATAGGGCTTAGTTGGCACTGCACATGAACAGATGTGTTTCAAATCATTGTTGTTATTTACCAGTGATAGGGTAGAGCTCAAGAACAACCCCACACACACACACACACACACACACACACACACCCCGATTCTGATTTATTCATTTGGACAATGAATGTATGCAGAGATGCTGAAAACCTGGATCTTTTCTGCATGGATTGACAGGGAAATTTATTATTCATAAAAGCTAATGCATTGTTTCTGTTGCTTTAAATCTCTTTTTTGTTCTTTCACTCGTTATTTTTTCTCTCGCTTGCAGTCTTCTTGATGGTGCAGAGAATTCTCTTAGGCAAAGGTTGCCAGTTAAATGTCTGTGTTGAAATGAGAAGTTTGAAAGACGAAATGCTATCTTTGTATATACAAGCGTGTGTGTGTGTGTGTGTGTGTGTGTGTGTGTGTGAGTATGTGTGTGTGTGTAAACTGATTTAAATCGCTCTTTGAGCCCTACAGAATGGCGCTTTAAATGTTAAATGGGGGTTGAAGCCTGCCTGAACTAATTTGTAGGGCTTTGCACCGTGTTGACATTT
Source organism: Trinectes maculatus (assembly GCA_016785345.1). Lineage (NCBI taxonomy): Eukaryota > Metazoa > Chordata > Actinopteri > Pleuronectiformes > Achiridae > Trinectes > Trinectes maculatus. The sequence continues at coordinate 46,658 of JAFBJQ010001638.1, read as the reverse complement.
AAATGTGATAAGAATAGCAAACTGTACCGCCGACCTATTTGGAAGATGCTTTCGGAATACATTCACATCAGCTGCGGCCTATAATTAATAAAAAAAGACAGGCCTCCCTCGCTCCAGATTTGATTATAATACAACCTTATAAACACACCAGGGAGAGATGAGAGGAGACTAAGAAGAAGAAGAAGAACTCGGGGAGGGAGGAAAAGAGAAGAATAACAGGAATAAAAACAAGAGAAATGATGGGGGCAGGAATTAAGAGGGAGGTGGATTGCGAACACCTGGTCTTTGAGGCAGATTGCGTTGGCTGGCTGCTGTGCTATCACATTACTCTGATCCTGCCTCTCTTGTTTGTCAGAGAATTGAGGAGAGAGAGGGAGAGGGGGAGCGGGTGGGGGGGCTGCGAAATCAGCATGCAAATAACACCACATTGTTAACTTAATCAGATGCAGGGGGAGAAAATATGGAGAGGGATGGGTGGTTGGGTGGGGGTGGGGGGTGGGGGTGCCAGCGAGGTGAGGCAGAAAGGAAGAGGGGTTTGTGGCGATAGGAGATGGCAGAGGGCATGAAGATTATAACCACCCCCACCCCACTTCCACCCCCCACCAATGCCCACATCCAACACCCCGAGGCTCCTCTGGAACTTATGGAGTGCATGCTGTCTCTGTATGTGTGTGTGTGTGTATGTGTGTGTGTTGGGGGGGTTGGGTTTGAGGGAGACCCACGGAGCATCTTCAGTGCTCTGTCAAGTGGCAGACTCAAGCTGTTAGCAGCCTGGCTAGCAGAGTAGCCCACACTGGGCAAACGTCAAGCTACTTCTGCCGCGGACAAGAGACGTTGCGAGTCACAGGTGACCTTTAGCGAGCACTTGGATGCTGGTGACAGGCGGTGTAGTTCCTCTTAAATACCAGCAGGCCTCAGCTGAACAGTTGTGGGTTTAGATAATGCATTCCTTTAGATTAACACTCGTTTTTATATACTTTAATGCAGCTGACTCACACCATCGCATAGAAATACATCATAACATAGTCCACATGCATGTGTTGGGTCAGTGTATGTGTGTGTGTGTCTGCCTCAAGGGATATGTTCATGCAGTATATTGCAAAGGTGTCATTTTTCATGATAAACATCCAGTGCCTTAATGAATACACATACAAGTTGTGTGTGTGTGTGTGTGTGTGTGTGTTCTGTAATGAGTGCACGCACTGTAACCTTTGTTGTGGAAGATAAGTCAGTGACGATGCTGAAGGTCAGACGGGGCAGAGAAGAATGAGGGAAATGCAGTGTTGGCCGAGTCAGACTCCTCTGAACTGAGACTCCGGTGCAGACAGACCCGAGGAATTCAGGGACACCGCCAGATCATACCTTCACAGACCCACACACACAGACCCACACACACACACACACACACACACACAGACACTGGAGCTCCTGTACCTGTAAGATGCTTTATTGCCTATTGACTTTTATTTTGCATAGAACTTCATTAAAAACTATATTTCACTCCCAGTATTGTGTGGAGAAAACATAGAAACACAGACGAGGTATCATATACTATGACAGTGCGGTGAACAATCCTGCATGTGTGTGTGTGTGTAGCAGTGTGTTTTGTAGTCCTGTTCACAGAGAGGCCTGTGGGAAAAAAAGCCCCTCTGAGGTTTCACCCAACTTCTCCCTCCCGCTTTAATCACGACTGCCTTTCACTGTCGCTGGCACTGATGCCTCACTGGCATGTCTCCTCCTCTTTTTTCCAGTTTTCCATTTTTTTTTATTTTTATTTTGTCCCGTAAACCTTTTCATCTCCACTCCCCACCACCCCTCCCAAAGCCCCATCTCTGATCTTAAGAGCAGTCGCCACCATGTTTTTCTGATAAAGTCTGATAGATAAACATGCTTTCTTATGTCCCTGAGGCCCTCCGCCCTCTCTCCAGAGAGCACACCCTGTAAAGCACTTCCTGCTCTACAATTAGTCTGTAATAAATACACCCTGGCCTTAAAGTAGATCACTCTCTCTCTCTCTCTCTCTCCCTCTCTCTCTCTCTTTCCTTTTATATCAAGTGCCACATCATTTGCCCTTCATATCTCACTTCAGTGCAAAAGGAAGAAAAAGAAGAGTGTTTTGTTTTTTTCTTTCTTTTTGTGTTTTCTCCTTCCGCAGTCACGGCAAAAGTGCGTGCGAACATTAGCGGGTGTAAGGCCACTATGAGATATTGTAACATATGCAGAGAATCGCAAGCATTTCCACTCGAGTCTCAGCTTCCTGATGGCTCTGACAAGATTAGTTTGCTTACTTAAACAGGAAGTGCGCTGCTTAAAGAAAGAGAGAGAGAGAGAGAGAGAGAGAAAAAACAGACACAGAATTGTTACATAATGAGTTTGACGACTTCTCCGAAAAATAAAGTTCCTTTCGAACTCTTCAGATTAGGAGAGGAGACGCAGAAAGTGGGAGGGGGTGGGGGGTTATCAAAGTGATGGAATAAAGAGAGATTTAACACGGCCGTATTAAAAAGACATGCAGCAGTTTCAATATTTAAAAATCCCATTTGCTTCGACAGAGGAGCTTTTTCATTCAGGAGCATATGGCAGCAGTACCTGTATCCAGCCTCGCTCTTATCTGCCTCAAAGACAAAGACAAAGAGTGGGTAAAGAGGGGCGGGGGGAGGGGGGGCGAAAGAGATACTTTCAAACAGACATTCAGACATTGAAGAATCATTCAATTATCGGCAGCATGATGTAAAATAATTACCTGACTCACTTCCCCGTAATGAGGGCTGCTAATTAGCCATAGACTTTTGTTTGAGTTGAAAAAAGAAAGAGAAAGTCCCAAACTCCCCACAGCAGAGAAGCTGTGAAAAGATATTTTGTATGTTGAGGTAACACCCCATCTTTTCTCTAAATACACACATGACACACACACTGCACACTGCGACTCTACTATACACTCTCTTGGCTTGAAGTCACAATTTGCCTCCCGATGTATGCACACACACCTCTCGGTAAATAGTCGGGCGTGCACAAAAGAACCTTCTTCTCTTAATTAGCTGTGTAACAATTAAAGTCCCCTCTTAGTAAATTGAACCTTTGTCTCCCTTGCTTCCCTAGTTTGATTTCAGCACCTGTCACAACAACCCCTCCCTTTACCGCCACCTCCACCGCCGCCGCGCACCCACCACTGTTACCTCCACCACCATCACCACCACCACCCCCCTCGATTGTAGTCATTATGCAAAACTCTACCAGAATGCTCTCAGCATGAGTGGAAGAAAACAGCAATTATTTCTGATATTCTCTTATTTAGACCATATTGACATTCAGCTACTTTTTCTTTCGCTACCGGAGAAACAGTGTGAGGCCGATCTCGGCTCCACTTTAGTCTCAGACGTGGATCTGGTGTGTTGTCGCTGCAAGTTGTATGACAAGCGACACACAGACGCGGCCTTCTGTTTTGATGGGTGTGTGTGTGTGTGTCTGTTAGCAGCGCTGACATGCAGTGCAGAGGGTGACCAGTGATGTAAGCTATGACAGATACACTGTAGTCATTGTCTGTGTGGCCTCTTTCTTCCTGCAGCCTAACCATGCGTAAGCACTTTACACTGCCGTGTTTGTCATCCCTCACACACACACACAAAAACACAGAGAGACGCACAGTACTGTGTCCTCTCTTTCTGTGTAAAGTGACAGTAGAAACCATTTTGTCACCAGACCACACAGGTGCATTACAAAACATCATCACCTGATGGTGCAGGATTCAGGGGCCATGTTGCTGGTTTGATACATTTAAAAATAAATGGATCTACACAGAATCCATATTTAAGGATAAAGAAATAAAGATAGTTTTACAGATAAACAACAACATTGACAGTTGGGTAACATTTGTGACCTTTCAGGAGAAAATAACCTAGTATTCATCCTCTTGCAGCAAATTCTGGTGTGTGTGCATGTTTTACATGTAGTCAGCTACGTATGAACATTTACATGACTTAAACGTTGTGTATCAAAAGTCAGTTTATTCATATTTTTCAACGTCGGGAACATGGGGAAGACAGGCAGCATATAGTCCATCAAAAGCTCCTTAAAGTTCCATGTCTTTAGTCAGGAGAACATTTGGTTCCTGTCTGTTTTGAAGGGTGATAATATGGGAAACATCTCCCATGAGGACCAACCCCCATCATTTTTACTTGGTCTCTGGCTTTCGCACCTGTCACCGTGACCCACTAAAGAGAGAGTGTGTTACAAATGTTTGCCACTATTAATCCTGCGCTCAGTGCTGTGCTGTATTCACTGCTGCAGGGCTCTGTCCTCACCACTATTGTGGTGCACACAGGAGGGGAGAGGTGTTCGCAGATGTACGTGGCGCGCGCACACACACACGTGCACGCGCATACACACGCACACGGAGACATCTGCAGGTCATCATCATCATCATAGTGGGAATAATACCAGGGATGGTTATCATAAAGGGAAGCTTTGAGCTCCCAGCCGTCTTGGGAAGATGATTTGGCTTGCCCAGAACAATGAACTGTGGGAATCCGCTTGTCCCGCATTGATCTTCCTCCCATGGCATCCCCTGCAAGGCTGTCAGAGCCGACGGACGGATAAAAAGACCAAAAACATTTTTCTTTCTCTCTCCCCTGCTCTCTCCCCGGTGTCTTTCTTTTCTCGCTGTCAGGAAGGCTCCCACTGATCAGCGGGGATGAGCTGAAAGTTGAACTACCTGTTGACAGGACCTCTTAAACAGCCCTCAATGACATATTGTTCAAGAGAAAGGGGGGGGAAAGGCAGAGGCTCCTGTTCATTGGCTTATTTGTCAGTGATCTATTGAGTCCGTGCTCTCACCAAATCCCGGCTCCCCTGCCGTTTTCTTTTTTTCCCAGTGTGTTAACATGAAGCAGAGGTTATGTTAATCTGGTGCCATTCAAAAGTTTTCACTTGCTGAACGTCTCGTTTCATGAAATGTTGCCTCTCTTTTTCGTCTTTCAGTTGTGTTGTGCATGAGAGTTAAGTCAAGTGTGTGTATGTGTGTGTGTGTGTGTGTGTGTGTGTCTATTAATGAATTTATTTTCATTTAAAATACATCTGTTTTTGCATTTTTTTGGAAACACAGCAAACGCAAAAACAATTTTATTTGAAATCAGCCCGAGGTGGGTTGTAATCTCGGTCGAGTCTGAGACTCTCCTTTCTCCCCCCTCCTTCAAAAAGAACAATCCGTTTTTCCTGAAACTCCACTTTCACTCAAGAGCACGAAGTTATGACTTTTGATCAAGAGGCTGGAGGCGCGGGATGGAGTCAGGATTGAATCCGGTACGGGCTGTGTGACTGACTTCCATGTACAGTTCGCGGTGTTTTCGCCTCATTACAGAAAGTAATAATGCAGGCAAGTCAGAGAGAGAGAGAGCGAGCGAGAGGAAGGAAAACAAGGCAGCGTTTTTTTTATTGGATTAATTAAATGCCTCGCAAAGACCACCTGCAACAGAACAAAAAACATGAGCCAGGAGGAAACTCGCGTCTGGGCTGTTCTACCCACTAATCTCAAATTCTACTTTAACCAACGTTCCCAAACAGGTCATTTCTATTAGAAATGACAAGGAGGCAGTGTTTGCTCTTTAAAAGCATATTTACAGCTGTTGAATGGATCCCCGCAAATCTCAGTACATGTAACATATGGCAAATATCCCCATTGTCCCCTCAGCATCAGAACGCTGTAGCTGCGCCGCCATCGCCCCATTAATGATTTGGTGCAAATATGATGGAATTCAACACATTGTTAATAATGATTGATTTGTTTAACGCAATGAATTTGTTCATTAGGACTTAATGAGGTATCGCATTGTGATTAATCGATGGCTTTTGTGTCGATACATGCCAAAATAACAAAGTAAAGTCCAACTAATGGCTTTTCGATCCTTTACTTCCCCCACATCTCGTCTTAAATGCCACAGGAAAGTTTATGGCAAAACTCAGGCCAGTAAATTCAACACGCACATGCAGAACCATTTTAATATGAATTCATATGAGGTATCTGTTGCTAATATTGAAACTGCCTTTCATATACTTCAGCCATTTATATGGTTACAATTAGAGTGAAACACACACACACACACACACAAAAATCCCATATGTATTTATGATGCTTGCTGCTATTGATAAAGGCAGAAATGAACTGAGCACATTCAAATGCTGGAATACACTTCCATTGTATTACAGATACCACTTATAATTAAGCTGAGTCTTGAGGAGAAGAAGAGCAGAGAAAAATGCATTAAGAGAAGCAGTGACTCTCTCTCACTGTGTGTATGTGTCTGTATGTGTGCGTCTTGCAGAATATTAAACCTCAACCTATAAAGACAACAACTGAACTATCGTGTGAAAATGCTAAAGGAAGTCTCTGTGGCTTTCGTGGTATCAGAGGAGCCAATAGTTTTAATGAGGCAGCATTGCTGTACATGCCAGGAAATAATAAGGTTATACAGGTTAGAATAACGGCAGAAACTGTAGATACAGTAGCAGCTGAAAACGACACAGTGGATGAGTTGTGCACGATGGTGTCTGCACAGGCTGCACAGCAGTTACAGAGGCGGAGTGGCCCCAGGTCTTTGCCTCATACACCTGGTAAGAATGACAAGCCTTGATCTTCCGGAAGCATAATGTTTTTATCTTAATATTCCGGAGAGTTGTTTTCTCCTGTACATTTGAAAAGTGTTTTGCGTCAGGCTTGTAACAGTAACACGACCGTGTCAAAACAGAAAGTTGTTGATGTCATTTCGGTGAGAAGGCATTTGATAGTGCAGAGTGGTTTGCGATATATATTCACTGTGTCTTTTAGAGGGCATTCGCATATTGAATTGTTGTCTGTAGTCAAAGGGCTGTGGCTGAGTGTGTGTTTTCCCTTGTGTGTGTGTGTGTGTGTGTGCGTGCGTGTTGCTACTTTTACACCACCCTCAAATTCCCTTGCATGTGTGTGCTGATACGAGCAGAGGGGGGATGTCACATAAGAAATGTCCTTTTTAATCAGGGGAAAAAATATAAAATGACTCGGGAGCAAAGCAGGCATATTAATGTGCCTGATTTGCATACGCTCGTCAGCCAGGATACGTTTATAAAAAACACAAACTGGATTCGTCAGTTCATTTCACATTATTCCATTGTCTATCTGCCTTTGTTATATGTTAAAGATAAAGGCAGAAATCAAATTGAAGAAAAGGGCAAGCTGCTATCTCCCCAAATGAGCAACAGCTCATCAGCCTAGTTTAAATCACAGATTTCTATTCCAAAAGGCAGCCGCCTCTGTAAAAAAAAAAAAAAGGCCCATTCAAATAAGGTCTTCTCTGATATAAGCACGCCTTGTGATGGAAGCTGGGCTGACACATAAATACAATTTAAAACCTAAGTCATTTAAAGCAGTCTAGCAAAGTTTTACTAGCAGTACCCATAAAAAATGTAAACATATAACCTACAGTATAGCATTTTATAAAATGTATTTGTTATTTTTATTATAATATCTTAAAATGCTTTATTTATTAACCGAGGACACTATTCTGAGATCAGTCATAAATTTCAGTTGGATTTGACAGGAGCATATTGAGCTGTAAGACATAAGCCTGCAGAGCATAGTATGGCCATTATGTTCTTGATGAATTCAGTAGACTTGCTTTATGATACTTGTGGGGTGAATTCGAACGGCAGCCCACGAGTGTCACATTCTTTTAAACACCAAGTGGAAGCTGGTCACAGTCTCTTAATTCATGTCCTCAAGATAAGAATCCGCCATGACCAGTGTGTTGGAGGGGCAAGTGGCAAAAAGAACAGGCACCCCCCTATGTCTACTAACGTCCCACTGACTGCAGAAAAATTCAAACGATTGAGAAAACAAATGAGCCTGGCACAATGACGAGTTTTCTGTGTTTTAGAAACATACTTTAAGTGGAGCGAGAGAAAAGCAAGAGACCAGCAGAACCTTACTTGCCCTCTATGCCTGTGGTATACATGGGTATAATGTGGGTGTGGCCCATTGCTCCCAGACTGGGTCCATAAGTTGTGTATATTGATGATGATGATGCTGTTGAAATTCACCTAATGCCAGTTGCATACATTGCCTCTCAACAAAAGTACTTTTTTGATGATTATAATAATATATAACAGCAGTCTGTGTTACCAGGCAGCATACTAATCAGCGTAATGAGATATTATACAATATTTTGTCGACCAAAGCAGAACCATGGTTATTGTTTCTGAGGGTTTGACCCCTGCCAGCAGCCAGAGGAAGTGTGCAGATAGATGTTTGTACCTCACCATCTGGAGAGCAGATGGAACTGCATTAAAATCAATGTTATTCTGTTTTATTGTTCAGTCACGGATGTTGTACATACGAAATGAAACCATTTAAAGTGATAATCCGAGAGAAAGTCATGACTTATATCAGAAGTAGGGTTAGACCCTACAAACACAACAAAGTAACCGATCCCCACTCTCAACCTGAAGAGGCTACTTAGCCCTCACTGTCTTTCCTTTCACTAGACTAGAAAAAAAAGGATTGTACCAAAAGAATTTGAAGGATCAGAAAAAAGTAAGAGCATTGTGATTTGGATGGTGTGTAATTGTTATTTATTGGAATGTTGTGCCAAGGAAAGTGTCATTGTACCAAGACAAAACAGATGTGTTTACTAGAGTAACCCTTGGGTTTTAGGTGCAGTTGTTAATATGATAATTGTAGTGTTGCGGTAGCTTCCTGACAATGCTGTTGCTCCATTTCATTAAGGGATGTAATTGGAGGAATTCTGATAGGATGTGCACAAGGAGCTTAATTACATACTGCTCATCGTGTTTACAGAGTAATTATTCCATCCAAAATGGTGTTACATTTCGAAAAAGTTTTAAGGAGTCACAGCATTTCGCAGGCTCTTGGTACTAATAAATCATGCGATGATCTGTGCATAGAAGACAATACCATTATTTTCAGTACTGATGGACACAGGCATTGTTTCCCTAAATAGCAGTAAAAGTAGTAGTGGTAAAAGATTTGTTTTAGTCACATGATTAAGGTAATCTTTCTAATATGGCTAATAAATATGAGGAGTATATTAGTACCCATCCACTGCATTGTATGCTTTTTTTGTTTTGTTTTTTTTGTTCTGAGTTTTGAAATATTTCTAATTTTACAATTTTATGTTTTCTTTCTGTCTTGGTCTACAGGATGGAGGACTCCAGTTTGTGTCTTGGTGTGTCATCAGCAGTCCCTGATGCTGATGCCCATTTGAGCAGTGCAGTCCTGAATGGCCGCTATCCCATAAGTCAAAAGCTTCACCAGCTTACTGCCCAGCTAGGACACGCCTTTCCCGAGCTTCACCGCCCACAACAGATCCCTGAAGAAAAAGCAGCAACTCCTTTGGACGAAAAGACCCACCACGCAGCCCTGGCTAGTCAGCCTATCAGCAGTCAGATGGCCCTGCTAGCCAATCAGCTTAATCGAGACATTGACGCAGGAGCGCTAAGTGGGCTAAATGGGCGGGTTGACCTGCAACAGTTTCTCAATGGCCAGAACTTGGGCATCATGTCCCAGATGAATGATATAGAAGATGACGCCCGCAAGAATAGGAAGTATCCCTGTCCTTTGTGTGGCAAGCGCTTCCGTTTTAATAGCATCTTGTCGCTGCACATGCGCACACACACAGGAGAGAAGCCCTTTAAATGCCCATACTGTGACCACAGAGCTGCTCAAAAGGGCAACTTGAAGATTCACCTCCGCACCCATAAGCTGGGGAATCTTGGTAAGGGCCGCGGCCGAGTCAGAGAGGAGAATAGACTGCTGCATGAACTGGAGGAGAGGGCCATTCTGAGGGACAAGCAAATGAGAGGCAGTGGCAGTCTCATCCAGACAGCTCAAACTCCCCATCTTGGCCTCAATAGCAGCTCTAATGCCCATCAACAGCAACTAGGCTCAGCCTGTGGCCTCCTTCCTTCCTCTGGTCTTGCCACTCCAGAGACGGTTTCTCAGCCTTCTTCTTCACCCAAGCCAACCTCTACCCAGGATGAGCAGTCCCTTAACCCAACTACAGGCTTCCGCTGTACCTTCTGCAAAGGAAAGTTTAAGAAGCGCGAGGAGTTGGACCGACACATTCGCATACTCCACAAGCCCTACAAGTGTACTCTGTGTGAGTTTGCTGCCTCCCAAGAAGAGGAGTTGATTAGTCATGTGGAAAAGGCCCACATCACAGCTGAGACTACTCAGGGCCAGGGTGCAGGTGCCGGTGGCACACAGATGGCCACCGAATTCCGTTGTGACATATGTGGACAGGTGTTCAGCCAAGCATGGTTCCTCAAGGGTCACATGCGCAAGCACAAGGACTCCTTTGAACACTGCTGCCAAATTTGTGGTCGTCGCTTCAAGGAACCCTGGTTCCTCAAGAATCATATGAAGGTGCATCTCAACAAGTTGGCCATCAAGAGCAAACCACCCCAGCCTAGTGAGCAGGACATGGCCGCTGTCAATAGCATGAGCAATCTGGCTCAGGAAGCCCATGCAAACCTTTATTCCCGCTACATTTCCTGTCTTCAGGGAGGCTTCCTTTCACCAGACAAACAGGGTCTCAGTGAGCAGCACCAGATGCTGGCAAAAGCTGGGATAGCCATGAAAGAAAAAGAGATGCTAGGGAAGCTGCTAGGGCCAATGGCAGGAGGTATGGGTCATGGACTGGGTGAAAATGAGAAGCGCTCACTCCTGGGTTGTCTAAACCTTGTGCCACCACTTAAGTCCAGCTGCATGGAACGCCTTCAGGCAGCTGCAAAAGTTGCAGAGATGGATTCCCTCAGTAGCTACCAAGCCTGGCAGATAATGGCTCGTGGAATGGCTATGGACAGGGCTTTCATGCCGAAGGAGCAGCAGCAGCACCACCATATAACCCCCGGGCAGGAAGATGAGATGGGTAGTGCTGGGGCCTTGGCTTCTTTCTCAAAAGATAAACAAGACTATTCCTTGATTTCTTCCACCGATAGCTCCAAGCAGAAGCAACTCTCAGAGGCCTTACAGGGATCCAAGGCTTCTAGTGGTGCCATGATGTCCCTGAAGGAGGACGGGAGAGGCTTTGACACTCATCGTGATCTAATGTCACACCATGGAAGTGCCGAGGCTCCAGGAGCCATGGCTGGCTTGGGAAGCCCAAACATTGACTACAGTCTCTCCAGCCTCTCTGGCGTGAAGGAAAAGCCTTCAGAATGCCCTGACTGTGGCCGAATCTTCAGAACATACCATCAAATGGTTGTCCACTCCCGCATCCATGGCAAAGACAGGCGAGGCATTGAAGAAGTGCTCCAGCAACAAGTTTTGGACGAACGCCGCGGATCAGCCAGTGACCCCGAGTCCCAGTCCATCAGCCGCTCCACCACTCCTGGTTCATCCAATGTGACGGAGGAGAGCGGAGGAGCTGGAGGGGCTCAGTCCCAGACAGGAAGTGTCCAAGATGACAGCCCGCATCCTTCCTCACCCTCTTCAGGTAAAAAACAAAAAGTCACAGAATGAATGGTATAAACTCTCTGAAAGGGTTCCGGATGCTGCCTATTGAGAGACAATTCATGAATACTTTAGTCCAGTTTTATTGTATTACTGGCCTGTAGTTCTACAGTGTTGCCCCAAGAATTTTACATGTTCATGGAACATCAACATGTAGAATTTCAGAATTCAGAAAGTGGTGGTAATGCACACAAAAGGTGGCAACCCCTTATTAAAAAAAGCATCACAAGAAGACATGTAAGAGTCAGAGTCAGTCCGACAGTTTTATTAAGGTGTACACATGTTATTATGCACATAATATATATTTTTAGAATTGCAAGCTATGTTGTTTCACTTGGTAACTCTTAGGTTGGACAGAAAAACAGTTGTCCTTTTACACTCCTATGCTGTTGCTACATTACACATTCAGCCAAACAAAAGATCCAAAAACAAAAAGAACATAGTCCACGAAGAGAACCGCTTCACCATTGTATTCACGTTTGCAGGTTAGTGGTCTAGATCCCCATGGAACATAAGTAAAGACTCGGAGCGTAGGGAGGAACTTGTTTTAACCACAGCGATTAATAAATGTCTTTAATAAACACGTCGGAGACAGCCATCCCCCTCCCCCCTCCCTTCTCAACAAATACAGGCCAGCCGAGGCGAGATAAGTGTATGTTTAGTGGGATTAAGGGAGGCTCGTTGCTAATGATTACACAAGTTTTTAAAGGTAACTTTCGCTTGCTCCTAAGGGCACTATTCTGGCATTAAGTATGTGCGTGGTAATTAGGTCACGACTATGCGATAATCAGTCGGTTTAAGCTAAACAAGACACTAATTAAAGCTATACATATAAAACAGGTCAAAAAAAACTGGTGAACTTCATCTGCAAACACAAGGATGTGCTTTTAAGTCTTCTGAGGGAAAAAAATATATAAATAAATATAAATATAAATCAGAGTGGCTTAGCTTAAGGCTGTAAGCAACTTAATTCCACCAGTGGAGACGAAATTGTTTATTTATTCACAGAGGCATAAAGTCCTTATCATGCCCGTGTAGTGTGATGGGTTTGAACATGGGATAGGCTATGTTTATTTTAATCTAAGAAATAATAACAGACAACCCCCCACCCCAATTAGGAATTAATGAAAATGAGAGTGAGATAAAAACCTATTTTCTTTATAGAGACTATTAAACATAACACTTTCTCAACAGGGTGGGGGTGTAGCGGATGTAATTATCTTCTGAATTTTAATGCTGGAAGTTTCTCTCTCCATCTGTCTCTCTCTCCCTCTCTCTGTATGTCTCTTTTGACTCAAGCACTTTAAATCTGATGGCTACAGCTTGTGGTGTTTCAACAGCTTCAGAAGTACTATATTAACAACCAGTGTGCACTATACAACAACAACAAAAAAAAAACGGAATTAAAATAATAATTGACAAACAAAACCAGTAGACTTTGCCACAGAAACGCTGAAATACCACAAAGGAGCGCATTGGATTTATTTGAGTGGTTAAATCTCTCCCTGCTGTTCCTGCTTTAAGAGGAGGAGGCTCGAATGAAATACAAAATGACAGCACAAACATAAATTAAAATAGTGTACAGGCAGTCAGTCTTCATTGGGGCCTGAATAGAACCCCTCCTGCGGATTTGTTTGTTTTTGTATGTATGGTTTGTGTACAGGTTAGCCTTAGTGCAGTGTTCAGTCAACAGGCTACACCACAAACTCTTTGTCACTCTGTCACTTCCCTCATCTCAAAGGCTGTCCTTACATTGTTATTGTAGAGATTTGCGAGTGTTTGTGCCAAATCGGGATGTCAAACTGTGGCTGGCTGGCTGGCTGCTATAGAGCGTGGCAAATCTGGAAAATAGATTTGCAAAGAGGGGTAGAATAAAATGATTAGGCATGCGCTGATCTGAAGAAACTGGGATACACTTAAGCTGAAAGAAGGAATGTGTGAAGTAAACAGATTTGACATCAGAAATGTTAAACATGCTTGTTTTGCGACTTCCTGTGTTTTTTTTTATACTCAGAAGTGGCAAAACTTCGTCTTCCTTCGCGACTTGATTCACATTCGGAGCTGAGGGACTCTCAAATTAGAAGCTTTGATGTGTGAGAAAAGAATGTGTCTGAGTCTCATGTGGAGAAAGGTGTCATGCTTCCCCTCTGCATGCATGTTTTGTTTTGTGTGCGTGTGTAGGGGAGGGGTGGGGGATTGTGTTACAGTATATGTGCATATGACTCTCCTGTAGAGAACAGGATGTGGCTACTGTACTCCTGCTTTTATTTTAATATTTCACGGGGAGCTTGTACAGCGATTCTTAGGTTTGTGCGTCTGCACCTGCAAACGCACACCCTTCTGCGAGCTGGTGAGATTCTGGCCCACCACCTACCCACAGCAGCTTTGTGTTAAAGTTAAATTATAGTAATCAACAATAACACCTCAACTGTGAAAGAAGGTCAGCTCAGGCGCTTATGTCTTTGAGACGGCACCTGTTTAAAAGCAGCGCGTGGAAAAAAAACCAGAGCGAGAAGAGGGGAAGAAACGCGACAGACTAACAAAGGCCTCTGTCAGAGATGCCCTTTAAAGACCTTCCCCGTTACAGCACTGCTCACTTGCTAACCTTGAGCATGATTTTTATTCAACGAAATTCATATTTAATTAATTATATATTTTCCCCCCATCGAAACAAAGTGGTAATTACATTCATGCCTATCACCACCTTTTTTTTGTTTTGTTATCCTTGGACTGACTTCATCACATCATTATTGTTCTGTGTGATGAACGGGGCCTCAAAGAAGCTGTGTCGAGAGAACAAACATCGCAGTGTAGTATTCATGTTAGGAAGGTTAAGCAACAGGTAGACCTGGCAGGACCATAGCTCGTTGCTCAAAAACGATTGACGTACATAGAAATGAACATTCCAAATCATTTTTGTTTGTTTTTTTCTTTTTTAATGCAAATATCCTCCCATTGAAACACCTAATTTTGCACAAAAGCTTCCACGGTGTTGGCAAAATGTCGCAGAATAAGTAAGAAAATAGGCTTTGCCGTGCACATGCGACGGCTAAAGCAGAAGAATTCCTCCTTACATGCTTTTCCACAACCTTCCCGCTATCCCTAAACCTCACTCCCACCTCTTGGCTTGAGGCTGTAAAAGACTCAAAGCTTTCCTTATGTCTCTCTCTCCTTCCCTCTCGCTTCCCCCTGAGAATCCCCCTGTCTACATGTTTTTAAGAGGAGCAGCGTTTTAACATGGTGAGGATTAGCCTGCATATCCCTGGTCTTTACCGTGGCTCAAACAAGCAGGCAAAATGCTTGCTTCATACAAATTGAAATCGGATTTGCCAACTTGACGCCTAAGGTTATAAAGCGTGGATATTCATCTAATTGCGACAGTACAATGGGGGCGTAATTACACATGCAGACAAACTGTTACAGTGTAATTACTGCGTCATTAAAACAGGAATAAAGTAGACTTGAACAAGATCCATATGGCCATGAATATGTATGGTGACAAAGCCTACCTAACAGGCTATTAACAGCAACTAGTCTCTGGACTGACAGGAGGAACAATAATATGACATTACGCAGACTCTGTTTTTCTCTTCTAACCACTGTACTTCCAGTCAGTAAAATAATCACATGTGATTATACCATTATTAAACTTACTTCATATGGAGAAAAAAATCATATTGACCTCAGAAACAACATGTATATTACCATTTACCCCAAACCACATTGCCATGTGATGTTTATTGTGTAGGCCATTGCTCAGACGTGACACATGTTGTTAAACCCAGTTTAGAGTGTGATCTAATTAAACACAGCCTTATGTATTTACCTTGCATGCACATTATGAACTAAAACACTACAGATTGCACAACAAATAAAGGAATTTACTTCTTCTTCTTCCTCTTCTTCTTCTCCTTCTTCTTCCTGTTCCGCTTCCTGTTCCTGTTCCTGTTCCTGTTTGTTCCTCTTCCTCTTCCTCTTCCTCTTCCTCTTCCTCTTCCTCTTCCTCTTCCTCTTGTATGCTACAGTGCTCCTGCACTGCAGCCAACACTCTGAAATGAGGCCAGTCCTCTGTGAGTGTCTCCACAATAATATATGTGTGTAAATCTATGTGCATTAAAAAATAATGAATTATGGCTCTAATTCTTTTTTCTCCCTCTGCATAAATTATTTTGTCTTTGTAATTGACATCCGTTCCTCTTCTCCTCTCCCTCCCTTTTGCACTATTCTTCTTTTCTCTATAATCAGAGAACTCAATGGTTACAAACCCTGAGCTTTCTACCCCCCGCTCATTTGAAGGAGCCTGGCCTGTCATATCTGTATTTTTTATGTGTCACCAAACTTAAATAGACAGTCATTGTATTACAGGCACATTCATTGCCGGAGCTGTATTTTTGTACAGTAGGTCAGGACTCTGGTGTCTGGTAAATGATAAAAGTTCTATTCAAACGCACTAATTGTCAGTGTGCAGCGCTGACTGACATGTCTCGGATAAATGCAGACTTAGTATTTTTGTACACGCTTGCACAATATAAAAGGGCAATTTATTTCTCTGTTCTTCTTTCTCTTTTTCCTCGCACAGTTCATTTGATTTCTTTCTGCCTTTCCTGCTCCCTTTTCCTATCTCCCACCCCGTCTCCCAGACTCAATTTGTAAATATTACCCATGGTGGGAATTAGCCCAGGCTTTTTAGATATTTTAAAATTCCAATTGTATTCCGACAAGTGTGTTTGAACGAAGGAAGGACTCGCACGACTCCGTTTGCTCCTCAGTATTCCTGGGTGGCTATCGGTGGCTAGTCTTGTTCTTATGAAACATTTATCAGCCTGTTTTATGTCTTAATGATCACGTTAGGATTCCCCGTTCGCTTATGAGGTCAGGGCAGAAAAAAAGAAGAAGAAGAAATAGACTGGTGAGAGAGTAAAGGAGAGCTGAAGGAAAAAAAAAAGCGACACAGGCAGTCCAGACGGGAACGAGATGACAGGGCATCGCATTCCTCAGTAAACAGCAGCGCAATATGCCATCCACTCTTTTCAACTGCAAATCTCTGCCAAAACATAGCGTACCTTTCTCCTCCAACAAGATTCCCTGGCTCAAACACACACACACACACACACACACACGCACACACACCTCCTCTCTCTACGTCTGTCTTCCCCCTTTCTGTTTTATGTTTTTATAATTAAAACATAATATTTATCTTTCCATAACAGAAGGCTGCCTTACTGCGTCAGGTAGACTGTTTGCATATTAATATTCTTAATACATCAACAAGCTATCTTCTCCGGTGTCACTGCTAAAACTGAGCAAAAGTTTAAAAAAAACAACAAAACAAAACAAAAAGGACTCCGGAGGAAAAAGAGTGGAGGGAAGATGTGTTAGTCGTACTCGTTACTACATTTTTTTTAAAACGCAGGCGAAACTCCATTCAACACACGACAGCTGAGGCTCAAAGGTAAAGTAAAAAAAAAAAAGCTTTCGAGAAAGAGGGAATGTGACAGTGACAGAAAGACGTGAATTAACACCACAGTCACAACTTGTGCGAGTGCTGGAGTGTGTTTACTTAGCCTCAGACTTAGGATGCGCATAAACATGCGCAGATCCAGACTAAATGAGCGTTTGTTTCTCCCTCACTCAGAACTCCCGAGCAAAACTCCGCTTTGCTAAGAAAGTTCGGCTTCCTTTGATTGTTTATGTGTGTGTGCTTAACAGCGGGTCGGAGGGAGGGCATAGCTGAACCAGGGCGAGCGCCAAGTTCCCTTTCTCTGTCTGGTGACAGCTGTCTGACTCCGTCAATGCGGGATTCCTGTGAAATGAGGCAGGGTTCTCGGTCAAGGAATGCAAATGGGTAGCAGTGGATGGTGGGCGGCGGAGCCGGAGCAGGCACGGCGGGGGTGTGAAGCGGGTGGTGGTTGGGGAGGGTGGGGAGCTTTGTTTGAACAAGTTAACTTGGGCATGATTGGGGTTCCTCTTGTAAGTGAAAGAGCAAGAGAATACATTGACCTTTGCCTCATTAAAGATGGAATCCAGACATGTGATACCATGACTAGAGACTCGCTTCCTTTCTCCTTTTCGCCTCATCCCCCCTTCAATGTTCTTTCTTTCTTTCTTTCTTTCTTTCTTTCTTTCTTTCTTTTCCTGTCATCCACTAATATTCCATCCCTCCCCCCTCCCCCCACCCCCCCGGTCTCTTAACCCCATTGACAGGTCACATAAAAAGCCTTTTGTTTCAACATCAGGGTGCTGACATGAGCGCAGAGAGCGACATGAAAAATGTGCTTTCTTTTGCCTTAGTTGTAGCTATCTGCTCATCACAAAAGAGAGGAGGGGGGGGGGGTGCGAGTGAGAGCGAGGGAAGGGAGGGAGAGCGAGGGAAAGTGAAAAAAGGGGAGGGAGAGGTGGAAAAGTGAGGGAGGAATTAAGTCCAGGGATTAAGATCTCTGGCTTTTTGTTTTTTTTTTTTTCGCTCTCTCACCCTGCCACTTTCCAATTGTTCTTAAAATATTTGGCAATGTCAATTAGTAAGTGAGCAGAGCTAGCTGATGAACACAATTTTCCAGGCGACTGAGCACCCTATTGTTGTGGAGCGAACAGCAGATTTCTGAGGTCATTATCATTCCCTGTTAGCCGTGCCCAGCTGCTCTCCTCTTGGCTCCAGCCATCTCTGCTCCCTCTCTCCTTGTTCCCCCCCACTCTTATATATCTGCCTCTCCTCTCCTCTCCTCTCCTCTCCTCTCCTCTCTCGTTACCTTCACCACGTTCACCAGTTCAGAGCTAGTTGATCGCAGGCAGCAACAGGGGGCCTTTCAAAACGGGGAGGGATGGGTGGAGCCTGCTGAAGGAAAGAAAGGAGGAGAGAGTGAGATGAATATAGTGCACATGTGTGTGTGTGTGTGTGTGTGTGGGGGGGGGTGTTACAGTAAAGGCAAATGATTGAGGAGAGGGAAAGGGGGGAGGAGATAGAGGAATAAAAGAGAGAGGGGCACAGAGGCAGGCAGTGGGAAGGAGAGGGCAGGTGTGGATCAGGTGGTGCCTGAACAGGAGTGGATGTAAGGAGTAAAGGAGGAGGCGAGGATAGAGTGATATGGAGAATATGATTTGATGTTGTAGTTTGGACATGTAGTCAAAAAGATGGTGAACCAGGATGTGGATGGGAGACAGGAGAAGCAGCTCATCAGGGAAAAACGACCTCAGGTTTATGGTAACATGTTGAATAGTGACACTTTGTGCAGCACCAAGTATAATATGATGATGTTTTATAATCAGAGTGATTCAGAATACTTTGGCAGAAGTGCAAAGAAATGTTGGTATAAACACTGCTGCTGTGGTAAGAGAAGGGACATGACGTTATTGTCTCGAGCGACCTCAATGAAAACATCATGTGGTCTGCACTGAAAGTGATGTGGAAGTAAAATGCATATTGAATTCATATCACTACACTGTACAGTGAATGTGGTGCAAAGATGGAAACACAAAACAAAACAAAACAAAAACACAGTTTCCTTTCATTGTGCACAAAGCATCCAGGTATTTGCATCCAAACACCCAAAAGTCTTCCTGTTTTTTTCTTTTTTTTAAGAAATGATGAAAGATCTCTTTGAGTCAAAGTACAAAAAGGAGGAAAAGAAAAAAAATCCAAGACTCTTTTTTTGTACTTGCCAGTTGTACATCTTAATGTGTTCCCAGAGGCCTTTTCACCCCTCCTCCTCTCTCCTCCACCTTGCTCCACTCCCACCTTTACCTCCACCATCAGCACCACCTCTTACCCACGGGTGCCCCCCCGCTCTGCATTCCTCGTACTGTCATCTTTTCACGAGCACACCTTCACGTTTCCGAGAGCAGAAAACTTCCAATTTGTCAAATTGAATCCTTTCTTGTTGTTTATTACTGTTTAAAAAAGTTGTTGCGTTGTGATACTATGTTGTTAACCTATACAAAATATGCTTTAAAAAAAGGAGAGGTTTAGTAAATAATAAATGAATAAAATAAAATGGTGACTCTTTGCAGTGTGCGTACAGTATGTGTCCTGTTCTGTTGCTCGTCGTGTCCAACCTGTGGAAAGTTTGCGTAAGTTCACACTGGTTGGTAATGGACATGTGGGCTCTTCTTCGAGAAAGTGAGTGTGTGAGTGAGAGAGAGAGAGAGAGAGAGGAAGAGGAAGAGAGACAGACACAGAGAGAGAGAGAGAGAAGGAGAGAGAGTGAAAGAGGGTGAGCAGCATCAAAGCGTTGCTCTCAGCTGCAGCTGCCAAGCTTCCTCGTCCCCAGTTAGCAGCCATCCAGCTGTCAGGCTGCGCAAAGAGGAAGAGGGGGGGGGGGATCTCTCACCAGCCATATGGTCCCCAGTTCTGTCGGAGACACTCCACGCTCCGTGGGCAAATGGCAAACTCATATATCTAATCAACACTCTTAATATCCAGACCTGAGACCGGGGATATTTTCAGAGTCTTGCCTTTCAGCAACATGGCTAAAGGAAGTACATGAGATATGTCCAGGCACTTAGACTATGTGTTTGTGCTATTGTGTAAGCCAGTGTGTTTACTTGGCAGTGCACTGCACACAGCTTGGGGGAAGCACTGTGTCTGGAAAGGCCTCTTTACATACATACATTATATTTATTATAAAGCTATAGTTTTCTTAAAAAAAACATCCAAATCATCAGGTCAATAGCATTTGGTTGACATTCTTTACTTTTCTTGAATCTCCATTCACCTTTGTAATTGTTCCTCTGCGATGCTGGGCAGGAAGTTGTTCTGCATTTTTGCGAGACAGTAAACAAGAACTTAAAGTTTAGTTTGTGCTTATCAGTATAGATGAAGTCGTAAAATAACAGGCAATTACCTGAGGTAATGTAAATATACGTGGTTAGGTAGAACAGAAATGCAAATAGTCTTCTGAAGTCAAAAACTCTTCTGAGAACTTTTCGTGGTCTGCTCCCATCTGAAACAGTATTATGACTGTATAGTTTACTGTGTGTTGACTTGAACCTGCCATTTATCGTAGCAGAAGCTGCTAGCTCTGCCCATGAATATGGACTCGTGTTGTATCTTTTAGCGGGATGCTACACCTGCTCCTTTAATCCCGGCAGGCCTCTCAGCCTCTGGTCCCTCCAGCTGCAGAGGAGCTGGTGCCTTATGGTGCGGGGAGGTTTGTCAGTATTACAGAGACATAGCTGTGTAATGCTCAGAAACAACCGCTGTCGCCACCTCCCTCCTTGTCAGGACGGAAGAGCAAAAATCCTTCCCTTGTTTCTGTTCAGCAAACAGTTAATAGTTTATGGAAGGAGCAGGTATCCCGGACTGGAGCGCGCCCGTGTGTGTGTGTGTGTGTGGGAGAGAGAGAGTGAGTGACAAATCTTTGCTCATCCTGCAACCTGCAGCAGGCACCATTAAAGGAGGTAGAGCTGGGTGAGATAGCAGTCTAGATGGATATGGTGGCAGCGATGGTTTGGAGGGATGGTAACTTTAATGGCCCCACTGGGTTTTTAATGAGTGTTGTGCCCCAAACAAAACGAGCTAATTAGTGTTATCATCCATACATCAGACCCTACACACACCCATTCATTCTCAGGCAGGCGCGTACACTCCGCTGTACACACCCACGAAAGACAACACTAAGCTTTTATTTTTTAATTCCGCTTCTTTTTTTTTTACATTTTTTTTTCTATGTATAAATGTAATGGAATTTAGTTCCTCTGCTTATCAAAGTGAAAAATGTAACAACCGCAGATTCACTTCGTTACTGTTTTTTTTTGATTATCTCGCCATATGTGGTCGAAATCTCATACCGAGCAATTTCATTCTATTCCGCAGCCCCCCCGACCCCCCCCACACCCACCCCCACACACACACACACACACACACACACACACACAGACACCTCACACTCTGCCTCCCCCCCCCCGGCTCCCCCCAGCCCTCCCAAAAGAACACACACTTTCAGACCCATAAGGCCGTGCCCTGATTGTAAGAGGAGCGATTATGTCGACACTGGTTTAAAAGCAGGATAACATTGCCATGAATGGGCTTTTGGAAACGCAGAAAAAAAGGGTTCAAGCCAATATCCCGGCATTTGGACTCAAGCCGCTGTTACCTGCCTGTAAGCCACATGTTTGTCACGCCATCGCCTGTGGTTGACCACACCACCCCCACCAGCCCCCCACTTTATTTCTCTTGCACTAAGCCTATTATAAAATCAATAAACAATTGAGCTTTTTTTTCCCAGTGCTTTTAAATCTTTTTTCTCCTCTATATATCCTCTGAGATGGAGGGGAGGCATGCAGGCGGTGGCGGTGTAGAGTGTGTGTGTGTGTGTGTGTGTGTGTCGGGGGGGGGGTGGGTGAAGGGAAAAAAAAGGAGAAACAAGAAACAAAAACAGCTCACTAACCCATTTCCGTCACAATCAAGTGAAATTCAAGTGAGTTTTTTACCGACTGGCATCCGTGTGTGAGTAATTATCCAATTGTGATTATTCCAAGAGTGAGCCTCTTGGACTTAACCACACTTATCAGAAATAGTGTGCATTTTTGTTTAATATTAGTTTAACAAAAAGGGAGATTATTTCTGTGTCTGTACATTAGAACAGACACGGAAATAATCTCCCTTCTGTTGGTAATGTGGACACAGTGTGTTGTAACTCCGAAACAAAGTTTCCGTTTTGCTTTTTTCTCGTCTTTGTTCTCATGCTACCAGATATGGTTCGTCGTTTTTAGCTGGAGTTTCTACTTTTGTCACATCACTTCATATCACCATTCCCGTTTGCGTTGGTTATAGAGGGCTCCTGGGAATGATTGAGGGATTTTTAATTGTCACATTCTCAAAATGTAATAACCCTTGAGTTGATAAAAATCAACAAACACCGACTCTGACAGCTGATTTTCAAATTAGGCTTCAAGTAACGCGACGTTTACAGATTTTAATTCCCTCTGTCACTTTCAACTCATGTTTCAAACTCAGCGATGGGGAGATGTCAATAGAAACTTTTTATTCCAGCAGTCGCGGAGAAGTTAGAAAATGCAACGCACAAACATGAACACAAGTGCACGCATTCGCTCTGTTTACGCTGAGTCTTCTCCGAGTGCAGATACAGTAATTATCAGTGATCAAAACCAGCACAGGTTCTTCTGCTGGTGCCTTTGATGTGTTCAAGTTATTGTGTTGCCACATCATCTAACAGACAGGAAGCAAGCAATGTGTGGGAAAGAAATATTCCAGAGATTATACCAACATGTAATGATCGTCTTTGCAGCAGCTGCAGCTCAGCTGTCCATGATCTGGACAAATTCCACATTTTAAGGAAATAAGACACCTGCTGCAAAACACAGATTAAAACAAGTCTCTCTTTATCTATCAATCCAGTATTCATTTTCCTTTTTGTCTATATGTTTACTAATGTATTTCTGTTGCTCGCTAAGACTCGTTGATTCAGGAAGTTTCACTCACCCTGGAAGTTTTTCAAGTTCTGAGTTGTTTTTCTTAGATGCACAGTATGTTTAAGATCTAACCATACCTCTTCAGTGATGAAGGTCAGGTTCATACGGAATCGTGAGCTTTGCGTTGGATCTCTGTCCTGCTGAAGAAGACAGACTCTTTCACACAGCATGACTTTTGCATCTATAATTAGTGATTCCTTGTTCCACTGGCTGCGACACAACCCCAAAGCAAAACATATCCACCCCGTTGCTCAACAGATGATAAACTGTTCTTTTCATCATTTGTTTTATGGCATCTGGGCCAAAATGTTCGATTTTGATTTCATCTGTCCACAATACGTCATGTCCAAAATGACTCCCTTGATAAATGCAGATGTTGCTTTGCATGGTGCAACACAGATCTTTTGTGATGAGGTCACAGATAAGATTTCCTGCTGATGACTCTTCCATGCAAACCTGTGGCTGAATGGAATGATGCACCACCTCTCCTGTGTCATTCTCAGCATTCCTGCAGGGAGTATTCTATCTTTACACCAGTCGAAGTGCAGTTTTCTTTCATTGTTTAATTATTTAAACAATTTCACTCACAGTGAAAATGTAAAATCCAAGTAGAATCCTTTATAGGGTTTTTTTAAAAACCTTTTTTAAACCCTTTATCAAGGTCTGAAATTGTCAGCAAATGATCTCATAATAATGCTTCGTGACCTGACTTACAGGTTTAGGGCAACGAGGGCTCACAAAGTTAAAGCAGCTGTAAGTGTTTTGAAAAATATGCACATGCCACAGTTACATTTATTCCTTAAGTTCATGAAATAAAATTAACATTTTATCAAAATTTGTAGAACCAATATCTGTATATCATATGAGTTGTCTTTAAATCTTTTCACTTCAATAATCAAAATCAAAACGAAATTTGGCGACACTTTTTTGTCGAAGTCAGTATTGTCAGAAGCAATACTTTATTAACTTTATGAACAGATAATACAGATTTTTTCGACATCCTTGCTCAGCTTGTTGTTTACGAGGCATTTGGCTTCCACTGATGTACAGTGCCTGCTGCATACAGTCCAGTGACCGCTCTTTTGACTGCAACAGATTTCAGCAGGCTGTTGATTACGTCATCTTGGACGTAATTCATCTAGCTAGCGTCCATTTTGGATGACCCTCCCCTTACCATGCCTGCTATTGGCTGACCCTCTGCCCCCACCACTACCATGATCGCCATCATCACCACCCCCACCAAACTACCACCAGTCCACCGCTCTACATGCCCCACCCCACCCTGGCCTGCCTTCAGCCAAGCCTTGATTAGATGACTCAAGAGATCTCTGGAAAGCCCTTATCAGGATGGTGTAAATGAGTATAGATGTGGACTATCATGGTCAGTCGTCCACGCTTTTGCTTGGCTGGCATTTGTTCTTCGGAGACAGGGCCCACAGTGCACCCACAGTGTGTGGATGCTGGACGAGTATTTGGCTGGCTAGGGTTTGTCCCTGACAGAAACCCTGTGTGGGCCACTGCTAGTGACTGTGCTTCAGGCCGCATGGTCTGGCCATGTGTGTCACATCCCCCCTTGTCATACCACCAGACGGAGGGCTGTATCATGGCTATCGTCCTGTCACACTTGGATGATGCTTCTTTGCCTCAGAGTTTGACAGTGACTTGCCTTAGTGACAGTTACCATCGGAACCAGCTTTCTTATCCACCTGGTTCAAAAGGTCCGTGTGCTGGAGATTGGCAGGCGTTTAATTTTCCCTCGCTCACTGCTGTCATGCTGTGCTATTCATTTCAGTGCTCCGTTTATGGTTCTATCTGCTCTTCTTTCGCCATGGCATGTTAGCCATTCAGTGCTTTTCACACCATGATACCTTTATATATGAAAGCATTCCTGTACTGATAGTGGGCTACTCCGGTCCCTGTTTGCAGGGCCTCCTGCCACTGTATCACACCTCTATTCACCAGGAGAGCAGCAGGAAAAGAAAGCCACTCTGTGAGCATCTGTCGTCCCTCCCTTTGCTCCCTGTGTTTTGCTCCTTCTTCCCCTTATTTCCACTGGGAGGAACACTGACCTCATTTGTGAGGACAATAACCCCCTTGACTTTGGGGATTAAGACATGAAACCTTTGTGGATTAATTAGGTTCAGAGCTGAATTCATTTTGTCGCCATGGAAGGCAAAGAGGAAAGAGGAGGATATGGGCTGTGGGCTGTATTATGAATTTGCCGTTAGCCCAGATAGATATATTAAAAACAAATGTTGGAGCTGATCACGTTTAAATCCTCCAACAGACTGGTACTGCATTTATTCACTGGGCTAAGCATTAGCAAAGGAAGGAAAAGCAAATGAACTGCACATGACAGCGGGCGTTATAGAGTCTTATACATCAGTGCCGACCTTAAACCTGGGTTTTGCAATCACTGGGACAGTGTTTGCTTGCCGAGCTTAACTCTTTGGCAAGGTTGCTCGTGCTAGTACGGTTGGCTGGACTATCTAAAATCGTCAGTAGGCTGGAGTCTGAATCGGTGCATTCATTCCTCTAGATCTACTCTTAAGCTTGTCACGCATAATGTAGCAAGTAGCAGTCCTGACAATGCCGCAGGAATCACATTATCTCAGTTGTCTTGGTAACAAAGCAAAGTGTTTGTTTTCCAAGATGTGGTGCAATCGCAATTTAGACAGTTTACACCTATTGTGTTTATTGTGTTGTGTTTTTTTTTCAGTCAAGAGCATATGTTATTTGAATGTATCTTTAGCTTGCAAAAGGGGCTGTTAGTTAGATGTTTTGTTTACAAAATTACAAAGGTGTTTGTTTCACCAAAGGCACAACAGAAGATGTGTTAATGCATGCTTCATGTCACCTTGTGTTCGTTGTAAATAAATGCGACTGTTGTCTTATTAGAGTAACACCTTCTGAGTGCGACAGCCCCAGGTATAGCTCCCTTATGGACCGAGTGTTGAACATGTGCTTGATGAGATGCCTTTCTAATGATCTACTAAACCTCATCATTTCTGTCAACATCCCTATATTCTTCTTATTGGCCCTCCAGTTAACATCACGTCATGGCCCAGGCAGTGAGCATATGTTTATATTTGTGGTTGGGCTTTTATAGAATGTAAATGTTTCTCATATCCTCTAAGTGTAAGGAAGTTTTCCCTAGGTACAGATTAGGCCTCAGACGTCTGCACATAATACACATGAAGATCCCACATCTTCCTAAATTCCCAAAAGGTTTGGTATTGAACACTCAAGCAAAACATTCAGGATGTTGAGGATCTGAGCAGTGATTCCTAGGCAACTTTGTAAGCGTCAACTAGGTTAGCAAATTCAAAATATTTTGTTCCTCCAAATTGACCCACCAAGGACAGAAATATGCCCTAATCAGCCATATTTTAAGATTTCATCTTTAACTACGAGCTGCCAGTTGTGAGCTACTTCCCTCCTGAGAACACAGGTTTATCCTGGGCTTTCGTAGAGAAAGTCGTTCATTCCTCCCTAGTGGTCTTCCTCATTCCTCCTATCTTACGTCTTAAGATGCGAGGCTAAATCGAGGCTAAGCCACAAGCCACTGTCATGGGGGGATGGATCGACCAAATGCCACCTCTCCTGGCAGGCCTTGCGTGTAAGGTGCTATTGTGCCAGTGCAGTACTCTCAGGGCCAGAATCAGGTATTTCACATTAGACACAGAGTGGATTTTCAGGAGGAGGATGGAAAAGCTGTCTTGGTCATTCCTCCCTTCTTCTCAACATCTCAGTTCATTTCCCCATGCTCCCTGAATCTTTTGTCCCTCCTCCCTTGCCTCCTGATTCTTGAGCCCACCTCCCTACTTCACAATTCCACCTGTTTTGCTGATACTTGACAAGACAAGATTTTGTATTCCTTGGCATTCCCTCTTTTCATCTTTTGGAGAGAAGGGCAAAAAGAGGATGAGGGATTGAAAGTTTGTGGAGGAAAGTTTTTGGAGGACGTTTCTGGATTATGTTCACAAGGCACAAGCTGCTCACAGTGTGAACATGGCACATTGTCAATGAGATCTATTTCCATGACGATTATTTTTATACTCCAACAATCAGGGAGCCGACAGCACAGTACCACAGGAGGAAAAAAAGTCTTTCTTCCAATTTGATACACCCTCTGTAACATTTAAGCTGTAAATACTAACCAAGTCGTGAAGAAGAAGATAATGACAAGATACTAACCTTTTTTTTTTTTTGGTCTTTAAAAATTCCATTCTAGCTTAACTAAGAGTCCTGTTGAGTTGTCAAGTGTAAGTGCACCAAACCTCCGCCTGCCTACATCTTGCGAGCAGATACTCTCCACTGCTCAGTGTTGCGGCAAACGCAACATCTGATGGCTTTCTGAAATCCAGTGTGTTGGACAGGTGAGATGCTGCGGTGAGCGTCACTTTTGAGATGTGAGTTAGCACCATGTCACCCTTCCCCATCTGCAAGCCTTCAAACATTGTATTTTTGCTGCGTGCGTATATGTGCGCGCGTATGTTTCGGGAGTCGGAACTAATTTAAACTGGCTTTACACACTGTGTGTCCAAGAATTGCGATAAAAAAACTCTTGTAGAAAAAAAAAGAAAAAAAGAACATTTGTGCAGTATCAAGAATATGGCAACTAAACAAGTGATTTGGAATTCACTGCCATATTCAGTGTCACTATTTGACTTGGTGTTTGGCAGACTAAAACAGGGTACAGATTGAGAGACAGTGTCACAGGGAGAAGGGAATGTCCTGTTCTTCATCTGCCATTTAGACAGCTTCCTCGAATTGCTTTCCCAAGCTTTCTGTCTTATTCAGACCTGAAAAACAATGATCATTCACCTCTGTACTTCACCTGGAGTCAGCGACAACTGACAGGACGCGTCAAATCTCATGCACATGTATGACTTTTCGAATGTCTTGTGTGCTCAGTGGGCTGTTGGAGGGCTTTCTGTGAGACAGAAGGGCTCGGCTGCAGAGTGGGGCCAGAGCCAGGCATCTTGATGATTTTTTCGGGGTGCATCACCATCTCTCTGAAGGCGCCAAGTGTGCACCAAGGCCATGCCATCCACTGTCGAGTGTGTGATGGGGGCAAGCTATCTCCCATCTCTTCCAGGAATCTCATAGCTTTTGAAACAAAGATGAGTCTGGTTGCCACATTAAAGAGAAACGCTGTGATTTCTGCGAGCAATAAAGTTGTAATTCAGTGAAGCTGTAATGAATGCAGTGAAATGGTTGTCTAGTGAAACATTTTGTGAACTCGATTAGAGGTGCTAAACCATTTATTTGCGAAGTCTGTTATTGCAGACATAATTTGTGGTGGCAGCACAGTTTACCTAATTTTATTTATGTATTCCCTCGGTCAATGTTGTCTCTAAACGAATGTGAAATTTTTGTGCTTTCTTTTTGAGCACCAATGCTAGGATTTTGTTTGTACTCCGAATAAAGCAGCACAAATAAAATAGCTGTCTGCTTAGTATTAACTATTCCATTTAGTTCCTATTAATACAAGTCAAATAAAAACCCTGCATATATTTAACAAGTGCAATTCTGCTGTCGGCGTAAATTTTCCACATTGATAAATTGTTACCAGTAAACCTCACTATTAAATGTACTGGGTAGGAATATCTTTGTCCTCCTTTTCTGTGACCTTTATTCACCGGTAAAGCTTCATTTCACCTGTGTTTTTTCTCTCCTCCGGTCCAAATTAACGCGATGTAAGAGTGATCGATGGATCCCCGCTAATCGCGTTAGACGTTTTGTTTTAAAATACCAGCACCCAGCTGGTGTCTCCTCGCACTCATCTGTTTGTCTCTGTTCTGCTGATCCCTGCCTCTCTTCCTCCTTTCTCCTTCCTGTGTCTTTCGGTTGCTCATTTTCTACTGCTCTCTCCATCCATCCATCCATCCATCCATCCCTCCCTCCCCTTCTCCCCTGCATCTCTATCTCTTTACAATGTGTTTGTTTTCAGGGCTCGAGGGAGGGGTGGGGGGAAAGAATTTGGCCCAAATCCTAGGTATCACATATCTGACCATATTTTGAGCCCAAATGAAGCATGTTAAAAAAAATCCCTTTTTGCTTTAAAGGTCAGACATTAGTGCTGGTAAAAACTGATCTGTGGATTTATGCATTTAGCCCCGTTGTTGGGGCTCCTTTGTAATGGAAGATTCAGTGGGGGAAGCTTAACATTGCATTGTTTTGCTTTGACAACGCAGCCACGAGAGCCCGTGCAGCTGTTCCCCATGCTCACAATGGCAGATTAATTAACACAATCATGTGGCGCTGGCTGGGGCTCAATAGCCAGGTCTGCTCAGGGATAGATAGGTAAATCCTATACATGCATTTCCAGACTACCACTGAACATTCTTGTGATGCTGTGCCATGACTAGATAGATTTGGTCACTGTCTGGTCAGCTGTAGGCATACAATTAAAGTTGAATGGGGGAATCTTTTGCTAATTGCACTGATGTTGAAATTAAAATCCTAGTGTGAAGGGTGTGTTTGTGTGTGTGCGCGCGCACATGCATGGTTGTGGAACCATAAGCTGCCATGCTTTTTCTTTTTTTTCCTTTGCACCTGCTCTGAATGAGTGTGTGTGTGTTGGGGTTTTTTTGGCCATGTGCATTTCTCTGCACCCCTGTAAATGTGCAACTGTGTGTGTGCTCACGCAAATGTATCTGTTAAACTAACAGTATGACAAAAATGCATGCAAATGTATGTATTTATGTAAGCATCAATTCTTGAATGTGCGTGTTTGTGTGTGTGTGTGTGTGTGTCAGCCAGACACTCCCATCATCAGCCCGTCTACAAAGCCGTCGCCGTTAGACAGAGCTCCACTAATTAAGATTCTACCGGTCGACCCTTCTCTCTTACTTACTTAGTTCCCTGACATTTTAAACTGTCTATTATGCCGCCTGGCTTTCAGGTGCAATGCTGTGTAAATGGCAAGTCAAAAAAGTATGTATCTTTAACATACAGATATCCAACAGGGATGGGGTGAGGGCTGTGCGTGTCAGATCAGAGATGTTGAAATGAGTACTGGACTGTGTGATCCTTCTCGATTAATCATATCACTTTGTGCCCTCACTCCTTTTCACTCACTTCACTTATGTGTCTATATGTGTGTGTGTGTGTGCATGTGTAGCCACACAAACAACAAACGCACACCTCTTCTTAGCGTTTGTACGAACATGACCACAGCTTGTCAATATTTTACCCTTGGACCATCCCCTGTGCTGATATAATGATCACTTAACAGTCAGGAGTAAGGCGAGGAGGAAATTAGGGCGTCGGCAGCAGAGAGGACAACAACACTGAAGCAATTATGTTTCTTTGAGCCCAAGCATTCTCACGTTAATGAAATCCCTTATCGTTAGGGGGAAGAGGAAGGTGGGGAGGGGAGGACAGGTGCACGAAATGTACGTCGTTCATTTATCTTATTCTCTGAAATGAACGGAAGGAGCGCAGAGAATAATGTAGAGATAAAGTCCGGGCAACAAGTGTGTATATATTTCTCTTTTTTTTTTTTTTTTTCCATATCGCTGGTCCTGCATTTTGCAATGACAGTAGGAGAAAAGGGAGAAGAGTTTTCTGAGGGCGATGACAGAGAGGAGGCGGGAACAGGAAGAAGGGAGGACACGGTGTATCACACGTTATCACCTTCCTAAAGGACAAACTGAAGAAACTCCCTCCATGTTAACATTTATAGTATTTACCTTCGTGCATAATATCTGCCCTTTTCCTCTGATGTTGATGTCAATCAGTCTTCACAAGTGACAGGAATCACACTACTTTTTTTTTTTTTTATGTTATTGTTGACACAATGGAAAATACCTGAGGAAGCAGCGTCAGGCCGAAACGCATATCAAACTCATAATGTGGGATCACCACAGTCTTTAGGTTTTATCCTCTGGCGACTATGGACACATGCACAAAATACCACGGCAGTATTATATGAGATATTAATGCCTGCGCTGATGTATTAAGTGGGATTAAAAACGGACTTTCTTCTCATTCCCACTAGCAACAGAAAAATAAACTGAAATCCAGCGGAAACCAAAAATGGTCCAGTTTATGCAGTTTACAATCGAAGACAAAATTTGGACGCCGCTATATGGTATATATTCAGGCGTAATTAATGAGGGTGAATGACTCATGTTCGAGTGCACACATAAAGTATTTTTAGGGACCGTGCATGAAAGCAGGTGTGGAGTGAATTTTCTGTGAAATTCACAGAGGGACAGGGATGAGCTCACCTCTAAGGTACCTTTGGGATGAGAATGCATAGATAAATAAATGCCCCAGTCCTTGTTAGCTGCTGCTATTAGTAGCATCGGGCTGCAATGACACTAATGTCTGCTTTGGGCTACTGTGCTGAGTTCCTTTCTATCTCTCCTGTAAAAGAGGGCTATCTGACTGGAAACAGATCTGGGGCACTGGGGGGTTGGCCCCAGCTCGTTGGATTTAATGGCCCATTTCCTCAGCTGCCTTGTGCCACAAGCAGTTAAACGACAGTCAAGGTGCCCAGAGGTTCCCTACCATGGGACTGGGGAAGTACAGAGTACACGCGCTGAAGAGACAGAGTGAGTAATAGAGAGCGACATACCCCGGCTACCAGGCAGCAAATCAAAGCCCATTTCCCCAGCAGGAAGTTAACTAGCCCCCACCACAGTTTCAAGTCAGATGGTAACTGTGTTCGAGGAGTCATTTTGTTATGAAATGTTGGGGTTTCGTTTTGTTTTATTTTTCTGGTGGTGTAAGTAGGCTTTTCAACAGCAACCACGAGGGTAAAAAAAAAAAAGAATCTGAACTTGTTGCATCTGGTGCATGAAGAAAATTGCGAAAGAACCACATCAATGAGGGAGCTGAAAATCAAAGAGTATCTGGTGATTCATGGAATTCTTATTAAACATGAGTTGACTTATGACTTATGAAATATGCACTGGAAGTGCAGCGTGTTTGTCAGTGAGCTGTGGCCTATTGTTCATCAAAACTGTGGCTGCACGTGAGTATTTTCTGACTGTGGATCAGTTTGACATATCACCAGCAGTTATGGAAGAGGCAGGAGAAGCCACAGTGGACTGTGGACGAACTTCTTCCACTCTGCCTTGCTGTTCTCTGACTAACTGAACAAAATCACATCACCATGTATGTAACCATGATACATGACGTGATGCATACAGTTGAACTATTTAACATTGTAACCCCATGGGTTAACCTTTCTTATGACCAATATACACATACCAGTGACTAGTTGTACTTGACCTTGTGTGGGAAAGGATAGTGGTTTAGGATAAAATAAGTTCTTCCTCCGCTCTCGCTTTTAAAAAAGGAATCAGAATGCGATTAAATACATAACAGCATCATATTGATATGACCTCCTCAGCTAAGT
This sequence comes from Trinectes maculatus, assembly GCA_016785345.1. Classification (NCBI taxonomy): domain Eukaryota; kingdom Metazoa; phylum Chordata; class Actinopteri; order Pleuronectiformes; family Achiridae; genus Trinectes; species Trinectes maculatus. The sequence goes on along the minus strand of JAFBJQ010001638.1, from coordinate 14,355 downwards.
ACAATAGTGTTTGAATTGTAACAACAGCCAACTTGACCTTTTCCGCATGTATAGCGGCAGCACTCGAGACCCCGAGGAGAGACCTAAAACAACCATCAAACTTCCACTGCTAAAAACTTCAGCACTCGTCCTATCAAGCTATTGATCAATTATTAATATTCACAATCCTCAGCCTTGATGTGGCTGCTTGGATATGGAAAAGAAGGCAATTATGTGCCACTCTCTTTTGGGTTTTGGCCGTCTGCATCTGTGGCCTGCCTCTCCCTCTCCATGCGTTGAGCTCCACTATAAATATATAACAGATAGTCCTGCTTAGCACACCACAAGTTCTTATTGGGGCCCTCTTATTGCAGATATCCAGATCCAGATTAATTTGTAATTAGTCTTGAGTTGTTGAGCCTCTGAAAGATAAAGGATTCCAGCTTCCATTCTATTCGGCGTAAACGCTGACGATCACTTAAAAAGAACAAACGCTCTTGTGCTAGATAAAAATAGCTTAAGCTCGGACTTATTTGTTTGGCGACAAATGCCAGACACATATGTTTGAATGGCTTGGGTGATGCTAAAGCAGAGAGTAAATGAGTTGGTCTATAATAAACTTGTCATTGTGTCTCTCTTGTGTGTTTGTTTGTAAAAAAAAAAAAAAGGAGAAATATGCTTTACAAATCACCAGCACTGTACAGAAAGCCCCCGCCGTTTTCTTGGTCACTCAACAATATAGTTGAGGAAGAAAGGAAGAAGGAAAAATTTAAATTTCAGAAGCTGCACGCTCTACTTTTTTACTTTATTTTTTATACACACACACACACACACGCACACACACACACACACACACACACATATATTTGCAGTGCAAGTCTCTTTCGAGGAGATACCCCCTTAGGCAGGTATCTTTCAGGCTTCCCATTAATTTGCCCCCAAATGCCACACTATATCCGTGGTCTGATAACAAATGATGGATTTCTAGGCAACGTGCAAGTGTGTGGGGCACAAGTGTAAAAAAGAGTGGAATTGTTTTTAGTCATTTAAGAGGACAGGGGGTGTAGAGGCAGGGGGGCAAGGGTGGGTGGATGTGGGGGCGCTTCAGTCTATTAATAGTTGAGTCATCAGTGCCTCAGTGTTCTGAAATGGCAAATTGTAAGATCCCCAATGGTGATTATTACTTTCTGTCAATGACCTTCATAACAAATTAAAATTATGCGACTGGGACAGAGCGTGCTCTTTAATAGGCGTTATGCATGGGATTGTGTGTATGTGTGTGTGTGTGTGTGCGCGCGTGCGCATGGTGACTCCGTGTGCATGTAAATGTCTGTGGTTGTGTGTGAGCGTTTATATGCTGGTGGCCAGAGGGTGAAGGCCTCCAGCATTTAAAAACCTCCCTCCTCTCACTAAAACGGGGCCTGTTCTGTCATTTAGTTTGAAAGTGTGGCTTTATCTCCAGTGGTCCTCCCATGTCCACGCGCTCTCGTACATACACAGAGGAGGGATGTTTGCAGCCGCAGTATAAATCTTTTTATTTCATTTTCCGAGACACTGGACAAGTTCATAGAAGAGGAAAACGGGACGCGTCCTTGGTCTCTGGATTTACAGCCTGACCAGGCTATGGTGGGAGCAATAGTGTCTCTCTCTTGCCCACACACACACACACACACGCACACAAGCACACGCACGTGCACACAAACACGCACGCAATATGTATGCGCGACGTGAGGCAGATTTACCCACTTTAGCTCCCCCTCCACAGTGGCCTTGTTAAAAGTGTTCATTGCCTCTTGTGGTAATATACTGTATGTCTTTAAGTGCACATTTATGCTCCCGAGCTATCGATCACTGTGCATTCCCCCACCAGATAATTACTCCACCTTAATATGCACCCTTAATGAGGCTTAATTGATTCATTCTCATTGACGGAGAATAACGCCACTAATGGCTGCAGCGTGCAGAGCATTGATGCCGCGTACAGTAAAGACTCTGACCAGTGCCAGGTGGACTGAGGTGGGGAAGAGGTGGTAGTACTGTAGCTGAGTTTTATGATTGGACCATTGTGCTTACTGTTGATTTAGCATGCACGGGAATGAATAGGAAATCAATGGCGGCTTAGGGAGGAGACCTTCTTTATTCAGTGTTAAAGGGGCAGTGCAACAGGGTGGCTGTCGTCTGTAGGTGACAGATGGAGAGGATCTGATAGTATGGACACTTGCTTGCCCTGCTTTCCTTTGCTTCCACTACAACTTCTCTTCCTTTATTTGACACTTTGTGTTTTCACTTGGTTGTTTATTCCTATATGCACTGTATGCATATATTAGTACTATTCATACTGCTTTCTTTCTTTTTTTGTTATTCTGTTTCATTTAGCTACATTTATTTTGTTTCTCTTCTTTGACTCGTGTTTCTATTTATTTTCCCTTTAACCTCATTTCATTTCATTTTGTTAACCTACATCCATTCTCTTCTCTTTTTCCATCGTCCTCCCACCTTTTTATTTTTGTGTCATTCACAACTGTCTAAATTAGTTTGATTTGTCATTTTCGCCATTACCCCTGCTCTGCCAATGTATTTTATATTTTTCCTTTCCTTTCCTTTCCTTTCCTTTCCTTTCCTTTCCTTTCCTTTCTCAATAGCAGGCCAACAGTATCCCAGTAAAAGACACAGCAACCTAGTCATCCTTCACTAATGGTAACCACACCACTTCCTGCCAGCACAGACTGAGAGGGGGCATGATGAATATACACCCTAATTATTATAGCAACAACACACTGAACCACACACACACACACACACACACGAGGGCAAGTGTGTGTGTATACAAATGCACAGACAAACACATTAGTAACTGCACTTGTCTTCTTGTCCTAAAAGACACCCACCTCTGTCCCCATCTGCCTTTTGTGCTGTCATGCAAACAGTCTGTGGACAACACAAACACACACACACACACACACACACACACACCCTGGAGCATCATCCACAGCCTCTCTCAACGAGGCTATGATCACCCTGCTAGAATGATAAAGTTAGTGAGACATCAGTGCTCCTCCATTTGTATGTGCGTGTGCGTGTGTGTGTGTGTGTGTTTGTGTGTATGTCTTTTTCCAATGCTCTTTGAAGCCTGAAACAGACTTGAGGAGGGGGGGAACAAAGGTGGGCCGGTGCCAGCCACCATTCCTCTTCCTCCCCTCACTGGGCAGAGGCATAGCCTTTACTGAGGGAGAGAGCCACCTTCTGTCAGCATGTGAGCAGGGAGAAGGAGGAGGGGGCGGGTGGGGGCGCGCGGGTTGGGGGGCGGAGGGGGGTGAAGTGAGCGATGGAGTGAGAGATGAGAATGAGAGAAGTGGAAAGAGAGGGATGGAGAGAAGACACAGGCGAGGAGAAGCAGCCCAAACAGAAGAGGCGTCCGCCGCCTGTCCATCATTTCCACCTGTGTAATGTGGCGTCTGAAATGCAATCATTTCCGCAGGTTGTGTGCAGGTTGTGTGCAGCATGTGCTGCTGCGTAAGGCTGCAGGTTGTGCAGCGATGCCCTTCACCTGATACTTTTAAAGAAATAATCTTCGCAGCATGAAGATCACAGCCCCCCCTCTTCACCAAACGCCGTCCTTTGATTCCAAAAAGTGCTTCAAACAAATGGCTTTAACACACTTTCATTACGCAGGTTTCCCCATCCGCTCCTCTTTTTTTCCTTTTCTCTTCCACAACTCCAGTTTTAGTGCGGGCGTTCGCTAATAAATATAAATGTTTGTGATTAGCATCTCTGCAGCACAGGTGCATGTTTGTTGCGAGGGGAGGCTTGTTCATTAATTTTCAGCCATGAAAAGTGCAGCGCGCCATGAACGGAGAGTCCACGTCGCACACACTGATAAATGAATGCACAGATTGCTAATGTACCATTGTAAGGCTGCTGCCTCCACCGGCTTTGAATAGGAAGGGCCTGCTGCCAAAAGCAGGGCTCAGGGCACACACACATACACACACACGAATACACACACACACATATAAACACGCATTTGGTCCGAGAGGTGCGGCAGGTTCCAATTCAGATTTTGAGATTAAAGCAAAAGGGAGTTTTTTTTTATTTTTTTTTATCCTGACACATGCCAGGAACATGGTGCATTGGCAAACTAGACGTTGGTGCTAGAAGATAAAAACATCTTAAAAAAAAACCAAATATGCATTTGTTTGGGCCGGTCTCAACAGTGATACATGGAAAACGGTGGTCAGTGATCCTTATAGTATTCTTGTCATTATCATCATGATGGTCATAATCATGATTCCGTATCTGGATTAACCCCCTCCACCACCCCTTAATCTTATGTGTATGTGGACACAGCATGTGTACATTATCAGAATTCCCATTTA